>BMAU01003241.1:0-73768 GCA_019973935.1 Trichonephila clavipes
AAGAAAATAGACGTTTCAACAGATAAAGTGACTTCTAAATAATCACTTAAGAATTTTCGTGTCATCTTAGACACACTCAACAAGAATTATTTCAAGTTATTGTAAATACTGAGAGAGAGAAAGTGCAGATGTACTCACGAAATCTAATTCATTTTAAACGAGTCGTCAGTTAAACGAAGGCCCATGGATTCTTTCTGCGAACACTCGGGAAGATATCAGAATAAAATATCCAATTCTTATTTAAATTCGAGATATTCAATCATTTTTGTTGTGCAATTTTAAATCATCCTTTCGTGAGTTCATCACTGTATAAACTAAGCTCCATGATACAACAGCCCATGAGGTCTAAGGCTTACTGTGCCCATCTCAGTAGACGTGACCTTGAGCACTGAGGTGCACGAGCAGATGTTCCGGTCAGATGGTCAGGCTGACGCGAAACCTCCAGTGTTTAGTTCCCAAGCAAATTTGGTACTCATTTATCGACCTACTGAAGGGATGAAAGGCTGAGTCGACCTTGCCCAACCCAAAATTCGAACCCCGGATCTGTGGTGTGGAAGCGCGAAACACTACCTCTCAGCTACTGGGCTTCACCCCTGTATATTTATGTAAAAAAATCAGGTTAGCTGATTTCATAATAGTGAATCTAATTCGCTTGGGAATAAAGTTATGCAGCACAAAAAAAAAAGGTCCCGAGTTGGTGGAGAAAGAATTTCATGGACACAAGACGAGGAAGGTGTAAGTTTCAGAATCTTTATCCGAAGGCATTCGAAATTGCATTATTGTAAGAAATGTAAAAAAAAAAAAAAAAAAAAAAAACGTAGTAATAGGGATGTCGTGTATATTCTCAATTACTTTCTAAATTACTTCTCAACGCTTCTCACTACACTCAAACAAAACACAATCCATCGTTTTAAAACCTCTTCCAAGAAACTATTCTCGGTTCAGAAGACCACGCGCTATGCGTCTGTCACAATCAAATTAATTCGCTTTCCTACAACACTCAATTCAGAGTCCACCGCTTCGCGCTTCCAAAACAAGGGACCGTCCCCCCCCTTAACCATCCTGCTGGAGGGCCCGTCCGTCACCTTCTTAAAAAAACAGCAACTGCTCTCCGGAAACGCGCAGATTAGCATCAAGATTCTACAATTCACCGTCAGTCGTCAGACACTGCAAGGAATTTCTACTGAAACGTATTTTTCACTTGTTTTAAAATCAACAGAAAAGCTTAGAACAAATCTTATAGTTTTTAATTATTTTTGAATGCTGCGTGCCCAAAGTCTATTCCTTAAAGTAGTTGAACGGAGTTTAAATTTCCGAAAACGGATCAACTCATTTTTTAAGTATTTTTTTTTATTCGTGCATTTCTCAAAGCTTTGTTTTGTATAATATAGCAATTTAGCTTGGACATGCAAGAAATTTAAATAGCTATTTCTGCAAACTTTCATCCCCATGCAGAAATGTATTAAGTAAATTGTGGTGTTTTGGGGAAATTATATCTATGTAATAACCCTAATTATATGTATACACTGGTCAAAATGTCAAGAGGTCAAAATGTCAAATTCTTTTATTTTTAAATAACACTTGAATAACTGGATAAAAAGTCATCAAATATAAATGACACAGGATTTTTGGCATGTTCAAGTAAAAATAAATAAATAAATAGAAGCGATAATTCTCTGAATTTTAAGATGATATAATGTATGTAACTTGTTTACTACCTCACGGGTTTTCAAAAATAATTCAAAGTACACAAATATGATAAAATATACTTATAAATCATGCACAATAAAAAAACTATTTATTTAGAAAAAGAGAAATAAAAAAAATGGGATTATCAAAACAATTTTGTAGTTATATAAAAATTTAATATATCAATTTATATGTATATATATACACAAATATGTTCATTTCATCCTATGCGATCCCACTTAAAATAAACAGAACCTTTCAAATTTTAATGACCATTAGAATTTAATTTTTTCATTCAGTACCTTAAAATAATTTTAATATTATTTACAGGGTTCCACATTTTTAAGTTTTCCATTTCTTTTATTTGATTACTCTAAAAGTTATTACGTGACTTTTAAAAAAAATGTTATATAGTT
This sequence comes from Trichonephila clavipes, assembly GCA_019973935.1. Classification (NCBI taxonomy): domain Eukaryota; kingdom Metazoa; phylum Arthropoda; class Arachnida; order Araneae; family Nephilidae; genus Trichonephila; species Trichonephila clavipes. The sequence goes on from BMAU01003241.1 coordinate 2,106, forward strand.
ATCACTACAAAAAGTAAGGCACTGCTCCTCTCTCTAGCTAAACACGTAAGATTCCCGATAGCGAGACCAGCAATAAAAACTCTGAATAAATTTAGAGCTACTTAATAAGAAAATGCATCAAAAATATAACAAAATTTAATAAATGAATATATTCTTCAAAAATAAATTTAAATTAAAAAAAAAAGATTAACTTAAGCATTGCATGGAAAATTCGCCAAAAAAAAATAATACATGGTAAAAATCTCTGAAATATGTAACACATTAAAACGTTTACATATGTGAGAAGCTTATTCTCGCAACCGTTAGTGAAAAGATAATTTAAACTTTTTACAGACTAATGTCCGTAAGGCGGTATCATATCAGAGTTCAATTTGGAATTTTTTTTTATTTTAATTTTCAAACGACACTAGATGGCGGTGGAAGCCCGTCATCACATTTCGAAAAACATTTCGCAGTGTTTTGACTTTCAACATGTGCTTTCCGTCCTGAGTTTTCTTACTTTTATTTGATCGGGGGTGTTTCTGAAAATAAAGAGCTGCACGTGTGCGGCTCTTAGAGATTATGGATCATTGGAAGGTCACTGTTTATCAATTAAGGGAGTGGGGAAAAGATGAAAAGCTTTTTATTTGATGTGAAAGTGGAGTTATCGTTTGGGGTTTGTTAGAGAGTGTTTTGATTCAGTCAGCATGGCAGAAAAAGTAAAATATTTAATGAGATTGAGATTTCTAAACATACGAACGAATTAGAAAGTGAAACTGAGGAAAATAATAAATAGAAGCGGTAGAGAGAATATATACTGGTTACTCAGATGACACTGATTTAGCTGCATTTGTGTATTATAGGGCAGACAGTTTGAGTGCGAGTCCCGAACAATGTTTTAAAACGAATCCTATACTTTACGATTTTTAAATATTTTTTTTCTTACATTTATTTTTTTTTTATATTTTCGTAATCGCCGTTGTCAAACCAATATCTGCTGTGTGCAAAAAGTTTTCCTTTGAGATATTTTTATTTGACATTTTTCTCATTGATGCACATAGTATATATTTTTTAGCTACCACAGTTCACCGCATAATGCTTTAAGTTACATAACTGTCTTTGTATGTGAAAATTTGGTCAGTTAACTAGTCGAAATCTCTAAAAAGTGCACATAGCAGGTATTGGTTGGACAACCACGATATATATTCAGCTTTCTTAATATTTATTTTAAAAATTCGTAACCAAGTGTATGCAATTTTCTTCGTTTTGTGAAAATCTATGTTATACATAACTTTTTTTATTAAATTAAAAACATTTTTTTATGAAACAAAAACTTTAAAATTCGTCATTCTTTTAAAAACAAAATATTGTGAAAATTTTATTACGTAGTATATTCATACACCATTCATGTTAATTAACTGTAAATTGCAGCGTATATTATTGCATTAATGAATTCTATGAATTTTCAGCTGAAATTAAGCTTGTGTGATAGGGGAAATGCCCAGCTCCGTACGTACGTATACTCTGGGACGTTTCTACGCATTTGGAGGGGGCGGGGCGAGTGAGCGAATAACATCATCGCACTGTTCAACTACTCGAGGGCTTTTGGCGTTGCCCTCATAATTTTGAACCACGATCAAGTGACGAGGACGACACCTGAGCTGGCACCCCTCTCTTTTAACTACCACCCCAGCAGGAGGACGTTTGAACTCTCGGCAAATTTAACGTGCATCGCTCTCCTTACACATCGGGTCTACAGCGGAACTAGGCTCGAACTACTCGTTTGAGGGAGCACTTCTTTCTGCTTTTGCCAGTTCTGAACGGGTTAAAGGCTAAGGATACCGATAAATAAAGGCTGCAACAGAGAGAAATATGATTTTTCTATACTTACCTTTAAATAATTATGTCATTTCTCAAAAGCTAAAAGACATTTTTTTTCATTCAATCGGTGTGGGGAGGGGAATGATATAGGTTCAGGGGTACTCAACTTTTTTTCTGTTGGGTCGCATGTATGTGTCAACTATTTCACGCGCGCCGCACCATGAGGGTAAATGGGGGAAGGGGGGAGGGAGAAATGCTTTATGACCAAGTAAAGTTCCTAGCTTGCCAATGTTTTCCATCGGAAATTTAATATATGGAAAATTCATCAACTGAAATGACGCTCATGACTCCTAGGCTCACTATGTGTACTCAAACGAGCATTTGTGAGATCGTTTATATTTCATATGAAATTAATAGAAATTCCGCACTTTTTGCATTTTAAAAGGACAGTACTTGGAAAGGAGCATTTATTGCTTTTAGGTGTTACTTAAAATTTTTTTTTAAACATAGACCATAGATTGATTTTTATTGAATGTTTGTGCTTTGAATCGGAGGGTATTTATCACATTTAAGTTATTTTGTAAAAATACAAAATAATTGAATAAGACGCAGCCGAATAAAAGAAGATAAGTTTGCACGAAAAGTTTGATAGATACACAGATTGAACTGTTGACTAAAAGTAAAAATAATAAGTTTATTGAATGAGATGGAACACAAATAAAAAAAAACGAAACTAACGCGGGAAATATTGAAAAATTCGAAAGGAAATATTCAACGTCAGATTTAAACTATAAAGCAAGATTGATACAGCTAACTTCACAGCTAATACTGAAAAAAGATGTTTTAATAATTAAAATAATGACGATAATAGAGCTCCGAGCAATGGACATCAGTATTTTGTGATCTTTTTCAAACGGATTCCGATCGGGAAACAATTTCACATCAAAGGCATGATAAGATTTTTTTTGTAATGGAAGAAAGTATATCTTATGCCACAAAATTCCCTTTTAGTATTTTCAAACATTTTTGCTCATCGTATACATGCATTTTATAACCATTCGTTTAGATTTATAACAACGGTCGATTATTCAAGCATAATTTCGCTGACTGATGAATTCTTTTTCTTTGAAAGATTTTCCTAGCCCTGTAATGATAAAGTGATCAAATGTCCTCCTTTAGGGAGGACAGTCCTTGTTTTATACGTTCTGTCCTTCCTCGAAAAGTGTCCTCCTAATTGTCCTCCCTTTCAATAGATAGATGGAAATATTTAACCACAAAAATTAACACATTCCATATGAAAATTTAATTATTCTTGTTGAAGTTGCCCTGGGGAACTAATGCAACAGTTGAAAGAGTACTTTCACTTGGTAATGATTTTTGATAAAGTAAGAAATCAAGTGTGAATGTTGATACTTCAGCTTACACTTACCGTAAAGTTCAATATGAAGGATATTTCTTGCTTCGAAATTTCCGATATATTAGAAAATGATGTATTGACAAAAAAAACTATTCAATAGAAAAATACTCTTTTAAGTAAATAATTTAAAGGGATGTAAGCGTAATTAGTGCAATTATGTTTGAATTACTAAAATGTTTTATATATATGCACGTTTTAAATTTTGCTTAAATTTTTTGTCCTCCTTTTCATCGTAAAAAAATTGGTCACCTTAATAATGATCCTCTACGAACTTGTACAATCTAAGTGAAGCATGATGGCCAAGGTAGTCCAGTGGTCAACGTTACGGACTCGTGGCTGCCGTGTCATGAATTCGAGCCTAGTACCGCTGAACACCCACCGTATAGGAGGGGTCGTTGCACATTAAACATTGACGTAGCTAACCCTGCGGGGATCCTGTATCAAAATTCCTTATGGGTCCTTTTTGAAAAGGGGAGCTCAGTTAATGGAACAATTGATAACATTTTAGAATTCATTGCTTACATATTTTGGAGCCTATGTAGCTTGGGGTCCCGTATCATTGATACGGTGGTAGCTACGTTCTTGACGTTAAATCTGTCTGTCTCAAACGACCTCCAGTTGGTGTGGCGTGAAAGTTAGAAGTGGGGGAGAGGTAGCTCAAGTATCGTTCTCGTTTTTTTGATCATGATTCAAAATAAGGAGGTCCGTCACCCCAAAAGCCATTGCGAAGACTTATATTGCTTTGTTAATTTTACTCTCCCTCTCGTTAAGTGCATCCATTCTTCTGATTCCTTTCAATTAGGCTCAACAAAGAATCGATTGAAGTGTTTTATGAATTTTGTAACAAAGTTACTTTTTTTGTTTATTTTGCCGCTGAAAGTTTGACAACGATCCATTTTATTCAATGCTTTCGAAATTTAAATTTGAGGCACGGAAAAGCAAACACGTTATATAACAAAATAACATTCTTAAATTAATGTCATCCAGGCAAATCAGACACGGAATCCGTCATTAACACAGTATATATTCTCATTTACAATACCATTGTTTATTGAAAACCTGTTCCATTTCCTGGCATCAAACAATTTGGTAAAAAGAAACAAAAAAAATTCCCCCGCGGAAATGCTTTAAATTCATAATTAATTAATTTCTTTCGTTCTTTTTTTTCCGTATGCTATCACGATTCTGGACTTCAGCGTTTTAATCCTCCGTTGAACGACAGAAAATTCCGTAAATGATTGCATAACTTCTTTTTCAATTTATTAAACAGATTTCGAATATTTTCATTTGCGTATTCTGAGCAACGGCTGCCATGGCGACGTGCACTTGTGTTGTAATTGAAATGATTAATCACAGAAGTATTTCATTTCGTTGTTTCTTTGAGCTGATTTCCATCCCTTTTTGTTACGACTTGGCTGGGATAGGATTCTCAATTGTTTGGAATGAAAAGGTATCATGCTTAATGTTATATAAAACTTGAAAGAAAAAGGAATCAGTGCATTTAAATTGTGGAAATACAATTTTACTGTCCTTTTTTTTGGAAAGGTTTTCAACTATAAATTTATTGCCATTTCATTTTTTTTTCTTTCAATCCAACTAAATTAGACAAAAAGTATATTTTAGGTAATTTTCCAATTTGCAAACAATTGTTATTGTACAGTAAAAAGTTAAGATGTATTTCGTAACAACGTTTAGAAAATACACAACCACTCAGAATACACCCATTTTAATAGGAAACGAAAGTAATTAAAATTGTGAAAAATAGAATTTTAAAAATTCCCATTTCCTAATTTTTTTAACATAAAACCTTCAATTGATTCTGATCAAACTTGATTTTTAAAATTATGTAATTATTTCAGTATACTGTGCAAAATAAATTAAATTGTTCTCCTGTCGTTTATTCGTGAATAGGATTTGAGCGGTGTTTACGTATAAGGGGTCACAGGGGTGTTGAATATGTTTCGAGAGCACAAAATACAAACAATTTTCGACTAGAAATAATTCTTTGAGATTAAAATGAAATAATTTGATTCTTTTACACATTTCTTATAAAGGAATAAAGTTTCAAAAAAGTATAAAATATCTAAAATATAATCATAATTTTAAAAATAATAAGCACATAAAAATAAGAAAAATTTTTGTAAGAGACAAATAGTGAGTTTTACGACGCGCATGATATTTTCTGCAATAATAATTCTAATTACTAGCAATAAGTTGATTTATAAAGTCAAATATATCCTTATTACATGCTAGCTTATCTTATAAAAATAAAATAAAAAATAATATTTTTAAAAATAAAAAAATACATTTTTTAAATTTTTTTTAAAAAATTCAATTTTTGTTGAAATATTTCAAAAAATTAAAAATTTATAATACTATAAATAGCTAGGATTTGAAGATTATGATAGAATTTATAATTCTGTAAAGTTTTATACATCAAAGTATGATAGTTTTTGAAACGCAATGCGCGGAATTGAAAAAAACACAAACTGAGAAAAAGGGCTTTAAAGTTTTAAAATTGAATTTGAGAAAATAATTCTTAAAACTTACACGCTAAAATTCTCCAGGATAATAATATATACCTTCCTGTTCATAAAACAGCTCAATTTCTTTACTCTTTTTAATTTTCTTGTCTCTGCGAGCTTCAAAAGATGATTCTTAAAGCCTCTGTCTTGACGTAAAGATTCGACGATTGTCACGTTCAGCCAGGGACACACAAACATTTCTGTTAATTTTCAAGCCAAATTTCTCTAAAATAGTAATAAGTATTTGATTTCCATCATTAAAAACACTGGTTTCTAGATTTGCAGCAATCTCTGCAATCTGAAGCCTAGAACCAATAGTCTTAGGACAAAACTTCCAAATTAATGAATTTAAACTTTCATTAGGATTCTGTGTCTTACCTCCTAAACATTTCTTCAGGAGTGCCGGATGAGATAAGTCTGCAAATACAGGCTTAATTACATCTCGAACAGCTTTAGCAACTGAGGGTTTGTGTTTATAATTTTGTAAATTATTATTAATTGCGGCATTATACTTACACCATGTATTTGGATTTGTAGGACAAAACTAGTGCATCGGTTCATTATCAGTGCTGCAAGAATGACCCCAAACAGCCCAAATGGCTTTCCGCATTTCCTTTACACTAGTAGAATTGCATCGAATAGCATTACCATAGTAATGCGCAAGTTTATCAATTAAACTATCAGTTAATCTACCTTTACCGCCAATAGTTTTACCATCAGATAATTTCTTTTTACTATATACTAATATAAGCTTCCTAAGTCTTGTACCCATTCTCTTTTGCACATATGGCCTACACATTCTATTTTCTGAATAAGATAGTCATCGCCGTATGGCTTGTTTTCAGAAAGGGCATTGAATGTTTTTGTGTCGCCATCTCCTATGTAGTTCGAATATTTCAGGTTGTGAAGCTTTTCTGATCGATTAAAAATCCTCAACATCCCGTCAACCTCCATCTTACCAGCAGAGCCAGAATAATTTTTTCTACATGAAATCTTATGCGCTCTTTGCCATTTTTATTGTACTTGATACCAAATTTTACCCCTTTATAACTGTCGCATCCTTTGCAAAATGAGGACAACACTTCCCTATCCAAAACCTTACCTGTTTCGGCCCCTATTACAGTACATACTCCAATCAACGATGAATGTCCTCTCGTCTTCCAGGTACCATCACCACTTACCGTTAAAAGGTTATCAGGTGACGAAGAATATTCTTCGACAGCTGCCATTTTCATGCTTTCTTCAGCGACTTCCTTCATAACACGTGAAAGTTTATTATTAATAACATCATGTGATTTTTGTTCAACAGGATTAGGAAGACTCATTACAGCACAAAAGGTTTTTAATGACTCTAAACCTTGGCCTATGCATCTCATTGCTTAAATAGATCTGTTAATTTCTGGAGCATTATTTTTATTCCCAGTGTTTTCACAGCTTGAAAAAGTACAAACACTCCCAGTTTTTACAACGTATTTCAAAATTCGAACATAAACCACGAGTGGACTTTTCATTAATTGTTAATGGTTTATGACATTTTAAACAACATGATACTAATAAAATAGAGCTAAAAGTTGAAATAAAATCAAAAATACGATATCCTTTGAAGTTTTCACTTACCTTAACAAGATTTGACTTTAATGAAGTCTGATATCCTGAGATTTTATTACTGGAAGCACACATTTTTATCTCTCCTTTCTGCAACATATGTATGAGAACATACCTTCATGATTTGGTTCCCTCTAAATCTTCTTTTCTTAGGACGTTTAATTGAAGGTCTACGATGAGTATTTTCCATTTCAATCGAGAATTTTCAATTTTGATAAACGGTTTTAAACAACGCTGTTTTGAATTTCGATAAGTTATTGCAAACAACGTGCTAGCATTACCAAAACAGAATCAAAACACATTAAAAAAGCGTGTGTTGAGTTGCAAGCTTCCTTCTCAATTAAGCAAGTGTTTAAAATATTTCATGAGGCTTTTTAAAAACAGAAAAATAAAACGTATGCGGAAATCAAGAAAAAGTGGGTGTGGCATGTAGCCATTTAAACATTGTTATTACTAAATTGCTGTTTGGAATTTTTCGAATAACTTTCGAAGTTTTTGTAGTACTATCACGGGGTTGGTATCAAAATGTCCAAAAGAAAATGAGGAACAACATATATCTTTTTCGAAAATTCGAAAAAATAGAAGATTAACACCCCTGTGACCCCTTATTTAAATGATTTACTTAACAAAAACATACTTATTTATCTTATGCTCAAAAACTTTAAAAAAACAAGATTTTTTTTGAATGAGTGAAAAAGGAAAAGTGTGTGTGAGAGAGAGAAAAAGCTTTTTTTTTACAAGACAGTTATTTCTCAAGCGCTTTTCCTTTAATAAGTTTGATTATAGTGTACTAATTTTGACAATTTTAGACTATTATATGTAATTATAAACTAGGGGAGGGAGGAGATAATCCTTGACCGCCTCACGACGGACCAACCTCCATAGTCAAAATTATACGACTGCTCTTACTCATGGCTCAAATTTTTTAAAAGCTGTAATTTACATTATTAAGTACCTCTACTTTTTCTCTCATTGTATTGTAAGCAGGGAAAAAATAATAAATTTCAAGCCTTGATGCTGGCTTTTATTTTGAATTTCATAGTAAGTTCTATATTTTTCTGCTTATGGATTTTTATTCATAATTGGCTGTAAAATTTGCATTATATCGTCATGATAAAATATGTGTGCAAGTTTATGCAAAGCTTTGTCCCCATCGTAAATGTAAATGTGTCCAAACTGTGGTTTTGCTCCATTCTGTTGTAAAGATGTAGCTGCTTTTATTAAATATAGTTGCATAAATTTATTACAGCAATACGAAAAACTTTTTATATAGAGAGATATAACTTTCTATAAGTCTCTTATTTAAATGAAAAGTATCTGTAAGACTTGAATATCATTCAATTTTTTGAAAGGACGAATTGGTTACACTACTCATTTTTTTAAATTTATAACACTTAATATAAGCTAGGAACATAACATAACTTATAAATAAACAGAGATTTATTAAGTGGTGTATTTAATCCCTTGAATTATGTTTGTATACTCTTCATCTACACACCCACCCACCCACACACACACACACACATATATATATATATATCAGAAGAGCGATACATAACATCCCCGAAACAGATCTACGACTTGAAATTTGGCAGGTACATATCTTTTGTTGAATAGAGATTCCCTAAAAACGAGGTTTGTGAAAATACTCCACCAAGAGGAAGGGGGTTACGAAGGCATTGCAGTAAAAAAATCCCGTTTTTGAACAATAAGACCTAGACTTGAAATTTGGCAAACATGATTCGTTATTCAGCAGAGATCCACTATGAACTTTCTTACAAAAATCGACTAGAGAAAGAGGGGGGTTACTGGGGCATGTAAGAAAAAATTCCTGGTTTTGAACTATTAGTCCGATAGACTGGAAATTTGATAAATATCTTTTATGGAGTACAGATCCGCTATGAACGGATTATGCAGAAATCGGCACTTAAGTTGGTGACAGGGGGGGTCGTATCGACAAAACATTTGCCTATTTTTAACTAATAGATCTATTGACTTGAAACTTGGCCAAAACTTTTCTCTTATTCCTTAGATTGTGTTTTGTGGAAATCGACTCCCAAGTGGATTTGCGGGGAGTTACAGGAGCATTATAGATAAAAAAAAAAAAGACTTACTTTTTTTTAAACACACATTAGATCTGCAGATTTGGCAAACATGTCTCTTTAATTGAGAGAAATTCACTAAGAACGGGCATGGTGAGAATCATACTGGAAGGGAAGCACAAACGATAAAATTGCTCCCGTTTCAGAGATTCCCGTCCTTTAAAATTCAAGAAGAGAAGGCTATTAGAACGCTTTTCGAAATCTTAATGTCAAATACCAACCACTCACTACATGGTCAGAAACATGAAACAAACGACGAAAGGAGTGGCTAAAAACTGCATGGTATAATAGATATTCTCTCATTTAAATAGATTGATTAATAACAGCTCATACCTATAACTTGAAATGTAATTAAAAAACTGCTTACATGATTAATTGCAAGAATTTGTTACATATAATGGAATATTGGTGTATTTGTATCTCATACAAATCTACACGATTGACCACTTCTTTCGTCGCAAGGAGCTTCGCTGATATTTCAAAGTAGCCGTAAGCAAATGTCCGCGAAATATCTACTTTTTTTGGTGTTTTATTTTCTATGATCCCTTTGCTAAGGGAAGAGTTGGATATATCCGGTCGAGGAAATAGTCCGAATAGATTATATCCAGTGTTGGAATAAGTATATAAATCTTTTTGACAAATTTAAACATATAATGTTCATATTAATGCCTTTTAAATGAAACATTAAAATTAACTAAAAACCAAACTTTATTCAAAAAATTTCTTATAAAGCTGAAGTAATGTAAAACAGATATTCATTCAAAATTAACGGCAACATATTGAATTACTAAGTTAACGGCAACATATTGAATTACTAAGTTTTTTTTGTATTTGCAAATTATTGAATAAAGGAAACAAATTTTTTTAGATAGTTATCTATTACATATCCTTGATACAAAAAATGACACAATGTTGAAAAAGATATACATACATATATATGAAGGAGATAAAAATATATACAAAACCATAACCGCCCCCCAAACCCCCATTAAATACAAACAAATGCACATAGCCACAAAAGGCAAAACAAAACAAATCATCACTTAAAAAACAACAGAAAACAGAAACAGAAAGCTAAACAACAAAATTACACAATCCAATTGAAAAACGGATTTTAAAAAATTGAAATTCAAGTGCAATGAAATACATTTAACACGAAAAAGCTAAAGATGAAAAATCGGTTTACGGGAAATAATACTACGGTTCCGACAAAGTACTATGTATTTTCCGTTGTGACTGGGTTCAAATCCCGGAAAAGACATGGATGTTTGTAAATGCATAGTGCCTTCTCGGCATGGGGGTACTTTAAATTGCCGTCGAGCCGCAAGTCCTCTTGAGAGGTTGGTGGAAGGGAAAGAGAGGTGAGAGGCCCCTGACCACCCCAGGGTGTTTACCATCAAAATTGATTTGAAACCGAGCTAAATCGTTCTGTCACTTATATGGTGCTCAAAGCTACGGCTAACGACATGCGTCACTTAGCCCTTTGTCATGATGAATTTCGTGAGCCTTGATCTGGCCTTTGCCTATCAGATGGCATTAGTAAAAACAACTATTTATTTTCATACAACTTTTTTCTCTTTATACGAAACGAAAATCGCTTAACATGAATATACTTCCCATTAATGAAAAAAATGCGAAAAACACCAGCTGCGTAGGCGAGATTTAAGAGGGGTGCCTGAGAAAGTTTCTTTATTATTTGTCTGACCTACTGTATCATCGAAATAATTCGTTGCAGTAGATGATGAAAATGCGTGGCATATAAAGGCCATTTGGAGTTTGTTCAAAGTTAAAAAAATATCATTGAAGCAAATCCGACGACGAAAATGAAATGACTATTGCAGCTCTTGTTCCCATGCACGATATTAAATAAAATTTTCTATCAACAGTTATGTTTACTGAAACTCAATTGGGATGAGGCTCTACCTGAGCACTTTGTACTTAAATGGAAAAAGTTTTAAATGGAAATTCTACAAGTTTGCTATTTATCAATTCCGAGATGGCTTCAAATTACAAATAAGAAAGTAACTCTTCATGGATATTCAGATGCATCGGAAGCAGCTTACGCTTGTGTCGTCTATGCGGTGCAAAGAGATCGGAAAACTACCAAAGTTGTGATGTTGGGCAGATATCTCTTGGTCGCTTTACAGAAAAGTGAGAAAAATATGGGGTAATACTATTTATAGATGCATTATCAGAGTCATCTATGTTCTTAAAAAAGTTAATAGCTAATTTTCTGATTGTTTTTCTTAAAGTATAGGTAAATTACAAGCTGTTCTTAGGTCTTTGTTTCTCATGTACCAATGAGCGTTACATATTTGTCTGATAATTACATTTTGTGAGGTTTCTAGTAGATTTATATTCGTTTTTGCTGCATGTCCCCACACGGGGGAGGCGTAGGTAAGTAATGGTTTTAAGATCAGAGTGTAGATAAGCAGTTTGTTATGTCTACTTAATTTAGACTTTCTGCAGATTAGGGAGTATAATTTGCGCGTTGTATCTTTAAATTTATCTCTTACATATGTGATATGTTGTCTGAAAAAGTGAGGTTTTTATCAATAATGACACCAAGGTACTTGGTGTGCTGAGACCATGGGATTCTTTGATTTTGCAGGGTAATTTCAGGGGGTGCCTTTTGGAAAAGAAAACCGCTTCCGTTTTTGACGAATTTAGTGCTATCTTCCACACGGAGAACCAAATCTCCAGGTGAGCTAGGTGTTCATTTATGTTTTCAACAAGAGTGTTGAGATTTCCGTGTCTGCTGAGTATGGCTGTATCATCTGCATATAGACAAAGATGAGTGTTAATATTTTTAATGATATCGTTAACATAGAGATTGAAAAGGGTGGGGGCGAGGATGGACCCTTGGGCCACTCCTGCGCTAATCTTTTTAAGTTGAGAGTATGTGCGATTAATTTTGACACTGAAAGAACGATCAGAGATGTAAGAATTGATTAGAAAAATGAGAGGGGGCGGGATTTTGTAGGTAATTAGTTTGAAGAGTAGGCCAGTATGCCATACTCTGTCAAAAGCTTTTTGAATATCAAGGAAGACCGCGGCCGTGCATTCGTCTTTGTTGTTTCCTTCCTTAATAAATTCAACGACTCTGAGAAGTTGGTGGGAAGTGATGAGACGAGGGCGGAACCCGTGCTGCTCCGGAATGAGAATATTTTCTTTTCGAGATAGTCGTTGAGTCTGGCTAAGATAACTTTTTCAGCCAGTTTACTAAGGACAGGAAGTAAGCTGATAGGTCTGTAGGATTCGGCCAAGGTCGAATTTTTACCAGGTTTTAGTATCGGTACAACGACCGCTGTCTTCCATGATTTAGGGAAGTATCTGAGAGAGTTAGCATATTATTTACAATGTTAGTAATCTTGAAAATAGTTTAGGAAGCTTTTTAATCATTTTATTCGTTATCCCATCTCTCCCGGGGCATTTTTTAATTTTAATCTTTTTAATGATCTGAATTATTTCAGATGGGAGAGTGGGGGGAATTATATCAGCATTATTACTATTAGAGTCTAGATATGCATCAACACACACACACACACAACACTGGTGATGACCTCGTCTTTGTGTGGGTTGTGTATGTCATTAAGTTGAAATTGACTCTCTGGCGAATGAGCAATTACTTCAGTTTTGTTTGTATCGCTGAGAGCAATACCGGTAGGGCCATTAAGGGCGGAGATCGGGGAGGTTTTCTTCCTGAACGCTTTTGCAATTCCTCAAAGGGAGTTGTCTTCAGCATTCAGGATAAGAAGGTTATCCTCCCATGCTTGTTGTCTGTAGTGGTAAATTTTTCTTTTAATGATGTTTTGTAATCTGTTGAGTTCTGTTTTGTGTTGTGGGTGTCTTGATTGTTGCCAGGTTTTCCTGGCTTTATTACGTTCTTTGATGAGTCCTTTTAGCTCGCCCTGGACATACGGTTGTTCCGATTGGTAGAAAGGTCTAGAGGCACTTGCGTGCGCATTTAAAATTTCAGTGGTGAGATTGCTTACTTGGGAGTCAATCTCTTGGGTGGAGTTAGCTTTTGGGAGATCGAAATTTTCGGGGTTTGTCAGAATTTTTGTAAAAATACTCCAAGTAGTATTTAATTGAGGCGGGGGAATTACGAATTTAGGGGTACGTGGGAAATACAATCTGATGGGATTGTGGTCCGAACTGAGTTCCGCGAGGGAATCTGCAATGCAGGGCCAGTTTAAGTTTTTGATCAGGGCGTAGTCAATAGTGGAAGCGGAATCAAATCCATAACGGGTTGGGTTAGGGGGAGCAATTAAATCAAGTTTATTATTAGTGATGTATCTTAAAAGATAGTTACCTCTTGGGTCACTGCTAACGCAGCCCCAAGAGGTATGTTTAGCGTTGTAATCTCCGGCCTCAATGGCCGTTTTAAAAATTTTGAATAGGGTGTCGAGGTCGGCACTCAGGTTTCTGTAATTGGGGTTTGGTGGGGCGTAAATAGAAGCAACCAGGAAAGGTTCTTGATCAGTTTATGGTGAGCGCAACAAGAGTTGCTTCCACTCCAGTAAGGAGAGGAGGGGTGGGGACATGAAAATGGGAAATATTTCTTTTAATAAGGATCGCAGTACCTCCCCAGCCACGGACTGAGTTGGTCCTGTCGTTCCTGAAACAGATGTAGTTAGGGATGCTAAAAGAAGGCTCTGGTCTCAGATGTGTTTTTGTATAAGTAATAAATCAGGGACGTGCTTATCAATGAAATCGCGCATCTCAACAATACGCGATCTCACTCCGTCTGCGTTCCAGGAGAATATTGTAAGGCCGAAAAAGGAATTATTCATTATTGATATCTAGAGAAGAAATTGAGGTACAGATACCCTTTAACAGACAGTGGAGTTTGTCTGTTGGATCTGTGCACTGCGAAGATTTTTTCATCTCCGAAATTAAATTTGGAAAAAAGTCAAATATCTTTTTCATTTCGAAAATGGCGTAGAGGAAGGAGAATTCTCCTTCCTGTCCGGTAGAAGCATTAAGTGCTTCTAGGTTTATGCCTTGGATTTTATTATTATTATCATTATTGGACGCCGAGGAGTCATTTCCGCGTGCTGCCCTCTGTTGGGGGTTTTTTGCCTTGAATAGCTTGAGCAAAACTCAAGCCGGGGGTAATTAGTGCTGCGTTTGCTTGGGTTATTTCATTACGTTTTTTGTTCTCTTTTTGGGGTTGGCCTTTGCCCTTTCTGGGAATTAGGGAAGAGGGGGCATTCGGTCGAAGAGGCCATATGGCCTTTCGCGTTACAGTTAATGCAAGTAGGGTTATTAATTTTCTCTTTAATGCTACACTGGCCTGTTCTGTGTTCTTCGCCACATTTCAGGCAGCGCGTTTTCATGCTACAGTTCTGGCTTGCATGATGGAAAAAGTTGCAGTTGTAGCACTGCCCTGGGGGCTAGGATTTAGAAAATGGGGAGGCGCAAGTCCAGTGGGGAGAGAAAGAGAAAAATAATGACAAAAATAAAATTAAATTAAATTTTAGCTAATAAGGTATGCAATAAAATTATTGCACAAAATTATGAATTACGGAGGATTGTAAGAATCAAGAAGAATTCTTCTTGGCCTTTTAGTATTGTCTTTAGGAGTATATGGAGATAAATTTTGCATATTGACGTTATTGGTTGCATGTAAATCAGTAAAAAAGTTAATTGCAATTTTCCGAATATGGGCTTTAAAATTATTAATTTTAAGAGCATTGTGTATGCCGTCATTACGCATGTATCTTGTGGCTTTGACGATCATACGTATAAGAGAATTCTGCAGAGTATCTAGAATATTGATATTTGTTTTAGCGGCATAAAACATCATACACTGGACTTGCGTAAGCTGAAATGGGACGCATAACGGCTGTATAGAGAAGCACTTTGTTTTCTATACTTAAATGTGAGTTCCGGTCTATTAGGGGGTAAAGTTTAAACATAATTTTCCGGAACGTATCGCGAACGTATAAAATATGTTGTTTCCAAGATAGGTGCGTATCGAAAATAATACCGAGGTATTTGGCTTCCTGAGACCAGGGGATCTGTTTATTGTACATAATGATTGGTGGTGGAAGTGAGTGCTTTTTTGTAAAAATAATAGCAGTTCATTTTTCAACGTTGATACTGATTTTCCATTTATCGTAGAAATTTTGTAAATGAGGGAGGTGCTTGTTTAATGCATATGAAATCGTAGACAGTTTTGTAAGTTGCGTGAATGGCAGTGTCAACAGCGTAGAGGTTAATTTTTGTTAAAGAGTGGTCAGGGATGTCGTTAATATAAAGATTGAAGAGCATGGGGCCTTTGCAAAGAACCTTGAGGACACCCTGCAGAAACAGAGTGCTCGTTTCAAAGTGTCTCGTTGATTCTAATTTTGCAGGAACGGTTAGTGAGATAGGAGTGAATGAGGTGAGTCATTGGGGGAGGTAGGTTATAAGAAATTAGCTTGAAAGTGAGTCCTTTAATCCAAACACGATCTAAGGCTTTCTGGATATCCAGAAATACCACTCCCGTGCTTTTCTTAATCTGGAAACCTTCCGAAATGTGCTCAGTTAATCTTAAGACTAGGGGCAAGGTAGAGAACTTGTTAGTAAAACCATATTCATTGGGATTAAGAATGTTATTTTCATTAATGAAATTTTTTAATCTATGGAGGATAATGAATTCGGTTAGATTACCAATTGTAAAAAGTGGGAATATGGGCCTGTAACTGGATGTTAAATGAGGGTCTTTGCCAGGTTTATTAATAGGAAAAATAATGGTATTTTTCCAGTTGTCTGGAAAGCGATTTAATTTGAGAATTTTATTGTTTAGAATAGTTAAAATAAGGATTAGTTTAATGGGGAAGTTTTTTAACATGCGGTTAGTGATTAGATCTTTACCAGGGGCCTTTTTATTGTTAACATGCACAATATAGTGAATTATTTCATCGGGAAGGGCAGGATCTATGAGAGTGGAAGGGGGAGTGGAAATAAAGTTGTTCATGGTAGAGTTAATAATATCGTCATTTTGGTTATAAGAATCATTTTCGCGATCATTTTCAATAAAGTTATTTTTAATATTAGCACAGCGAGAGAAGGTTAGCTTTTTGCTGATCAGTGACTGCCGTACCAGTTGCACAGTTTAGAGGTGGGATTTTAGATCTTTTGCTTTTGAAGAATTTTTGAGTGCACCAGAGGCTGTTATCTGTGGTATTAAGTGCTTCCAATCTTTTTTGCCAGATGTTATCGTTATATTTTTTTGAGTTCTTTCTTGAGGTCTGATTGCGCTCTATTGGAATGGTTTATAAAAATTGGGTTGAGAGAGAGTCTGATGATAACGTTTACGAAGATAATTTTTAAGTTTTAGCAGTCTGTTAATGTGTTATGGAGTCACCCCCTTTCTGCAATTCACATACCCTTTTATATTTTCAAAAATGCGCTATTTGACCTTCTGCCGCAGCAGTCGTGGCCGAGTGGTTAGGCGAGCAGATAAGGGCAATGGTCTCAAGAAAAGAACCGAATTTTTTAAAGAAAGTGCAACTGTAGACATGATTGGTTGCATACATTCGGATTTATTTCATCAAGATCGTCTTTTACTCAATTTAGAGGATTTGAAAATAAAATTAATACGAAGCAAGCCCGAATTTTGTTTACAAGGATCTGAGGGATTTAAAGTTGTTTTGGATCATGTTTCTTTATTCATACGAAAAGTTCGTGTGAATCCTGGAGTTATTCTTGGTCATGCGAAAGCACTGGAAAAAATTGGGTTGAGAGAGAGTCTGATGATAACGTTTACGAAGGTAATTTTTAAGTTTTAGCAGTCTGTTAATGTGTTGTGGAGTCACCCCCCTTTCTGCAATTCACATACCCTTTTATATTTTCAAAAATGCGCTGTTTGACCTTCTGCCGCAGCAGTCGTGGCCGAGTGGTTAGGCGAGCAGATAAGGGCAAAGAAGCGTCTCGCAGCCTGAAGTCTGGTACGGAGGTTCGATTCCTTCCGACTGCATTTTTTTCTATTTGCATTAATAATTAATTTTATTCGCTACTTTTGGGGGATTTTCCCCAATTTATTTCAGAAAAGTAGAAAACACTCTCTTTCTAAGTTCGGTATAAATGCGCAGTGCTTCCTGTAATTGGAAGTTGCATTATCATTTTTTAATGTAAGATAAATATTTTAACTAGTCTTTATTTGATTTCTCTACAGGTCCCTGAAATATAGAAAAGAGGAAAACAAGTTTGCTTTCACATAAATATATTTTTTATGTATAAAAAATATTTTTTATGCACATAAAAATATATTTATTTATACACACACACACACACACATATATATATATATATATATATATATATATATATATATATATATATATATATATATATATATATATATAAACACATTTTTTATACACAAAAATTTATTTTTTATACATAAAAATATATTTTTTTATACATAAAAACATTTTTTATACATAAATATATATTTTTTTTCTATATATATATATATATATATATATATTGAATTGACTCAACACACACACAGTAAACACACGCAGTGGACTGTAATATTTTTAATCTCTCTCTCTACTCCGTACACAACCTCTCGGAGTGAGTGTTACACTTACACTGACGTTTTTCTTTACAAGCCGCTAGAGGGCGCTGTTCAATAACAGAACTAACATACCACCCCACATTGCACTGGTTTAACCATGCAATCATTGTTACTAAATTAACATTCATGTTGGTTACATCTAGAACACTTTACACATTCAACACTTGACAATTCTCAAGAAATACAATTACATAAATCATTATATAAATTCAAGATTTCACAAATAACAATATTTTTTTTATACAAATACAAAATCACTTTACTAACAATGAGTAAATTTACACACCACCAATGGTTACACTAAATGAAAAATTCAAATTATATATTTAAGGATCTTCCATTGGTAAAACACAAATTTTTGATATGGCTCTTTTACATGTACTATACTGAGTTTTAATTTTCACTACACGCACTTTTTTATCTTCGCCATAATACAATTCTACGATTCTACCTAATGCCCATTTATATGTTGGTAAATTTTCTTCAATTATTAAAACCAAGTCTCCAATTTTAACGTTATTCTTCTCAAACATCCATTTTCCTCTCTGTTGTAATTGATTCAAGTAATTACGACTCCAAAATTTCCACATTAACTGAACTATCTTAGTTATTTTTTGCCACTTTTTGAGATTACTCTCTTTACATTTTGTCAAATTAGGCTCTTCTAGCGAATTTAAAGACCTATTAATTAAAAAATGAGCTGGTGTAAGCACTTGGAAATCATCATCATTGTTTGATAGGGGGCAAAGCGGTCGAGAATTTAAAATTCCCTCAATTTGTACTGTGACCGTAAGTAGTTCCTCGTACGTTAAATTAATTCCATTCACAACTCTTTTTAAGTGATATTTACATGACTTTATGGCCGCTTCCCAAAGACCTCCAAAATTGGGCGACCTCGCAGGAATAAATTTCCACTCTATTCCTTCTGCTGCTAAGTAATTAGCTAATTTTTCGTCTGGTTTTCTGACTATTTCAAGGAGTTTTTAATTTCATTGCTAGCTCCGACGAAATTTTTACCATTGTCCGAAAACAGTTTTGCACATTTGCCTCTTCGAGCCATAAACCTTTTCAACGCGGCAATGAATGCTTGCGATGTTAAATCTGATACTAACTCAATATGTACCGCTTTAAACACAAAACACACAAAAATACAAATATACACTTTAAACAAATTTCCTTTACGTTGTCCTTTATTTTTAATGAAAAAGGACCACAGAAATCTACTCCTAAACAATTAAATGGATAATCAGTAATAAGTCTCTCTTTTGGCAAATTACCCATAATTTGAGTTGACACAATTGGTTTCGCTTTAAAACATACAATACATTTATATACAATTTTTCTGCACATTGACCTACCATGCAACGGCCAAACTTTTTTCCCGAATATGATTCAGTAAAGATACAGTTGCCACATGTAAATATTTCTTATGAAAATATTCTATTATTATTAAAGTTAATCTATTATTTTTTGGTAAAATTATCTGGTGCTTTTTATCGAAACTTAACTCTAAGTTACACAATCGTCCTCCTACTCTTAAGACACCGTTGTCATCTAAAAAGGGATTCAATGTCTTTAACTTACTGTTTGGTAGCACACTTCCCTTACTTTTAAGATGGTTAATATCACTGGAAAATTCTTGCTCTTGCACCTTTTTTATAAGATATGTTTCAGCTTGCACAAATTCTTTTGTTGTGAGTGGACCAGCCACTTTATTTATTCCCTTTAAATTTTCCACGAACCTGAAAATAAAACTTAATACACGTAAAATAGTTATATAATTATTGCTTAGATTAAGAAGGTCGTTTAAAAAATCATTAACATGAATATTAAGCACCGATTGAAAGTTTTCAATTTGTTCATTAACACAGTTTTTCAGTTCTGAATTATATTCATCTAGCTTCTCTCTACAGTTTATAGTTCGATTGGGATAGTCATCATCACCTGAAAGAAATGTTGGTCCATTAAACCATAAGTTTTGTTGCAAAAGTTTCTCAGGATCGACTCCTCGGGAGACTAAGTCTGCGGGATTTTGATCAGATGGTACGTGTCTCCATAACTGATTAGGATAGAGTTCTTGTATCTTGGCAACCCTATTTTGAACAAAGGTCTTTAAGTCCATCGGTTCCTTTCGAAGCCACGCCAAGACGATCATCGAATCCGACCAAAGATATATTTCAGCAGTTTCTAGTTGTAAAGCAGCTACAACTCTTTTCACAAGTTTTGCCAATAGCACTGCAGCACACAATTCAAGTCTGGGAATTGTCAGGCTTTTAATAGGCGCTACTCTCGATTTGCTTGTGATTAACCGAACTAAAGTTCCACTCTTCAAATTTTTAGATTTGCAGTAAACTGCTGCACCATAGCACCGCTCTGAGGCATCAGCAAAGCCATGGATCTCAATAACTTCTGGAAAAGCGACAAGAATACGCCTTGGTATCTCTATATTGTTGATATTCTCTAAGGATACTAGGAATTGTTGCCATTCTCGATATTCTTCAGCTGGCAGAAGGTCATTCCATTCCAATTTGCTTCTCCACAAACGCTGGAGGAAAATCTTTGCTTTGGAAATTACTGGTGCCATCAGTCCAACAGGATCAAAGATCTTGGCAATAGTAGACAAGACGTCTCTTTTAGTATAAGAACTGTCCAAACAGACTTTCACTTTAATCAAAAAGCAATCTAGGTTCGGTTTCCACGACACTCCTAACGTTTTCGTCTCTGTTAAAGTTGCAAAATTGTAATTCTGTTCGGGATCCGGTGACAATTTCTCGTGATTGGCGCAAAGTTTATGCAACTCCATTCCAGCACTTTTCAAAATTCCTTTTAATTGTTGTCTGAGAACAATTGCCTCCTCTAACGTTGCAGCACCACAAAGGACATCGTCCATATACAAGTTATTCCGTAAAACGGAAGCTGCTATAGGGAAGTTAGCCTCTTCATCCATCGACAATTGGGTTAAAGTTCTCTGTGCTAAGTAGGGAGCACTTACAGTGCCATAGGTAACAGTTGAAAGTTCGTAAATTTTGGGTGATTCATGTTCACTTTCACACCAAACGATTCTCTGCAGATTACGCTGTTTAGGGTTAATTAATATAGTTCGATACATCATTTGAATGTCGGCTGTAAATGCATACGTGTAAGTTCTGAACCTGAGCATTTGCGCATATAAGTCCTCTTGTATCACTCCTCCATTATATTGAATGTCATTTAAAGATATTCCATTATCAGTTAACGAAGAACAGTTAAAGACAACTCTAAGTTTTGTTGTGGACTTTTCTGGACGATAAATTCCATGATGGGTAGCGTAATATGTTATATCTGGATCAGTTTCGTTAGTCACTTCCTTCATGTGACCCAGTCTTTCATAATCTCTTAAAAATTCACGATATAAATTTAAATAATTTTTATCTCTAGCTAAGCGATTCCACAGCGATCCAAGTCGTTTGAGGGCTATGTCTTTCGAATTACCTAAACACGAGGGTTCCTTTTTTAAGGGCATAGATACTACATATTTACCTTCTTTAGTTCTAAAATGAGTATTCGCGTAATGTTCCTCACAAATTAGCCTTTCTTTATTTTTAACTATTGGTTCCTGTATCTCCTCTAATTTCCAAAATTTTTCTAAATTTTTATTCAAATCCTCATCACGAATCAAACCGCAGTGAACCTTAGTTTCATTCATTGAATCTAAATTACCCGTTACTATATAACCAAATACGCTGTTGACTAACAGTAATTGCGAATCTTTTATTTTAATTCTTTCCGGTTTCAATAACTCATAAAATATATTTGCACCTAATAATAAATCAATTTTGCCGGGAACATTAAATTTAGAATCCGCTAATTCCACAAATTTATAAAAATCAGAATTTATTTCTAACGCTTTCTGCGGAATAAAATCAGTGATTTTTTTTTTTAACTACGAGCATATCCAATTCCCTTTCGAAAGATTTATTTTGATTAGAAATCGCCACTTTAACACACCCATTTACTACCATAGAAGCATCATTTAAACACGAGATTAATGTATTTATTCTTTCGGTCTTAAGTCGTAATTTATTCGCGCACTCATTCGAAATTAGACAAGTTTCACTTCCCGAGTCTAACAAGGCTCTAAATGTCTGCCATTCTGAATATTTATCTTGCACTAGAATTAAAGCAGTACTCAAAAGGCATTTGTTTTTAAAACACGCCGTTGCCACGATATGTGCTTCGTCTTCTTTCGGAACGAAAGAACTCAAGGCGAATTGGGGTTCCTGGTTAACGTCTGTCATCGTCTCAAGGGGGAAGAAGGAATTCCCTCTCCTTTCTCTGGGGTAATGTAATAGTTTGTTATGCGGTTTCGAGCAGAAACAAATTTTTTGATCTACATCTACTAACGCTGCATTGAGGTGAAAAACATTTAAAACAAAGTCTATTATTTTTAACAAATTCTACTCTTTCGTTTACAGAAAACATTTTTAAATTGTGGGCAAAATTGTAAAGCATGATTATTTTTACACAATACACATTTATCATTTTTTAACTCGGAAAAAAATACATTCGATGCATCTCGCGGTATTTTAGAATTAAATTTGTTTTGTTTATTATAATTAAAACGCTTGGAATTTTCACAAAAGGGCTTAGAAAATATCTCATTTTTAATTTTGCCTTTCGATGACAAATATATATCACACTCATGCCCTAACTCTTGTGGTTTAAAATATTTCTATCCCTGTTTTATATTCATGTAAGACATTAATTCTCTGTCCAGTGTGTTCATTATTTTATCCGATACAATTAACTCACACAATGATTTAAAATCATTCACATTGCGCAGCTGACAATAATATTCAAATGTCGCTCATAATCGTGATGCAAATTGCACATAACTCTCTGAACTTATTTTTTGCGCTTTCTGAAATCTATTATAGCATTCTTGTGGTGTGGGAGAAAACTCTTTTAATACTAAATCTTTAAGCTTACTATAATTATTTAACTCTTCTTCGGAAACATGAACAAGTAAATTATTAACTCTCTCACCTAGAATATTTAAAAGAATTTCGCATTTAAATTGTTCGGGAACCTCTTTTATTTTGAATGCTTTTTCAAGCGACTGGAAAAATAAATTATATGATTCCACTCTTGAAGGTACGGGTATTGTTAAAGTTTTCACGGACTTTAACAAAGTCTCAACATTACAATTGGCGGCAGTTTCACAAACACTCGGATTTTGAATATCGGAATTTTCAATTAAATTCTTCTGGATATTTGCAAGCTCTAATTGTTTTTGCAATTGCGCTAATTTAATTCGTTCAAATTCTAACTTAATTTCACTATCCAATCTCTTATTTTTAATTTCCGCCAAAGCATAATCGATTGCAGATTGAACTAACTCTTTATCATTTTTGTAAGCGTCACTATTTAGAATTAAGTTTTTTAAGCCAGCGATTTTTGCTCCTTCTGGTACAGTTAAATTTAACTCTTCCGCAACGATTTTTAACTCATCTTTCCCTAATTTATTTAAAGACATATTTATGAATTAAGGACACTAATAGAAGGATCAATTAATTGCACCTACCTCCTCAGATCGCTGTTTCACGCTGCTCGCTAAAGTCAATCGTTCTCTATTCACACTTTGGCAATCACTTATATATATATATATATTTTTTCACTGTGAATTTTGATAATCCACGGTTTCACAAATTCTCATATCCATAAGGTCGTTTTCCTCCGGTGAGGTGGACCATGAATTGACTCAACACACACACACACAGTAAACACACGCAGTGGACTGTAATATTTTTAATCTCTCTCTCTACTCCGTACACAACCTCTCGGAGTGAGTGTTACACTTACACTGACGTTTTTCTTTACAAGCCGCTAGAGGGCGCTGTTCAATAACAGAACTAAAATATATATATATATATATATATATATATATATATATATATATATTATACTTAAAAATATATATTTTTTTACACATAAAAATGTATATTTTTTTTAAATAAAAATACATATAACTTTATGTCTTAATTTTATTTTATTTTAAAATCCCATTTATTGAAAATAAAATATATTTAAGTGACGTTTTTTCAACAAAGTATTCCATTTTATCAAATAAATTTTACGTTTAAATCTAAAAAATGTTTCCTTTCAATTTAAAACTTACTTTATTTGAATATTTGCCCGTTTTATTTTGAATGATAATTACTGGCGATTTCCAATACAAGCAATTTGCAAATTTTATTCCGGAATCGTTTGATGTAAAAAACAAAAACAAAAATTGTGTGTGGTGGCTTCGACGCACTAAAGGAGTTTACTCCTGAAGTCCGGTCGTCTTTAATTACATAGTAGGCTACAGTGGCGCACACAGGAGTTTTGCAGAGGGGGGGGATCCGGGGTCTAAAGTTCACATTCTTGTATCATGCTCCTTTTGATTTTGTCGATTTTCGGGAACAAAACAGTAAAAACTAATTATTGAATAAATAAGTAGCATTAATTAATAAAATTAATAATTAATTACAAATAATTAAATTTTACGTTCAATGAACTTAGAATTATAATCAATCGGGAAAAAATCAAAGGCTTTTGGGAGGAGTCTGGACCCCCAGGACACCCCCCTTGTGTGTGCAAGTGGTAGGCAAAAATAAAGGGTAAATAAACGCATCTCGTATAATGATGAAACCATGCATGTATTTTCATTATTCTATTTACATTTTTCATAATGATAGCATGTATTTATTATTTTTTTCTTATTTATAAATGACACATTTTTATCCTTCAATATGTGTTTAAAAGTGTAATTTACAACAAAGTCTATTGAGCTTTAATACTTTATGTTACAATTTCATTGTCGCGAGCTTAGAACCCTTCATAATGTGCTCAGGAATATATTTATACTTTTATGTAATTATATCAGCGTTTCTGAAACAGTGTGGTGCGCCCCCTTGGGGGACATGATAGCCCTACATGAGGGGAGGGCGGTGCGAGTATACCGAAAAGTCCAAAATAAAAGATTTACAATAATTATTAATTTACCTGAAAAAAGCAAAACAAAATGCATTCTGGCATGATAATGAATAAAAATATATTCACACTGACATAATAGAAAGAGATGTTTATAAATGTATCATTGTGGCAAAAAGTATTTAATAATTGATGTATCAGCATTAAATTAAATGCAAGTTTTGTAACTACTAGTTACTTTCATGGGCTTGTTATACAAATTATAATACATATATGGATAACATGAATAGTTTATAATATTAAAGTTGTATTGTAGCTTTAGCGTCGAAGCATATTATTATTGCATTGAATACATTGTTGTATGAGGGGGGCGCGATGAAAATTATGACTGAAAATTGGTTCGTCAATACGGAAAGTTTGAGAAGCACTGATGTATATACATGTAATAATCAACATGTACAAAATCTCAAAATAGGTGCCTCTCACTCACCATTGGTTTGCGTGTAATAGCAAAGCCATTTTGAAGAACAGGTTGTGAGAGCGTTTTGATGACGGCACTAAAGGAGGTAATGCTTTTCTACGCGAATTCTTTCCTTGAGGAATATAAAGCAAAAGATATTTATTTCTTTTCAGGTCATACACCAATATTTCCACATTTATATCGGTTATTTTTAAATTTTCCCTTAGAATATTTTCTGATGAAAGTTATGTATTAATACGCTAGAATAATGTCTAATATTTTCCCAGAAAAAGGAACAAAATCACTCATGAAAGGCTCATAACAGTAAAAGAAAAATCTAAGAAAAAACTGGCGCAATGCAAAATAATTTCAATCAAACCAAATAAAAAAAACATTTAATTGCAAAGACAATTTTAAACTTAGAGCATTAGAGGCATATTAATAAGAAATCATGTTGTGATATCCCCCCCTCGGGTGAACAACTCTTTGATTACCAGCGTGAGCTAGAGGTGTAGGATTAACGGAAGAACTAGAAGCTTACATTATCTTAATGTGACTTTATTAAGATATTTAACTTAATCCTTTCACAAATTAGATTATATTACTATATGTGAGAGAATCTACGTTGGCGAACACAAAATATATAAGTATTACCGAATTCACCTGACTCAGACCCTTATAAATGACTCTCCTAAACTCAATTCCAATACTATTACAGGTCCTAATACCAAATAGCCAATCCTCCCTTTCTGTAGTTTGAGTAATGATCACAACAATCCTAGATGAAGCCCTGTAGTTACTCGAGTGCAATGGTATGCCCCTAGACTTAGTGGATCTCTATCGCGTATAATTTCTCCTAGACGTCACGTAACGTTTTCCAAAACTTCTTCACACTTGATCCACGGATTATGTTTGCATTCCTCAAATTGCCATCCGCTTACTCTAAGTTCTGATATTTAAAAGCTTCCTAATTTGCATCTTTCTTTCACGCTTCACTTCTTGGTTTTGGTTGGAAAATAGTTGCCATTAATTCTGGCCTCAAAGAACCCAAAGGATATGTTAAAGAAAAGACGCGTGAGCCAGTCACAATGTGAATTTAGAAGAAGAATTACAACACAAACATCCGTGTCTTACCTGGGACTCGAACCCAGCCCCTACGGCACTGCAGTTAGCGTCACTAACCACTATACAGGATGTGCGACTAAACTCAACTCAGGAATGGGCAAACTTTTGTGGTCGTGGCGTAAAAATTAAAAAAAAAAGTGTATGAATAAATGATAGTTTAAATAAACTAAAAATACATTCTTCGTCATTAGATCGAACTAAAAAATGAAAAATAAAATATAGTTTTTTTTAAAAAAAAACTAAAAAACACGCTTTTATAGTGAATCAAGCTAAAGAGTAAAAGAATAATTCTTAAAATAAGAATAAAATGATTAACGAGAAAATTAAGGTCATTGGGCTAAAAGCGTGGGGTGCTGTGTACCACATTTTCACACTAATTCAGCATTTCGTAATAGAACTAGTAAGAAATTATAACAATTGATATAGAGCACCGCACGCTTTTAGCCCAATGACGTTAATTTTCTCGTTAATCATTTTATTCTTATATTAAGAACGATTCTTTTACTTTTATCTCGATTCACTGCAAAAGCGCGTTTTTTAGTTTTTTTAAAACTATTATTTATTTATATATCACTAATTTCAGTTTTATAATTTATGCGATGCATTTCGTATGCGCTCGCGAGTACTTATTGACGTTAAAAGGAAGGAGAAATATAGTGCTATGCTACAAAACGTCGTAGGGGAATCCCTGGCTATTTATTTGGAAGGATCAAACTCATCCACTAAAGGGCTTAGAGCTACAAAATTGTCCACTTAGATAGACAGGTAAAATAATATGCATGGACAATGTGACGGGCTCACGCGTTTTTTCATTAACATGTCCTTTTGGGTTCTTTCGGACCAGAAAGAATGGCAACTCTTTTCCAATTAACCAAGAAGGAAAGATGCAAATTAGGAAGCTTTTAAATATCAGAAGTTTAAAGTAATCTGAGTGGCATTTGGGGAATGTTATGATAGTCCGTATTTCAAGTGTGAAGAGGTTTTGAGAAGTTAAGTGACAGCCAACAGAAGTTACCCGTGATGGAGAGCCCTTAGTTCAAAGTGCATACCATTGCACGCCAGTGAACCGCAAATTCAACTAGGATCATATAGATTGATACTCCGTTGGGCATTAAAGGTAGGAGTGACTATTTAAAAATTCGTATCTGTGATCGCACTGAAATTGAGCTTAGGCGAGTTAGTTATTGATAGTGGTCCGGGTTACGTTATTTCGGTATTATATGCTGTATGTTTAGCCCACCGTAGATTCTCTCACGTATATTATTATCTGATCTGTTAAAGGTTTAAGTTAAGATCTTAAAAAGTAATATTAAGACTATGGCAGCTTCTAGTTCTTCATTTATTCCTACCCCTCGAGCTCCCGCTGATAATTTAGGAGAAGGGCACCCGAGGGGGGCGCCCTTACAACAAGAAAGTAAAATACAATATTTTTATAATTGTTCTTAAAAAAACCTTTTCGCAAAATAGCAGAGGAGGGGGCCAAATTATATCAGTCCATTGTAGGTAGGAGAAGATTGCGAAATATTGAAATACGGGAATATAGCTGACTGGGAATCTCATTGTTATTAAAAATATAATGTAACAAAGAAGGTATTGCCTCTTGTGAAGGATTTTTAAGCTGTAACAATAAGTATGGTAAGATTTTTCATCGAGCTTTCAAGTAACAGTTTATAGAAAAATGAAAAACATGAAAATAATACAAACTTTTTAACAAGTTCGCAATACTAAACAAACAACGGAAAGAATTTAGGGGAATTCCCTACAAACTCAAAATTACTTTAAACTGAATTGCCATGAAAAAAGTCATGTTGCAACCTTCTCCATTTGAATTTGGGAGAAATTATCGCAAGTTCGGCTTGCCCATTAGTAGCTCCGTCACTGCATAGTCAACACTATTTTCTGTTGATAAATCTTCTTCACATTCATTACTGGCATTCTCACATCTGTCTTTGTATTTAATAAAATCCATTATGCTTTTTAAATACCTTTGTGATTGATATAGGTATAACAAAATTAATTTAAATAAAACAAATATTTCTAAAAAATTAGTCGAATGTTGTTATAAAAGCACCAGTTAGATAGAACATATTCATGTGAATTTAAAAACAGCGCGCGATTTTAAACAAATCCAAATTAGCCCGTTACAGATACAGTTTGACTATTCATCAACTAGGAAATAAAAAAAAATCTACGGCTCAGATTAGAATAAAAGCTAAATGGATTCAAATTGCGTAATATATTCAACTGCCAAACAAAAACGAAGTGTAATGTTAAAAAATGTCGCCTTTTAAAAGGGCGAAGAACTGCTTCAGTGGTAATTCAAAACTAGGTTTTTTAGAGCTTCTAATTTTCGTAAAAATTAAAATGAGGTATTGTGGCGGTATCTAAATAAGCCTCTGTAGAGGAGTGATCACTTTTGTCTAGTGGTATGTTACGGGCTTACGAATATCCCTAAGTCGCGGGTTCTAATCTCCGACAGACATCTCATGAAAGGTAAAGAACGACACACTTTGAAAATAAAAAAAAAATATCTCAAATCATCATTTTCGGAAAATTTTAGGTTTTCAACACCCCTTAAGACTGAGTGGAGAACGAGACGAGACCCCCATTGTGACCACTGAGTCCTGGGTCCAGGTGACCCATGCCTTAATAGCCCCCCACGGCTGCTGATATTTCAAAGATTTTCTAAAAATAAAATTTATTTTGAGTATATTGAATATTAACAAAAGAATATCTGAGACTGGGTTATAAACTTGGCAAAAATGTTATTTTAAAGTAATTCGTTGAAGTTAATAAGTTTGATAAAAAATTTTAAAAAAACTCTCTAATCTGACTTTTATAAAGAAATGTTTCTTGTCTATTAATTTATAACGACATTTAAGAAAATTATTAGAAAAGAAATTTATAATCATTTAAGCATTTTTCCTTTATTTGTGAAAAGAATTCAGATATCATAAATACACTATTGACCATTAAAAACGCTATACCAAGAAAGCGACATGCTATAGATGTGAAATTTAAACAACAGGAAGAAGATGTTGTGATATGCAATTGCTTTGAAAGCATTCAGACAAAGCGGGCTCCGGTAGCGACACCTAAAATGCATTTAAATGAGGAAATTGTTCAGCTGGTTTCTCATACACGAATTGCATTTGAACTTTGTTGCTTGGTGAAAAGTTGTTGTGACGCCTGGCGAAAGAAGCCGAAATGCGTTACAGCATGTTATTCACTTTGATAAAGGTCGAATTGTAGCGTACCGTAATTGTGGTTTATCGTATCACAGTATTGCTACTCGCGTCGATCGAGATCCAATGACTGTTAGCAGAATATGGAATTGATGGGTTCAAAACGGTAATACAGTGGATCCCAAACGGCCCTCTATCACTAGCAGCCGAGAAGAAAGGCATGTTACCTGTATGGTCTGAATAGATCGCGCAGCCATGTCAAGAGCCCGGAGTCAGAAATTGGGGTCGTTAGCAAGCCAACAAGTGTCTGCACAAAAAGTTCGACGACGTTAGCTGCAACAGGGACTCTCAGCTCAGAGACCATGGCTACGGCTACCCTTGACGCTGCATCACGAACAAAAGCGGCTTCAATGGTGTGAACAGTGACGAACCTGGCGCATGAATGGTGAGACGTCATTTCTTCAGATTAATCCAATTTTTGTTTACAGCATCAGGATGGTCGCATTTGTATTCGGTGGCATCGTGGTGAACGCACATTGGCAGCAAGTATTCGTCATAGCTCATCACCTGGAGTAATGGTAGGGTGTGCTATTGGATGCATGTCTCGGTCACCTCTTTTTCGCACACACGGAACTTTGAACAGTGCCCGTTTCATTTCTGGTGTGTTACGACCCGTGGCTCTACCCTTTATTCGAGCCCTGCGAAACCCTACGTTTCAGCAGGATAATAAACGACCGCATTTTGCCATTATTGTAAGGACCTTCCGCGATACGGAAAATGATCAAATGTTGCCCTGGCCTGCACGCTCACCAAATCATTAGTCAATAGAAAACTTCTGGTTTATGGTTGCGGAGCGACTGGATCATCAACATACGTCAGTCAATATATATATAGTGTATTGTTATCATTATATTGTGTATCATTATGTATTGTGTTGAAGCTGTGTGTGTGTGTGCATGATCATGTGTACCTGTACATGCCATCCAATCTCCGTCGTTTGACCCAATGTGCGGGCGTATAAGTGATGTTAGTAGGTAATAAAAGCCGATTCTACGGTCACAGGTGGAGAGTTGAGTTGAGTTGTTTCCTTCTTGTTGCTGAGTTGAGTTGTTTTCTCTTGCTTTAGTATGCAGGCGGAGAAGACTGTGCTCAGTTGAATTGTTTTCTTCGTGCTGTTGAGTTTTTTTTCTCCAGCTATGGTTTTGGTTTTCGAGTTGAGTGTTTTTTCCTACTGCTAAGTTAAGTTGTTTTTTTTAAAAAATGCGCGAAAAATTGAAGTATGGGAATGTTAAAAGTGGTGATGGTGCCACCTATTGATTAATACACTAATAACAGATTTTAAAATTATTGAAGTAAATAACGCTCAAATAAAAAAAAATAGTAATAATAAATCAGATTCAAACTCACGACCTCAGCTCAAAGTGTCTCCAAAGGACAATATTTTTTCAGTTACGCTAACCATTGTTCTATGAAAGCATACAAACCTGAAGAAAACTTATGTTTATAATCTCGTGAATTTAATTTTGCAGGCGAAGCAGATGGCGACATGTTTTAAAGTCATTTTCTTAATTAAAATGAAATTTTTAAAAAAAATTAATTTATATTATTTTAATAACTTGTAAAATTTAATTCTGTATAATAATTACACGTACAGAGTAAAGATATAAAGTAAATTGATTATTCAGAAAAACGTGACGTAGTATACTCGTAATCAGCGTGAACGGGCTACGATTTAGCTTGTCTTAGCTTGCCTGATCTTGATTCAACAAGACGGCGACTGAATTCTACGTCAGAAATTATCTCAATGCTTACAACG
Organism: Trichonephila clavipes; assembly: GCA_019973935.1. Taxonomy (NCBI): domain Eukaryota; kingdom Metazoa; phylum Arthropoda; class Arachnida; order Araneae; family Nephilidae; genus Trichonephila; species Trichonephila clavipes. The sequence goes on from BMAU01003241.1 coordinate 33,670, forward strand.
GAGGGTGACATCTTTTAAAATCATTTCCTTGGATGTTTTTATAATACTTTTTATTTGAAAATAAACACTTTTTATATTATTAAAACCTGTAAATTATTTAACTGAAGAATTTTTTGAAAACCTTCGCTTAGATATTATTTTAAGAAGTAAGAGACGTATTATGTCCACCTGATTGTTTTGAATATTATGAAGAATATGTTTAAATAATATTGTATAAAGATTTTACTAGTTTCACTCAGTATTTTGTTCTAAAAATTTTATCTCTATAAATATGAATAATTTTTTATATGCTTAATTTGAGTTAATATTGTATTGTTTGTTAGTTTAATTTATGTGTTAAAACAGGTTTCATTTTTAAAATAAAAAAAGAGTATTTTTTTCAAAACAAATTATCTTAGAAATTTTAAGCATAAATTATATTTTTAATACATTTCATACAAATGTAAGAAAAAAAAAAAAACTTTATGTAAGTTTAAAAACAATATTTTTATATAAATTTCCCAAAGGATTTGTTTTTAAAAATTTTGTATCTATAAATCTGAATGAACACTTGTACAGTAAAGATACAAAGTAATTTACTTACAAAAACAGCATTCTGTATTCCGTTTTATATTACAATCATTTATTTACATTACAAAAATCACATTATTGTGAATTTATCACATTATTGGATTTTATGATACGGTAAAATCCTGAACTCAACTAATCCAACTGATTCAACAATTAGGAAAACAAAAAAAAATTCACACCCGATCTTCAGCATTTTCAAACCAAAAAAAAAATATCAACTCAAAATCTAAAACAACAATATTAAATATTACGAAAGAAAGGCTCTTGCGTCTAAAAAAAATCTAGCATGGAGAACCAACGGAGAAAGGAACAAACACTAAGCAACAAGGGGGGGAGAACGAAAACCCATAGAGGAGAAAAAAAAGGTTGAGTTTCTGATTTCGCTTGCGACAGCAGGGGGGCGTGAAGGGGAAAAATTCCTCCTAAGGCTCCGAGAAAACCGACATCCAAAATTCCACCCCTGAACCGTGCTACCCGCGGGGAGGGAAATTCCTGCGAAAAGGAGTAACAAACAAGCAGAATTCCAACTAACAACCATGGTCCCACCCTTGGGACGAGGCGCCCGCAGGGGGGAGGGAGAGAATACCGACGAAATGTTCTCCAACTGAGTTCCCCGGAATGAATGGACAGCTACTAGCGTGAGATGGTTTGTTTTCCTTACACTTTTATATCTCAAAATTCCAAGTACTATAACCACGAACGCCTAATCACACAATTACTATCAAGATTAAACACAATTAATCTGTCAAATTTAAGCAGCGCAACATTTTCCATAACGATAATATAGTCAGCACAATCAATTAACTGAACCGCCTAGACATACGAACACAAAAAAAAATTGTTAACTAGCAACGAAACACGTACTCCATATGACAATATACACTCGAATTAATTAAACGGAAAAAAGAATTTTGAACACACTAAATCCACAATACAAACATATCAACACATAAGAAATTGAGATCATAGCTAGATCAGTTAAGATTATGAATACACACATACATATACTAACAAAGAGCATAAGAAAAAAAATACATTAACAACATCTCTAAGTATCTAAATAATAAAAAAAAAATACTGCAAGAAAAAAAATTTCACAACTGGAATAGCACACAATAAAAATTTTTTTACATGTTTAACAGATTAAGTAGGACTATTATTCGGTGACCCATCAAGAAAAAAAATTCACGACATCAGATGATGTAAAAGAAATAAAATTTCCGACGACTGGTCACGGTACCAATATGATGCGACGCTGATGATAACTTATTTACTTCGTATGATGAAAAACCCAGATTCTTAAGTTAACATTGCATCATAACTTAGTTTAAAATTAAACACTAATATTCTATAGACAAAATACAGTTCTCTAATTTAAAAGGCCGGTTCTTACAGTAACAATTAATTTTATTGAATTAACATATTGGTATAAAGAACGTTTAAATTTTACAAGGGTATTTACTTATCTGAAATGAGAGGAGAGAGCAACGGAGGGGTGACCTCAGGCTGAGTTCGCTTCCCGAATGGAGAGTTTTTTTCTGGCAGACGTAAGAAGGTAAAAAGCCCCGATAATTCTTCCGGACCAGCTTTTAAAGTCGACCAGATCACTTCGAAAAAGAAAAAGAATCCACTACGGATTCGTTACCGTCCAATCTACCACCCTGATTGGAGCGCAAGAACATAACCTTGCCGGCCATCAGGTCCTTTGAACCCGACGCACCCACATTCCTTAGAAATCCGTTTCCTGTAAACAGGGCAAATATAAAAACTTGACTTTAACGTGAAATGTAAACTTTTATCGTTATTATAAAAAGACCGCTTAAGTTGTTTAAATCGAAATTAATTTTTTCCTTGGGGGTTCCACCCCGGTGAAAGTCGGTGTATTTTCATGGTGCAGAACGTCGACGGTGACCATATACGGCATGTATAACGGTAAAACAATTTATATTTTATATTCCGATTATATTGTTAAGTTGATTATGAAAGCAGAAAGTTTGTCTTAATAGGCATTATTTTACAATTTAAAAAAATTAGAATATTCGAATTTCTTTTAAAATTCTATAAAGTGATCGGTTTTTTTTATTTATTTAGTCATCTCTCTCAGTGATTTATATTTCTTAGATTACTATAATTAAAAGTTAGTATACATTTGAAAACTTGTTCACTTGTTTATTTTTAATACTCATTTTTCTAGCTAAACCTGGACAAAACACAAAATATTTTAAACTATTAAGTTTAGCATTTTATAAAAAAGTATTTAGATACCCCATACCTAAATCCATACGGCTTTTATAAAACATAAGTTTCTGAGTATATAGAAAAGTTTCAAGGCTCCTATCTCGAACAGAAAAAAAAGCCTTAGGGATTAGAAAACACCTACATCTTCAAAATTATAAGTCGAAGAAAAACGCCTTTAAAGTTTGTAAAGGTATAAAAGAAAAACCTGTAATGTTCTAGTGATTTAATATTTAGTTTTTCAATTTATGTTCTAGATCAAAACAACACTTCACTTAATTATGACTGAAATTATTATGTTTTAAATTCAAAGTATATCTAGATATATATTATAAATGCGAAAGTTTGTGAGGTTGTTTGGCTGGCGTTCACACAAAAACAACTGAATGGATTTTAATAAAACTGTTTGAGCTTGCGCAGTGGGCGCTGCGCAGCGGTGATTAAGTGTATTTAGCGAAACGAGGATTAAGAGTTTATTAGAGAGTGTGTGGGGGAGATCAGACGAGCGAGAGCGCGGAATTACGGTGCTCATCGTAAGTGTTCCGACAAACTCCCCGAGCAACCGAGTGTGAAAATCCTCGTCTGGTTTCCTGAGAAAAAAAACACATAGGGACCACTCCCCAACAAGCTCTTTACTTTGTTTTCATTGATTTTTTTTCCTTTTGAAAAATGCCACGGCCAAAATGTACGCAGGCTACTGTGAGAAATAATATTTGAAAGGGATGGAATATGACTGAAAATGGTAAATCTAAAATCCAGCTTTCAGGTGATATTACAATTAGACTACAGAATACAAATGTTGCAGAATGAACTAAATATTTCCCTGATGTACCACAAACTACATTATAATAAATATATTGTAGTACTACATTACAGTATTTTAAAGTCATGCAACAAAAACTTAAACTGGCTTAACTGCCACGATGGGGAACTGAGAAAAGTAAATCAGATTTCATCCTCAAATACATATAATTGTAAGAAAAGGTTTTATTCAATTTACAATCAATTACAAATAAACTTTTATAAAAGATAATTTTAACAGACATAAATAGCAAAAAATATCAAAAAAGTATAAGAAAGACACATACATATCGTTTACAGAAGGATGGACTTTCCAGATATATCCTGATATATCACTGATATATCCGGTTTCGGTACATACACAGATTTGAACTTATGTACTACTAGATCGTGAAACTCTCTTATTTATTTAGCTTCATGTTATGATCTAAATCGCTACTGGACGTATCATTATTTGCAAAGTGCAGGAACTTCATCAAAAGTCCATAGCGCACCTCACTCATAACTTTTCCAAAAAATGGAGTGGATAGAACTTTTTTTTTACCAAAACCACTTTTCCACAGGTTTTTGTACTACGCCTTGTCGGAGCAACAGAGAGATAAATCTTTTTATCTCTTCCTTGTTCGTATTTTTCCATTTTAGAGCCCTAGAAGCAGGTGTCAATTCTGTATTTTCAAAGAATGATTCGTCGTATCTATTTGTTTCCTCTAAAATAAATGAGAACATTTCATCGTCAAGGAACAGGTTGAAATATAGCAACTTTAGCATCTCAAGCATCTATAGCTTCAGTGTAAAAATCTATTATAAGTTCATCAAATGTTTCAGCATATTTTTACTCATAACATGCAGTTTTCAACCAAATTGTGAAGTCACGGTAGCCTAATGGTCAAGGTAACGAACTCGTAGCTGGCGTGTCATTTTCATTTACTCTGAAGTGACACGAAAGTTATTGGGTATGGCTCTCGTAATAAGTATCGATCCAAGGAAAGCACAAATAAATACCAATAAACTCCAATGTTTACATTATAAACAAAGTACTCACACACGACATATAAAAAAAATACCTATCGTAATTTGCGGTTTAATTTCATCGAATCTCTATTGGCAACAACTCTAGTTTTAAGGATCCAGCATGATCCTTAAAACTACACGATCACGCTGAATCTGAAGGATCTAGAGTGGTCGTGTAGCCTAGTAGTCAATATAACGGACTCGTGGCTGGCGAGTCATGAGTTCGAGCCTAGTTCTCCTGAAGAACCTCTAAACAGAGGGGCACATGTTCGTTAAATCTGTCAAGGCTCAAATGTCCTCCCATTTGTGTGGTTAGGAAGTTAATATAAGGTGGTCAGCTCAGTTGTTGTCGTTGTCACTTGACATTGGTTCAAAATTAAGAGGTCCATCACCAAAAGCGCTCGAGTAGCTGCCAGGTGCGCGTTGATATTCACTCACTCAATCCCTGAAGGCTCCAGCCAATGAATAATTTGAAACCTTCTCGATGATATTCATGCAGGACTGGCTGCCCTCAGTTTCCGAGGAAATTTTTTTTAAATTGATAAATTCTGCTTAATTAACGTTATCTTAGGAGGAAACAATACACGACTAAATGGATTTATTCTTTCAATCATAGAAAGGTTGTAAGCGATATTAGTGTCTGTGTAGAGATTTATTTTTGTTCTCAAAACTTCAATATAACTTATAACCTCACTCCTCATTTTATTTAAATCATGCGGTTGCGGTATCTTAGTGGTCATTCTCATGAGTTCGTGGCAAGTGCCACTTATATGACCCGCCATGTAGAGTAGCCGATGCACGTGAAATCTGTCGGAACTGAAACTTCTCCCGCAGGATTCGCGTGGAAAGAGGGGTGCCGGCTCAGGTGTGGTCCTCGTTACGAATGCGTGTCGAAATTACGAGATCCATCACTAAAAGCCCTCGAGTTGCTTCTAAGAGTAATACCTTTAAAAATCAAAGAAAATCCAAAAGTGAATAATTATCTGTATTAAAGCAAATATACTTGAACTTTTGATTGTGATCTTACGCACGTGCCATTAACAAAAGACTCTTTTTTTTCCAGCTAACTGAAGAGAGAAAACGTTTGACACGTTTTAAATTCATTTGAAGCTCTGGCATTCAGGAGATGTCTCTTTTAAGGTTTTAGTTTCGAAAGAAAGTAAAAATTCTAATTTCGATTTCAGAATAACGTTGAATGGAAGCAAGTTATAAAAATAAAATTTTAAAACGCTATTCATGTTAAGTAATGTAACCTGTCATTTGTTTTTTCGATTTATAAATAAGTATTTACCAAATAGAACAAGAGGTGAAACTTTCATTTTAAAATTAGCAACATGGCCATTCCTCGAATTGATATTTAGAATCAACACGTGGATATTCTTTCCGCTAATAAGCCTCATATTTGTGAAATATGTCATATGACTTTCCCTCAAGATGTTGACTTGAGAGCACATCTGCGCTTTCATAGCACCGAAAAGCCTTTTGTTTGTGATATTTGCAAGCTGACATTCTCATGCGACAGTGATTTGAAAACACATTTAATAACTCATACCAGTAAAAAGCCCCATACTTGCGAAATATGCAACAAGACTTTCTTTCCAGCTCCTCTTTTAAGAAAACATCTGCTTATCCATACCACGGAAAATCATTACATTTGTGAAATATGCAACAAAAATTTATCACGAAGTGATACTTTAAAGGAACATTTGAGTATGCATACCAAGGAAAAGTCTCATGTTTATGAACTATGCAACAAGGCTTTCTCACAGAGGTGTACTTTAAAAGAACATTTGCGTGTTCATACCGAAGAGAAGCTTTATGTTTGTGAAGTGTGCAATAAAGCTTTCTCTCACAGTGGATATTTGAAAATTCATTTTCTTTTTCATAAGAAGGAAAAGCCTCATGTTTGTGAAATATGCAACAAAGCTTTCTCACGAAGTAATATTTTAAAAGATCATTTGCGTATTCATACTAATGAAAAGCCTTACAGTTGTGAAATATGCAACAAAGCCTTCACCCAAAGTAGTACTTTAAAAACACATTTGCGCATTCATACCAAGGAAAAGCCACACGTTTGTGAATTATGCAACAAGCGTTTTTCTGATAGTAGCAATTTAAGAAAACATCTACGAATTCATACCAAGGAAAAGCCTCACAGTTGTGAAATATGCAACAAAGTTTTCTCACGAAGTAGTACATTAAAAAGACATTTGCGCATTCATACCAAGGAAAAGCCTTACAGTTGTGAAATATGCAACAAAGTCTTCTCCCAAAGTAGTACTTTAAAAACACATTTGCACATTCATACCAAGGAAAAGCCTCATGTCTGTGAAATGTGCAACCAAGCTTTTTCTCAAAGTGGCAATTTAAAAAAACATTTGCTTATTCATACCAAGGAAAAGCCTTACAGTTGTGAAATATGCAACAAAGCCTTCTCCCAAAGTAGTACTTTAAAACAGCATGTGCTTATTCATACCAAGAAAAAGCCTCATGTCTGTGAAATGTGCAACCAAGCTTTTTCTCAAAGTTGCAATTTAAAAAAACATTTGCTTATTCATACCAAGGAAAAGCCCCATGTTTGTGAAATATGCAACAAAGCCTTCCCCCACAGTAGTACCTTAAAAACACATTTGCGCATTCATACCAAGGAAAAGCCTTACAGTTGTGAAATATGCAACAAAGCTTTCTCCCGAAGTGGTGATTTAAAAACACATTTGCGTATTCATACCAAGGAGAAGCCTCACGTTTGTGAATTATGCAACAAGCGTTTTTCTGATAGTAGCAATTTAAGAAAACATCTACGAATTCATACCAAGGAAAAGCCTTACAGTTGTGAAATATGCAACAAAGCCTTCCCCACAGTAGTACCTTAAAAACACATTTGCGCATTCATACCAAGGAAAAGCCTTACAGTTGTGAAATATGCAACAAAGCTTTCTCCCAAAGTAGTACTTTAAAAACACATTTGCACATTCATACCAAGGAAAAGCCTCACATTTGTTAATTATGCAACAAGCGTTTTTCTGATAGGAGCAGTTAAAGAAAACATCTACTTATTCATACCAAGGAAAAGCCTCACAGTTGTGAAATATGCAACAACGCTTTCTCACTAAGAGATAATTTAAAAAAGCATTTGCGTATTCGTACAAATGAATGGCCTCATAGCTGTTAAAAAAGCAACCAGGCGTTTTCTCAAAGTGGTAATTTAAAGAAAACATTTGCTTATTCATACCAATGATAAGCCTCACAGTTGTGAAATATGCAACGAAGCTTTCTCCCAAAGTTGTACTTTAAAAAGACATTTGCGTATTCATACCAAATAAAAGCTTCAAGTTTGTGAGGTATGCAATGAAAGTTTCTCTCACAACGATGACAACATTCGAGTATTCATGTCAACTGCAAATCTTTATTTTAGTTATATTCAGATCGAACTACTTTTAAAGATAGAAATTTATTAGAAATGTACGCTCTCTCTGTTTGAAGTCGATAATGTTTATACTTTTAAAAATGTTAAGGATCTTCATACATAAATCATCAGCTTCATATTTACAAGTATAATCAAGTATGTGGAAAAGACGACAAATTGATTATAATTTTGAGCTATTCATTTTGACAGAAGTACGAACATGGACTTAATCCTAGAACATTAGACTTATACTTTTCAGTGATTATATTTCAGTATTGTATTCTAATGCATTAAATAACTAATTTTAGGACGCGAATGTATTACTTTTGACAAAATAAATTTTATTGTTTTACTGGAAGAAACATTTCTTTTGAATTTTTAAATCAAGCACTTTAGTCGCACATTCATTTAATCTCTTGATTTCGATCCAATATATGACATATTTCTGTATTTTACCTGTGAATCTTTAGGATGTTTTGTGAATTTAAAATGCAGCTTTTTTTTGGTAGATTTAAATCGTTGTGTAGGGCAGCGATGCACTTTAAATCTGTCGAGAGCTGAAACGTCCTCCCGTTGGTCTGGTAGTTAGGAGTCGGGGGTGCTAGCTCAGGTGTCGACCATGTCACTTGACCATGGTTCCTATTTACGTGGTCCGTTTCCAAAAGCACTCTTGTAGCTCAACAGTGCGACGTTAATATTTAATCAATCGATCTTTTGATAGATTTAGGTAAGTTCCATTCTACGCTCAGTATATTCAGAACGACAAATCAGAATAATTTACACAAATAATTTAAATTCGTTTTCCGAAATTCAGGAATATAATATCGCTATACGTTATTTGTATGTGCTTATGTTTAAATACATCAAAATAGTAAATTTTCCTCTATTTACATAAACAAAATTTAAATATAAGCGTCATATGAGTCTAAAACCTGCGTAAAATTTTAATGTAAATTTAAGTTACACGTTGAATATATACATTTATACTATTAATGCATATTTTCTTATACTTATATTTCACAAATAAAATTAATTTTTCATCTTTGAACAATCTGTTTTAAAAGTAAAACATTTGAATGCTGTGGAAATTATAGAATGGAATTTCATGTTAAAAACTTGTATGGTTTTTTTTTTTTTTTTTTTTTTTTTGTCAAAGTATAATTTATTTGGTTTTGATCTGAAAACATCCCTTCTCCGTCTAGTATGTTTAGACTGAACCATTTTGTTAAATTTTTTTAATTGTAAAGTTATATTTCTGATTTTTTACCCCATTTTTTGAAAACTTATTCAGAAAATGTAAAGTCGTTGGAAAATTTACGGCTTTATTTTTTTGGCATATTTTTAATTCAGAGTTTAAAAAAATTAAAAGAAGCATGTTGGTGTACCTTTTTTTTACAGACAATATTCAAATAAGAACATTGGATCATTCTTTTATATTCAAGAAGTTTTCAAATACTGTGTTCGAGAAATATCTTAGAAATTACTTTTCGAGGAATTCGTTTTAAATAGAAATTTAGATTTACGTAATGGATGTATTATCCTTTTTAGGTGGACTGGAATATTCCATTTATTTTTCTTTCATGGAATGAAGTAGGAAAATAACACATTAGTATGTACAGATGAAGTAGGAAAATAAGACATTATAAATGCAATTAATATGATATTTCTCGCTTAATTTCTAAAAATAGATAAACGCACCAAAATTTTCATTTTTATTAATTTTCCTACACACAAAATCTTAGAAAGTAGCATTTCTAATGAAAAACAAAAGTAATTTATCAGTATTTAGAAATATGCTTTGTGATATATATATATATAAATTAAAAGATTAAAATATTTTTTTTCTTTTAAATGGTAAATTTTTTAGGCAATTTTTTTTCTTTTTAAACCAAAAAATTGTTTGGGTAATTTGACAAGATTCTTAATAGAGAATACAACTACCTGTAGTATTATTACCAATAACATTTTACTTGATATTTTTCTCAATGCTTTGAAATACGCACAATTGAAGTTATTTATGTAACAGTGAAAAGCAATTATCGTTATATTGAAAGAAAAGTATGTATAAGTATCTATAAAAAAATCTGCTTTATATATCCAAAAGTTTTTCATCTCTAAGAATACTTTCAAAATATTTTGCATGGTATTTAAAAAAATCTTTTTTCTTAGCTCAAAAATTTATTTCTTTATTGGAAATTTATTAATTTCAATATAAAATGTTTACAAAAAGAAAAAAATGCTCTGGTAAAAAGGTGACGAACACCCACCGCCGCACGGACGCGGTAGGATGTCGTTGTCATGGTTCCGCGTGCACCAAGACGCGACCGGACAGCAGAGTAGTGCCTGGACGGAAAAAAAGTGACGAACACCCACCGCCGAGCGGCTGCGGTAGGATGTCCTTCTCATCCTTCCGCGTGCACCAAGACGCGACCGAACAGCAGGTAGTGCTCGACGGAAAAAGAATACGAACACCCAACGCCGCACGTCCGCGGTAGAATGTCGTTTTCATCGTTCCGCGTGCACCAAGACGCGACCGGACAGCAGGGTAGTGCCTCTACGGAAAAAGGATACGAACACCCACCGCCGCGCGTCGGCGGTAGGATGTCGTTGTCATCGTTCTGCGAGCAAAATGACGCGAACGGACAGCAGAGTAGTGCCTCGACGGAAAAAGGTGACGAACACCCACCGCCGATCGGCTCCGGAAGGATGGCGTTGTCATCGTTCCGCGTGCACCAAGACGTGACCGGACAGCAGAGTAGTGCCTGGACGGAAAAAAGTGACGAACTACCGCCGAGCGGCTGCGGTAGGATGTCGTTGTCATCCTTCCGCGTGCACAAAGACGCGACCGAACAGCAGGGTAGTGCTCGACGGAAAAAGAATACGAACACCCACCGCGGCACGTCCGCGGTAGAATGTCGTTTTCATCTTTCCGAGTGCACCAAGACGCGACCGGACAGCAGGGTAGTGCCTCTACGGAAAAAAGGATACGAACACCCATCGCCGCGCATCCGCGGTAGGATGTCGTTGTCATCGTTCCGCGAGCAAAAAGACGCGACCGGACAGCAGAGTAGTGCCTCGACGGAAAAAGGTGACGAACACCCACAGCTGCGCGGACGTGGTAGGATGTCGTTGACATCGTTCCGCGTTCACCAAGACGCGACCCGACAGCAGAGTAGTGCCTCGACGGAAAAAAGTGACGAACACCTACCGCCGAGCGGCTGCGTTAGGATGTCGTTGTCATCGTTCCGCGTGCACCAAGACGCGACCGGACAGCAGAGTAGTGACTCGACGGAAAAACGGTGACGAACACTCACCGCCGAGCGGCTGCGTTAGGATATCGTTGCCATCGTTCCGCGTGCACCAAGACGCGACCGGACAGCAGGGTAGTGCCTCGACGGAAAAAAGTGACGAACACACACCGCCGAGCGACTGCGGTAGGTTGTCGTTGTCATCGTTCCGCATGCACCAAGACGCGACCGGACAGCAGAGTAGTGCCTCGACGGAAAAAAAGTGACTGGCTCTAAATGCATTATTCTTCACTGAATCGGATCTTTAAAATCCAATCTTTACAGTCCTAGTAAATAAAAAGACTTTGAATGCAGATAGAAAACTTAATTCCACTTTGAAAGACTTGTTTTTAAGTTATTTAGTTTCCTCATATATTATCCAATGCACACGGCCGGCGCAGTATTTTCAACCGAAGGGTTAGCGTTATGAGAAAATGACATCTCGAAATTCGCATCCGACCTTGTGAAAAGCGCTGACCTTCGCAAAGAGAGATTTCTCTCTCGCCTGTCAATCAAAAGGGAGCATCCCACACCAGCGACTCGAGCTGCATTCAAGTGTACCATGGAACTTATTTTATTGACCACTAGATGGCACTCTGTGTCCCTTCCATTTGTGCTGGGCTTTTTCTCTTAGTGGTTGGCAATTATTTCCGTTGTCGGCTGATGCAAGGGGGGTCGGCAATAGGAATGTAAGCAAAAAGTGCTGAGCTTTCGAACTCTCCTTGTAATATAAACATTCATGACGTCTCCTTTTAATTTTTTTTTTCTCTACAGTGTTAGGTGTTGTAAGGTTTTAGCGCCAATTCTGTTCTTTTTTTGCTTTCAGATATATTTCGCCTTCATGCATCCAGATTTTCGAAGCTCAGTCTTCATTTTAATTTTGTTATTTATTTTTTTAATGGTCTGCGTATTTTTTGTATCATTTTGAAAGTTTTTTAACGTGTTGTTAAATCAAAGCAACTATTAGCCTAAACACTTTTTACCATGTTTTTATTAACTGGCTTTCTTGTATGTATGTCCGTGTGGAATTTTGCAATTGATTTTAAACTAACTTCCCGATGAGCTAGAGACTTTTGAAATTTGGTCCATAGCTCAGAAGCGGATGAAAATGTGGAAAAAAAGGAGAGAAGGATGATTTGATACTTTTTTGTCCATTATAAAAACATGTTACATTAATTTTTTTATAGATATATTTGGTTAACATAATGCTGTGGCAATAGGTAAAAAAACATTACTTTGCAAGTTTTAATATTTCGAATCGTTTAATTTTAACAAGCATTATACTTTGACGAAGCATTACTATTTTCGTAGAACATTGTATTCGAATAAAAGGTTTATATGGACAGAAACACAGTATATATAGTTCTTTGAAGCTCCATCATATAGTCAATAAATACATGTAAACTAATGTTCGAATTTTTTTTTTAAATAAGTGTTTTGCTGCAAAAACAGTCTGAATGTGTTCAGTTCTATAACATCACATCATAAAGTTTACATGTGCTTGTGTTTTATAGATTTCTTTTCCGAGATATTTCTGCAAGGAAATAAAAATTGATTGTTTCAACAGACGAGGAATTTAATTGAAAATCTCAATCATTCATTATATAAGTGGGCGCATAACAATCATTTAAATTCCTCAAATAATGAGGACACAAGCGTAGAAAGAACACATTAAATTTATGAGGTTCACAAGTGTGGCTGAAAAATTCTAAATGCCAACGCTTCCCAAATTGCCTGAAAATATCTGGTGGTCGCAGTAGCCAAGTGGTCAAGGTAACGGACTCGTGGCTGGCGTGTCATGAGTTCTAGCCTTGAATCGCTGAAAACCCGCCTTGCAGAGGGGGCGACGCACGTTAAATCTGTCGAGGCTGGAACGTCCTCCCGTTGGTGTGGCGTGGAAGTTAGGAGAAGGGGATACCAGTTCAGATGTCGTCCCTTGACCATGGTGCGACGCGAGTTAATATTCACTCACTCACTGAAAACATCTATATCATCAAGATATAATAATCTGTGACAATGGATGTCTTGTCCTTTTGATTGCACTTTTAGAAAATAGGACTTTTTCAGAACAACTAATTAAAAACTGAGGGGGCCCATTTCGTCGGACCAGTCCTCACGAGTGCGCCCTGAACAAGCGAAATTCCGGCTGTATCTTGTCATATCCAGCAAACTTACAGATATTTTCTAAAAATGATTCTATATATATTCCGGTTCAGTGCCCCAGACTCCACCTGGGGTCTGATTTTTGCTTTCCTCGGATGCGTGGACCACCCCGAAGTCTTCACGTGGTCGTGATCTCAAGCGCGAAGCCCTCGCTTCATTCTGTAGCGATATGTCACTATTAAATACATGGATTTGAATAAATAATAAAACAGCACTAGATTAGCTTAATATAAATTCATTCTTTATAATAGAATGTGATTCGAACCTACTGAGCCTCGGTATTAGCTTTCCTAGCAATAAAAAAAAATTCGTGTGATGTATACAGAATGAATAAAAAAAACTGTGTGAAATATTTTTTTGTTTTGTTTTGTTTAATAATGTGGTAAAATAAAAAATTTAACAAATCAAATTACACCTCAGAATAGTTCCAAATTTAGCAAAAAAGTTTTCATTATGTATAATAACTATAGTTCAATTTTCATAAAATAAAGATTTCGTGACAGCAAAACTACTGTCAAACTCTATTCAACACTACAAAGACTCGAAACACATTATTTTAACAATATTAAAACTAATATAACCCTTTTTAATAATCATTTTGAAGTTAAATTTTTATATGTTGTGAACAAAAAATAACTCAATTGGACTGAAATAGTATAAATAACTACTTAAAATTTTTAATTTTATAACTAGTACAATCCAATGTAAGACTGAACTGATAACTTAGCAGCTTGACATTCCACCTCAGAAAAAAATTCATAAATAAGTAACTTGAATTTTGAGGAAAAATTCAATTGCAAATACAAATAGAATTCTAATGATTAACGAAAAAATGATTAAAAAAATATATACACAGAGGGATCATTGAAATGTTCTGAATTGCAGGCAACTTATAACTAAATTCTATTATAAAATCTCTTTCGTATTAGCTTAGATATTTATTACTATAAACCACAAATTCAATGTGACAACATACAAGCACTTTTTTTTTTTTTTACTCATGAAACAATTACTTCTTAAAACACAATCTCAGAATTGCTGGTTTTATTTTCGAGAATTCATTCAAACCTGTTCTACCTCGTTCATTCTACCTCGACGTAAAATGAGCTATTTGTAGAGTTATTATTCAAAACATAAAAAAAAAATGTCTCTATCTTGATAATTTTTTGAGAGTCAAATCTTTAACTAAATACAATAATAATCATTATAGAATAATATGTTTTGTATTAGTAGTCCCTTCAAAAAGAAAATGGCTGCGGTAGTCGAGTGGTATAGGTATCGGACCGTGGCTTGCCTTGTCACGAGTTCGAGCCCAGTACCACTAAAGACCCGCTGTGTAGGGCAGCGATGCACGTTAAATCTGCCGAGAGCTGAAACGTCCTCCCGTTGGCGTGGTGTGGTAGTTAGGAGAGAGGGGTGCCAGCTCAGATGTTGTCCACGTCACTTGACCATGGTTCAAAATTACGTGGTCCGTCGCCAAAAAGCCCTCGTGTAGCTAAACAGTGCGACGTTAATAATCAATCAATCAAGAAGAAAATAATATACACAAGAGTATTCAGTGTAACAATGTAATTTGCAACTAATTCCTAATTTTGAAAAGCGATTCTTATCGAAACTCTGGAAATAAGAATCTGAAATTTTAAGCTAAATTATTTACTCCATTCAAGTCTCACTTTTCTACTCCATTTTTAAAACTATATATTTTTAATGGTAATATTCCAAGTTTGTATCACATGATATAAACAGAGTTGTATCATTTATGATAAATTGCATTAATTGTCTAGTCGATTTTTAATATGTTACACTTCGTTACAAATTCTTATAGAATTATTCAAATTTCGAAACAGAATTCTTGATATTCTTGACAACACATTATAAGTGATGCTGTATGAATAAGTATACACATGAATTAAACAAAATGATCGAGACCAATTTTTCTCGAAACTAAATTAACTATTAATAACTAAGCATAATAAAAGGATTTAATGCGTTTCTGTTACTCGATTGAATTGAATTATAATATGATTTTACAGTAGATAATACAGATATATATAGGATGACATTGCAATTATAATAGATAGAAAGCCAATGTTACAACAACATGGTGTTAAATTTTTTTCAAAAAATATACATGTTAATATATTATAATGTGTATTTAAAACCTCAATGTTACCTCTAATGAATTAAACATTGTTCTATTACATAGAATACAATAGAACTTTATTAAATAGATTTTTTTACCTTTAATTATTGTTAAGAATTTTAAATTAGAATTTCTTTTTAAAGGAAACGAAAAATAATTTGATTTTTTAAAAAAAATTCCAATGAACTGGTGTTTTACCCTAGCAGACCTAGAGTACATTCCCTGAAGCTGGTGTCTCTTTTTAGTGCGGCACCCTATAGGCGGATACCAATCGCCGCAAGTAGTTTTGACGCTGTTTCCTCACCTGAGCTCTGGGGATGCAAAACCGTACTTAGGATTTTAATTTTGGCAATGGCACCCAAGCCATATATGCACTCAAGGAATCTCTTCTATGCCGCATAATCATGCGAGATGGCCGCTGTCGATTTTCTGCATCATGAAAATCCAGCGACGTGGACCGGGGTCGAAACCGCAACCTTAGGCATACAAGACTAGAGACAAACCAATTACGCCCCAGCTTCCATGGAATGTACTAGGAAAATGTAATTCTTAACAATAGATATATATTAGACATTACCAATTTATTAAGTTCAAGAAAAATAATGTATTTAAAAATGAAATACCCCAAGGTGCACCACGCGGCCAAACTTCCTCACCAAACCATTGCCTATATATATTTTAGATTTCAGGATAATGTTTCAAGAATATTTTAAAGCGGAATTCAGATTCTTGTCCCCCTCCCAATTACACCAAAAAGAAACCAATTTTAAAATCCCAAAAGGTTCCCCCTTGCAAAAAAGAAATCCAGCAAAGTTACAAGAATTTCTTTGAACGGCGTTCATATTCTAGTTGGGCACCTCGAACTGCACCCGGAAACATATTTTCGGACGAATAGTCTGAATGGGGACGCAACTGCACCGATCCTTTGGTAAGGATCCAAGTCCGATAATATCCCGCAAAAAGTTATCTGAATTTTCAAAAAAAATTCGATTCCATATTCTTGTAGGGCGCCCCCGAATGGACTAAAATCTCGATTTTGGTTCCGATAATACAAAAAGTGTTAAAAATATCTGGCTTAGAAGGAAGTTTGCCGGACACGGAACTTGCGGTTTTTCAACACAAAATCCAGCATATTTCGAGGAGTTACAGGAATTTCGGAAAATGGTTTTTAAATCCAGGCCTCCTGTCTCGACACGCACCGACGAAACCCCTTTCCCATCCCGTGCTATGGAAGGGGGTGCTCCTGCACCGCGTTTCGGTCGAAATTCTACGGACTGCCCTATCCGGAAACTTACCAGAATGTTTTAAAACCGATCACAGATTCTTGTCGGGTGCCACCGATTACACCAGGGTATCCATTTCAGAAGGCCCAGTCGTACAGGGGCCACCCTTTGGATGGTTCCGCAAACGAGTGAAATTCTGGCTTTATCCGGCCACAACCGGCAAACTTTCAGAGATTTTTTAAAAGTAATTTCATATTTAGGTTCAGCGCCCCAGACTATACCAGGGGACCCGTTTTCACGACCCTCGGATGCGTGGATCATCCAGAACTCCTCACGCGGTCGGGATCACAAGCGCGGAGCCCTAGCTTCGTTCTATAACGATAAGTAACTATTAAATACACGGATTCGAAACATGTCGAATTTTTTTTTTTTTTGTTAGTGTTAGAATTTAAATTCCTTACAATTCGAAACCAATAAACTAAATATTCGCTTTCCCATCAGAATAAAAAAAAATTTTTGGTTGTTACGATTTAAGTGTTTTTCTTTTCCTTTTATAATGCAGCAAAATAAAAATAAAGGCTACTAACAGATTATACAGATTAAAACATAATTGAAAAAAAGGGGGGCTAATATTTTCTGAACAATAAACTATTTCCAATATAATTAATACGTAAAACTCAGAAATAATTCATAAATAAATCACTTCAACTAGAGACAAAATTACAAAGTAGAATTTTAATAATTGTCAATTGTCAATAGAGTGATCATTTCAGCTCTTATGGAATCCATTTCGAAACAGATTATTAACTCATGAAACAATAACTCATATAAAAACCAAAATAACTTGTTTCAATTTTGGAGACCTGAGAAGTTATTTATTTTGATATATTGAATTTCGAAAGGAATTTCACATGTACAAATAATAAAACGACAAGGATTAATAATAAACTTGAAACGGGGGGGATTTATGCTACTCAATTCGCAATTATTTCGATATAAATATATTATAATAATTTTGTATTCTGTTGACATGGCGCTTATGTATAAACTTTTGGAAGTGAACACATATAACATGGTATACAAATTATTTTTTTAAAAAATACACAAATGTTACAGGTACACCAAACAAAGTACCTATAACATGTGTATGGTATCAGACGAGTTGGAAGGGGGTCTTGTACCATACAAAATCAACGAGGCGACGATTCATGTTTTATTAATATTTTTGATTAAAAAAAAACACCCGTGTCTGCATTTTTAAATAGCATCAAATTTCTTATTAAAAAAGATGATGCTGGGAACTATTTATTTTTTCCGTATATTTTTTGGACAAACTTTGTTGTTTTGTGAGAGAAATCTTAATTTTTAAACAACTTATTTACCAAAATTGAACGAAAATTTGTATGCAATGGGTGTTTTCTAGTCAAGTTCGCGTAACAAAATTCATTTTTTACATACGTCGGTTCAGTTGTGTAGTGAATCCATACAAGAAATATCACTATTAAAACAGTAATTACTTGCTGTAATTTTTTGAGCGTCCTACGTTTTCTTAAAATGAATTAAGAAGTCGTAATTTCTTTTCGAAAAAAATATTGAATGTGTTACAAATGTAGAACTCAAGTAATTACTCTTAATTGTTAACTCGGTTCGTTCAACATTATTCAATACATCTCACTATGAATCTACACGACGACTATTGTCAAAGGACGTCCTTAATTTGAACTATGAAGTGACAAGGATGATACCTGAGCTGGCACCTTACTCTCCATGCTATCCCGTTAATCTAACGCGAGGGCTTTGAGAATGGGCAGGTTTAACCTGCTCCACACGTTAATAATTCTTCATTGGTAAGCAAGATAGAAACAACAACGAACACGACTTCTTGACCCTGATCATTCGGATATCGCGACCATATCGTTTAATCGGATTTATGGAACAACTTTGTTTACTCACTATCCTAAACATTTGTTTCAATTAAATGACAGCAATACTCGCTTGTTCACATTTATTTTAGGTTGCATTTTGCTCCCTTTTAATGCTTAATAAGCTAAGTTAGGAAGAAAAAATAAAAATTTTAAATAATCATACCTTCCTTTTTTTACAATTTACTTTTATACATGTAATTAAAGCAACAATTATGTTAACCTTTTGAATTAAAATAATCTTAAGAGAATTATATGTAATATACCATGCGAAATAGTTTGATGATAATATTCAATGTTAAATTAAATATGTACGACAAAAACAACAAAATGTTTATTAAGGGCAGTCGGAAAGGTAAAATTTGATTTTTTTGACAATTTGAGATTTTTACATTTCCACATAGTACAGATTTTAACCTTTCTAAAAATACCTTACTTTAACCTCTAGGGTAAGTAGAAGCCCTAAAAACCTATTTTTAAATAATCGTTGAAACTGGGCCCCGCCCATTTGACAAGCGTAAAAGTAAACAAAGTTTTTTGTTGTGGCTTAAAAGTTGAGCGTCTGGTATAAATCAAAACATTTATCTTTTATTGTATAAATTGAGCATTTTATTATTTTATTTCCTAGCCCATTTGAAACTTCACTGTATTTTTAACGGTCAAATCAGTGTTTGTTTACACTTTCAAAACTGCGTTGTAATTTTTGAACTCGCAAGTATTCTTTAACATTATTCAGCTTAAACTTTCAAAAAAATTGCTATAATATATCGACTTTACCATGCCTAGAGCATCGACTAAAGTATTTAAGAAACGAAGAGGAGTTTTTAATAAAGGAAGATGTAATAAAAGTAATGATGGTTGTGGTGAAAGCAATTCTACTGTTCCAAAGAACTCTGCTGATGAAAAGAATTGTGCTGATGGTGCAAAGCTTTGTACTAATGAAACTGAACCATCTGCCAGTGAGAGAAAAATTGTAAACATGGATATTTCATATTCGGATGAGGCTTTTTTTTTTTCTGGTTTCAGAAATGTTATTGTGGACATTAACCTTTTAGCTTGTGTGTTTTTTGAAGCTGTAAAATGTATAAAGTGTGAAAAAACAGGACTCAGGTTGCACCTCAGTGAAAGTAACTGTGGTGAAGCTGTGAAGTTTCACTTAAAATGTCCTTGTAAATATAACTATATTTTTTTTAACTCCAAGAAATGCGATAGTTCTGAGAATTACGAACTGAATACCCGGCTAGTGTATGCTATGCGATGCATAGGTAAAGGTGCTGAGTCTGCTAGGATGTTTTGCGGTATCATGAATCTTCCCCCGCCACCCACAAAATTCTCAAAGTACAACCACATTTTACTGCAGGCAACAAGAGAAACCTGTGAACACAGTATGGCAGAAGCTGTTCGTGAAGCCGTTGATGAAAATGATGGAAAAAGGGACCTTGCTGTTGCTGTTGATGGTAGTTGGCAGAAGCGTGGTTTTTCTTCGAAGAATGGCTTGGTGACAGTCACAAGTGTTGATACCGGCAAAGTTATAGATGTCGAAGTTTTTTCAAAACATTGTATTTGTCCGAACAAAACCAAGCATCTTCAAAATTGTAAGAGAAATTTTGAAGGCTACAGCGGTAAGATGGAAGTAGCTGGAGCTCTATCCATTTTTCAGCGTTCCCAGTCTCTCTACAATGTTCGGTACACAAAATATTTAGGAGATGGGGACTCCAAAGCGTTTACTTCTATTGTCGAGAACAAAGTATATGGTATAAAGTATATGTCGAGAAATTAGAATGCATAGGTCATGTTATGAAAAGAATGGGGACACGTCTTCGACGCTTGAAAACTAAGATGAGAGGTCAAAAACTTTCTGACGGAAAGCCTTTATGCGGAAGAAATAAATTGACAGAGGCAGAAATCGACCGTCTGCAAGCATATTATGGTCTAGCTATCCGCAGAAATTTGTCTAGCGTGAAGGACATGCAACAAGCCATATGGACAATATTTTTACACAAGCTATCAACCGATGAAAAACCTCAGCATGGATTTTGTCCCCCTGATTCAGATACGTGGTGCAAATTTAAAAAAGCAGAATTGCTTGGGGAGACTTATCATCACAAAAATAGTTTACCTGTGGATGTTGTGGAGGCCATGCGACCTGTTTTTAGGGATTTAGCTAATCCAGAATTGCTAAAAAAGTGTTTACATGGAGGTACGCAAAATCCTAACGAAAGTGTAAATAATGTAATATGGTCTCGTGTACCGAAGAAAACATTTGTACAATTAGAAGTTTTGTCACTGGGTACATATGATGCAGTTTCCTCATTTAATATGGGGAATGTATCAAAACTAGAAATTTTGAGAAAAATGTGTATTGAGCCTGGTGATTACACGGTACAGGCGATGGAGTGCCTCGACAAACAGAGGCTGTTACGAGCAAAATACTATTGTTTACAAAAAACAAAGGAAGTTAGGAAGGAAAAAAGACTTAAAAGGAAGAAAGAAGATGATGAGCTACTAAAAATGCTGATGATTTAGAATATGGAGCTGGAATGTTTTAATTAAAAAGTAATTATACGTTAAAATCAATTTTCTCAAAATGTCAATTTTTGATGTTCGATGTTCCTTTTCTTAGAAACTACTGTTCACAGGTATGTAAACTTTTTTTATGATATATTTATAATGATGGCTAATATATACTGAAATGAGCTTTTTGTAAAAAACCCCAAAATTTATTTTTTACAAATTTTTTTTATGTGAAAAATGGGTTAACGTAAACTATGTTTGATAAAATATTTTATAAATTATGAAAAAATTCAAAATTAGCTAAAAGCTCATTTGAGTATAATGAGAAATGTGTATTTTAATTATATGAAAAATTTCAAGCATGTACATATAACAGATTTTGAGAAAATGTACCTCGAAAACAGCCAATTTAACATTGTCGGTATAGAGGTTTCCGACTGCCCTTAATTAATTACAAATTAGTTATAAGAATACATTAATGGGAAATTCTAGCTTCAAGATTTCTGATAATTTCGTTTGTATTGGGTCGAAAAATGATAAAGCATTTCGCATTTAATCATCTGCATTTTAAAGCCTCGATCTTTTTATTTATTTATTATTTATTTATTTTTCATTTTCATGTTTATACTTAAGTTGAAAATTTGAATTCACTCAAATAAGATGTAGATAATTGTTAAAATATTTTTAAACATCTTTTTGGCTATTATAAGATAATTGCTTCTTATTTTAGTTCAGAATGAATTAATTGACTATTCCGAATGTTTTGAAATTAGAATTTTTTTTTCAAAACAAGAAAAACAAATCAAAAATTGAGCTTTAAAGTTCCACATTTTTCAATATGTTATTACTTGAATTATTTACTCTTAAATGATCGTATTCTTAGTGATACAATGAGTTAAAGAGAATTTAAGCAACAAAATTCATTCACAAATTGTGTCTGAGATAAGAAATAAATGTGTAATTTTAACGTATTCGATAGGAAATGCATCTTTCTCACTCCAAGCAAATCCATTTTATGCGAAATGTTTTTTCCCTTCAATCTAATGGAAAAACTCAGAGAAGGGGGGGATTTTATTTGGAATACGAGAGAGAGAGAGAGACTTCGGGAAGAAGTACCTCTTTGCTTTGCATTGCATCTCATTCAGCCAAATTAAAAAGTGTTACGATATCTAAAACAAAACCCGAGATGCGCATGCGTACCAGATGTATATGTGTGTAAACATGTCATTAGAGGAGGATATGTGAAATCTGCAAGCATTGCACTTATTGAAGGGAAAACACAATTTCGGAATGTATAAGCGATGTGTGACCCATTGCTAAGAAAATAGGATTTCGCATTGAGTAATTTATTATTTTTCTGTATTCACGATACGTAACGTAGTAATGACATGTTATTCAATATCGCGTACACCCATTATTTCAAGATGAATTTTAAAATATTTGTTAAAAAGGAAAAACTTTTTTTCCTTTCTTTTTATGAAGACATTCAATTTTAGAAGAATTTCTGTGGATTTGGCAAAAGTGTGTGTGAGATGCGTAATGATATCGTTCTCCTATAGATACATAAGAACTAGAACACTTTTGAGATATTTGAAAATAGATACTGTTCAAAAACTAATGTTAATTTCTCGGCAATCCACGGAAAAAATATAACGATCGTAAATAAAAAAAATAGTAATCATTTATTGCAAATTTTTAAAGATTCTACGGTGTTTTATATTGGAGTAGAATGGTCGCTGGTCCTTCCCGAAAACATGATTGCAGTGCTATTTACTATGTTGGCCCCAGGAGCCTGGACTATATATATTTTCTGCAAGCATGGGGCGACTTAGTTTAGATTATTGACGAATACATTTGTTTCAAATAAATAGAAACGGGGTTTTGGAATTTTCACCTCAATTTAATGCATAGTAAACTAAATTGGGTACAAATCAGAGAATAACTTTTGACGAATACCCTTACGCGTATTAGGTTTCTTTAAACAATTAGAAAAATGTCAGTGCCTGCGTTTTAAATTTTCAGAAATAAATTTGGTATATTAAAATAACAAATTCAGAAATACTTAGATCGATTATGCAGTTTTATCTTTTTAGAATGAGGGAGTGAATATTAACGTCACTCTATTTAGCTCCTCGACAGCTTTTGGCAACTGGCCTCGTCAAGCAAGGTCAAGTAACGAAGCCAGCACATCCGCTCTTAAATTCCACACCCCACACCAATGGGAAAAGGCTCGAGCTCTCGACAGATTCAATGTGCATCGCTCTCCTACACGGTGGGTTTTCAGCGGTCTTGAACTCATGACACGTAGGCAACGATTCCGTTACATTGACCACTAGGTTACCACATACACTTATCTTTTTAGGACATAGTACTGAATACTGAAATCGCTTTTTCCACTCAGAAAACTTTTCCTTTTTTTGTTATACTTTTGCATCATGAAGTATAATCCATTTTTTAACTGATTCTCACCAAGCGATACTTTAAAATACTGGTTTAGTATGACATGTGTCTGTCTATATTTTCAAAAAAAAAAAAAAAAAAAAAAAAAAACACGTTAAATTTCTTTTCTAAAAAAATTGGTGCTAGGTACTGTTAATTTTTTTCTTTTGGACAAATTTGTCATTTGTCCAGTATATATTTTTGGACAAAATTAGTTATTTTGTAAGAGAGATAATAATTTTTTGATCACGACCTGTTTACTATAAAAGTGGGCGAAAGTAAAGATATATAAATTAAAATTTGTACATACACGCACACGCACAAAAAAAGATGAGTGTTCTATATTTTCTCTAATGAAGTCCGCTTGACAAAATCCATTTTTTACATACATAAACACAGTTGTGTAGTCAGTCCATACAAGAAATATCACAATCGTTATTAAAAACGGTAATTACTTGTTAAGCGCCCTACGCTGTTTTAAAATGGGTTAAACTGATTTAGTTCGTACCGAAATAATTATTGAAAGTGTTACAAATATGTCTACAGTAATTAATTGTTAGAGTTCGGTTCATTCAACATTATTCATTATTCCCTTTTAAGTCACACGGCAAATATTTTTGAACCTTGAAGTGAAGAAATAATTGGAAAAAGGATACCTGAGCTGAGAGAGAGAGAGAGAGAGAGACACTTACAGAAAAATATCAAACTCTACAATTTTTCTGAGGAAACAAGTATTTTTGAACATATATTCAAAGTTTACAGTGCTGGAATTTTAGCAAATTTAACGTGGCTAGTTTTTCAAATGGAACTTATGTTAAAGTTAGGAGATTATCTTGTCTCCAACATAAACAAGAAAGTAAATGTGAATGGTACTTCTTTAAAAAGCAATGGTTGCCTCATGCTATAATTTTAAACTGTACATTTATTTCAGCACTTTAAACGGATAAAAATGACAGTAAAATTTTTTTCTTTTTTCGTTGATATCATAAATTGGACTGCACAGTATCTATCATGACATTTTTTCCCCTGTTCTATTGCAAAATTTGCTCAATGGTTTTATTTTTATTTACCATTCACGATATTAAAAAAGCCGCGAAACATTGCATTCAATTCGTTTCTTGGTTTCTATATTATTTATATGAAAATTTGGAAAGGTTCTAGTGTGCTGAATTCATTTTGTACAGTTCTATAGTATTATATTTTTGACAATAATTAAACCGTAAATATGTTTCTTTTAAAAAGAAAGGGCAGACGATTCTCGACTCTATTTTTAACTTCGATGACACTGCGCCTATTAATGCTTATTTCTTGGTTTTTATTGATAGAATCAATGATGGTAAAAAAGGAACAAATCGAATTTTCATTATTTCTTTTAATTATTTGTCTCGCTGTGTTTCAGGATTGATTTCATTTAATCTGCGTACTGCATTACTGTTATTGCAAAGATCGTGTTATCGTTTCGCCTAGCTGAAGATTTACGGAAACATGTTATGAATTCTTTCTTCCTATTTTCGGGAGATTATCCAAAATGATATCAATCCTCTGTAAATATTTCAATAATAGTAATCCATGTGGTTTTTAAATGAAATTTTTATCCAGAAGCATATTTTTGCGCAGATTTGAATTCCATTAAAGTAGCCATTTTTTAATTTATTTAGTCTGGACTTGAAAAATATGCATTTCGTAACAAACTTATTACCCGCTAAGTTTTCATGCTGTAAACTCCACTCTTCTGGTTTGATACTACTATCTAGAAGCACCAATGCTATATATATATATATATATATATATATATATATATATATATATATATATATATATATATATATATATATATATGTGGCATGCAGCCAAAATCAAGGAAGTCTTCGCGCGCAGGCGCAGAAAATCAAAACCAGAACAAAAACTTTTGGACATTAGAGCAGAGAGAGAGAGAGAAAAAGGAGAACGCGAGAGGTGCGCGAGCAGGCGTTACCTTCTGAATATCATCGTCAAACTTATCTGTAAAAACTTTTCTACCTTTTTAATTAATTTTTGTTTAATGTTAAAATAAAATAGAAGATAGACCAACGTCTTGGACCCCTTGTTGTCTCCCACAAATTATGGGGGCTCGGCCGGGATCGACAAAATTTCGATTTTTAACCAAAGTCTGGAAAATGAACAACAGCGTCCGTGAAGGAGACGCTCCGCCATTTTTCGGAAACTTCGTTCAACCTGTGTAGAGGTTGGATTTTTCAACTTCATTCCACCTGTGTAGAGGTCGGAACAAATAACAAAATAACCTGTGTAGAGGTATTTTTCAACGAACCATCGACAAATATTCCGCCTGTGTAGAGGTTGGAAAACCCATCGACGAAAATTCCGCCTGTGTAGAGGTTGGAACCACTCACAAACACCTGCGAAGAGGTGACAAATCGAACAATTTCAAGAACTATTTTTCATCTAACGATATAACCTGCGAAGAGGTGAAATCAGTGGATTCACAACGTTTTTTTTCTTCATTGGATACATCGTACGTGCGAGCAACAAGGGAGCCAGAAAAAAAAGGTAGGATTTTTCCATTTCTAAAATGTATAAAAACGCTCTTAAAGAGGATCTCAAAAGAGTTGTTGAGAAACTAGACGGTATTGTCGAAAGTACTGACACTATAGTTAAACTAAAGACTAAAATTGAGAACAGTAGTACATTTGAAAGTGATCCAGATTTCGTTAAAACTTTAATTCAAAACTGTATAGATGAGAGAGTATCGCAAAACGAAAGAGAGGTAACTTCAGAACAAAAAATTGAGCTCGCGAAACTTCAGTTGGCAAAATTAGAAAAGAAATCGAACTTCAATTAGCTAAAAATAAAGCATTAAGTTTAAATCCTGCAGCTAAAGTCGAAGAAAAACAGTTCGAAACTAACATAGAAAATATGATAAAAAGTATAAAAACTTTATCTCTTCCTGTTCCCACCAGATCTGAAAATTTTAATCTGTTCTTCCAATCATTAGAACGCGCATTTTTAACCAAGAAAATAAATGACGAATATAAATCTGAAATTTTAATAAATCTTCTGGGCGAAAGAGCTCATAACGTCTTACTGTATATTAAAGAAGAGGAATTAAATGACTATGAAAAACTAAAATCTATAGTACTCAGAGAATTCCAATTAACCCCTCGCGAGTGTTTAAACTCATTTAAAAATGCTGTAAAATCATCAGGCGAGACATACATCCAATTTGCTGCAAGATTGACGGCAAACTTCCAATATTATTGTTCGTTAAGAAAAGTTAATTCCTTTGAATCTCTATGTGATCTTATAATTTCTGATAAATTATTTGAAACTTTAAATAAGGAAACTGCAACTCATATTGGCATTCGAGAAGCAGAAGATTGGTTTAGGCCTATTGATTTAGCTAAAGAGTGTGATATTTATATTTCATCTAGAAGCGGATCACATAAAGAAATTCCTATTACTTATGGATATACCCAAGACCCCTTTAAAAATAAATCACAAAACTTTAAAACAAAGATTAAAGAGAACTATCCCCAATATCATGAAAGAGAAAATAAAAATTGCTTTATATGCGGTGATTCATCTCATTGCGCAAGATACTGTGAGAAGCGTTTTAAATCTAAAGAATCTAATGATCACATCCATAATAAAATAAACGTGAATACTTTGAAAGTCGAGAGCGAAAAACAAAATAGCGAAGAATGCGCAAATCTTCAATACGTAAACATTTTTGTGGAAAATCAGCCCGTAACAGCATTGATTGATTCAGGTTGCCAGATCCCAGTTTTAAATTCCTCACTAATTAGAGTGCAAACACCTTCCGAAGAAATCATAACATTAAGTTCAAGTTTTGGAGAACAGCGTATGGTAGAAGTTAAACCCATAAATATTTCTCTTAATCAACAGTCTCCTAGCCTAAGTGTGCGAACGGCGATATCACCGACCTTGACCGAAGAATTTATTATATATCCCAGTGTATATTCTGAAATAGAGAAACTAGGCCACGCAAAGAGCGATGTTTTATTGAGTGAAAGTGGATCCTCTTTGAGTGCAGATTTGGGTGTTCAGTTTAATTCAAGTGTTTCTTTTCCAAATGTTTCTGTTTCAAATGTGATAAAAAACTGTAGTTATGATTTGCCATATGTTAAGAACTTTAATACTGGAAATGATTCGAGTTCTCGAATTAAGGATTATAAATGTAATAAAATTAAGAGTACTAAGTTAAAATTGAGTATTGTAAGAGAAAAATGTTCTGATATAGTATTGTGTAAGAAAGCCAATGGTGCCATGAAAACGAGTTCCGTGGAATTTATCTCCCGCTCACCTAACCCTTTACCTATGAAGAGTGAACATCGACGGTTTGTGTTGCTCCGGAAAATTTTTGAGCCTTGGCAGTGGAAACGAAGGAAAAAGAAAAATCGTTTCGAACAGACGTCCAGAACTCTACAGAGGAAAATATCGATGCGTTCAACCAAAGATCGACTTGTTAAAAAAGACGTTTTCATGCCTGTGAAACACAATGTTTTCCTGTGGAACCTTCCGGATGTCGAAGAGATGCCTTCACATGATGGAGAAACTGTCTAGTTCAACAAAATTTTGATATGTTTAATCTCTATATATTTGTCGTATAGTCCTTGTCTGTTCCGTTTTTTTTTTTTTGTATGTTTCAGATTCTCCTCTGGTCTCCATGGAAATACCGCTGCGGACAGCGTACGGTCAGAATGGCCGTTGTGGCATGCAGCCAAAATCAAGGCAGTCTTCGCGCACAGGCGCAGCAAATCAAAACCAGAACAAAAACTTTTGGACATTAGAGCAGAGAGAGAGAGAGAAAAAGGAGAACGCGAGAGGTGCGCGAGCAGGCGTTACCTTCTGAATATCATCGTCAAACTTATCTGTAAAAACTTTTCTACCTTTTTAATTAATTTTTGTTTAATGTTAAAATAAAATAGAAGATAGACCAACGTCTTGGACCCCTTGTTGTCTCCCACATATATATATATATATAAAGTGCAAATTATGTGAATATTACTTTCTTATAAATCAGTAATTATGATATGCCAAAAACGATCCCGGAAAAACAGTTAAAAAAATTTTTCCTGATAAATAATACTTAATAGTTTACCTATTTCCATACATGTTTATTTAAATTCTAGGTTTCTCTCTCTATCCTCCTTTGTCGTAACCACTTTTTCGGTTCTATGAGGTCATTGCACTTGTACATACGTATGTCGAGTCTAAATTTCAAGACAGAGAGAAAATTATTCTTGTGTATTTTAAAGAGTTTGTAGGAATGCAATAGAACCATTACCGAATTTTGTTTCTCAATTACGTCAACTAAACAGAAATGGACAAAAGAAAACATTGCCATTTTTAAACATTTCCCATTAAAATACTCTCTGTAGCGAAATGATCTATGCAATTTTTCAAATCTTAATTCTGTTGAGTTTTTAAATTTAATTTTTTGTAAACCTTACATTCTTTTCACCGATGCTCATTTAAAACGAATTTTTCTCCTTTGTCAGCTCTCCAATCAACTTTGTCCTGCTCAGCGTTGTAACCGGTTTAAACTTCATTCTCTCAGCAAGCGATTGAAATGAAAAGGGATATTTAACACATTAAATGGAAACTTTAGATTTCTTTCTAGCATTTAATCGTTTTTATTAAATATTATACGTTTTGAATAACTTTAAATTGAGTGCGACGATGTGTATTTAAATTTCATATAATATAAAAAAATACTTGAATTTTAAAATCAGTGTTGAGTGGGTGAGAGAATATTAACGTCGCACTATTCAGCTGCTCGAGGGCTTTTGACGACGTCATTTCAAATCGTGGTCGAGTGGCGAGGACGACACCCGATCTGAACTATCAATAACGTCGCATCAAGTGCTATAAATGATTCTATTGCGGAATCTTATATAATTCTTATCACAGAACCGCAACAGATCATAACCACAAATTCAAAGTAACAATTCCAACTAATAAAAATTTTACTCGATAAAAAAATAGCTTACGTTAAATGAAACATTTATATATAAATCAAAAAATATTTTAACAGAAATTTTTACATAAAATATATTTTATATTCCATTCAAATATAAAATTTGTCTCCCCGGGCATGGGTAAAATATTGGACCCTATATATCGACTATAAATACTAATATATATATAAATATATATCGTTAAATGTTTCGATAATGGCAAAAAACCACCGAATTATATATATAATATTTCGATATATATACCAATCCATGGATTATATATATATATGTGGGAGACAACAAGGGGTCCAAGACGTTGGTCTACTTCTATTTTATTTTAACATTAAACGAAAATTAATTAAAAAGGTAGAAAAGTTTTTACAGATAAGTTTGACGATTCAGAAGGTAACGCCTGCTCGCGCACCTCTCGCGTTCTTCTTTCTCTCTCTGCTCTTTCTGCTCTAATCCAACAGTTTCAGTTCTTGTTTCAATTCAATGCGCCTGCGCGCGAAGACTGCGTTGCTTTTGGCTGCATGCCATAACGGCCAGCCTGACCGTACGCTGTCCGCAGCGGTATTTCCATGGAGACCAGAGGAGAATCTGAAACATACAAAAAAAAACGGAACAGACAAGGACTATACGACAATTATATAGAGATTAAACATCTCAAAATTTTGTTGAATTAGACAGTTTCTCCATCGTGTGAAGGCACCTCTTCGACATCCGGAAGGTTCCACAGGAAAACATTGTGTTTCACCGGCATAAGAACGTCTTTTTCAACAAGTTGATCTTTGGTTGAACGCATCGATATTTTCCTCTGTAGAGTTCTGGACGTCTGTTCAAAACGATTTCTCTTTTTCCTTCGCTTCCACTGCCAGGGTTGAAAGATTCTTTGGAGCAACACAAACCGATGATAATTACTCTTCATAGGTAAAGGGTTAGGTGAGCGGGAGATAAATTCCACGGAACTCGTTTTCATGGCACCATTGGCTTTCTTACACAATACTATATCAGAACATTTTTCTCTTACAATACTCAATTTTAACTTAGTAATCTTAATTTTATTACATTTATAATCCTTAATTAGAGAACTCGAATCATTCCTAGTATTAAAGTTCTTAACATATGGCAAATCATAACTAGAGTTTTTTATCACATTTGAAACAGAAACATTTGGAAAAGAAACACTTGAATAAGCATAAGCATGAGCACCTAAAGAGGATTCATTTTCACTCAATAAAACATCGCTCTTTGCGTGGCCTAGTTTCTCTATTTCAGAATATACACTGGGATGTATAATAAATTCTTCGGTCAAGGTCGGTGATATTGCCGTTCTCACACTTAAGCTAGTAGAGTGTTGATTAAGAGAAATATTTATGGGTTTAACTTCTACCATACGCTTTTCGCCAAAACATGAACTTAATGTTATGATTTCTTCGGAAGGTGTTTGTACTTTAATTAGTGAGGAATTTAAAACTGGGATCTGGCAACCTGAATCAATCAAAGCTGTTACGGGCTGATTTTCTACAAAAATGTTTACGTATTGTAATTGTTGTGCGAATTCATCGCTATTTTGTTTTTCGCTCTCGATTTTCAAAGTATTCACGTTTATTTCATTACGGATGTGGCTGTTAGATTCTTTAGGTTTAAAACGCTTCTCACAGTCTCTTGCGCAATGAGATGAATCGCCGCATATAAAGCAATTTTTATTTTCTCTTTCAAGATATTGGGGATAGTTCTCTTTAATCTTTGTTTTAAAGTTTTGTGATTTATTTTTAAAGGGGTCTTGGGTATATCCATAAGTAATAGGAATTTCTTTATGTGATCCGCTTCTAGATGAAATATAAATATCACACTCTTTAGCTAAATCAATAGGCCTAAACCAATCTTCTGCTTCTCGAATGCCAATATGGGTTGCGGTTTCCTTATTTAAAGTTTTGAACTGTTTCTCTTCGAATTTAGCTGCAGGATTTAAACTTAATGCTTTATTTTTAACTAATTGAAGTTCGACTTCTTTTTCTAACTGTGCTAACTGTAGTTTCGCGAGCTCAATTTTCTGTTTTCCTGAAGTTACTTCTCTTTTGTTTCGCGATACCCTCTCATCTATACAGTTTTGAATTAAAGTTTTAACGAAATCTGGATCACTTTTAAATGTACTACTGTTCTCAATTTTAGTCTTTAGTTTAACTATAGTGTCAGTACTTTCGACAATACCGTCTAGCTCCTGAACTACTCTTATGAGATCCTCTTTAAGAGCGTTTTTATACATTTTAGAAATGGAAAGATCCTACCTTTTTTTTTTTTCTGGCTCCCTTGTTGCTCGCACGTACGATGTATCCAATGAAGAAAAATTTCGATTCCACTGATTTCACCTCTTCGCAGGTAATATAGTTGAAATTGTAGTTCCGGCCTCTACACAGGCGGATTATTCACACTGAGTTAGTTCCAACCTCTACACAGGCGGGATTTTTGTCGATGGTTCCAACCTCTACACAGGCGGAATATTTGTCGATGGTTCCAACCTCTACACAGGCGGAATTTTCACGCTGGATTCAAATGAAGAATGCAACCTCTACACAGGTTGAACGAAGTTTCCGAAAAATGGCGGCGCGTCTCCTCCACGGAACGGCTTTTTTTTCACGTTCCAAATTTTGATCAAAATCGAAATTTTTTTTTTTTTTTTTCAATCGCCTCTACACAGGCGGAATTTTCATGCTGAGTTCAAACCTCTACACAGGTTGAACGAAGTTTTCGAAAAATGGCGGAGCGTCTCCTTCACGGACGCTGTTGTTCATTGTCCAGACTTTGGTTCAAAATCGAAATTTTGTCGATCCTTCGCGGCCGAGCCCCCATAATTTGTGGGAGACAACAAGGGGTCCAAGACGTTGGTCTACTTCTATTTTATTTTAACATTAAACAAAAATTAATTAAAAAGGTAGAAAAGTTTTTACAGATAAGTTTGACGATTCAGAAGGTAACGCCTGCTCGCGCACCTCTCGCGTTCTTCTTTCTCTCTGCTCTTTCTGCTCTAATCCAACAGTTTCAGTTCTTGTTTCAATTCAATGCGCCTGCGCGCGAAGACTGCGTTGCTTTTGGCTGCATGCCATATATATATATATAAATATTAATATATATATAAATATATATATATATATATATATATATATATAAATATTAATATATATATAAATATAAATATAATATATATAAATATATATATATATATATATATATATATATATATACACTGGTGTGCAAAAAATTAAGGACGAAGCCGAAAAATTAGCATATCAGCTGAACGAAGAGGCAGAGCGGACAGAAAGACCAATCAGGAGATTAAGTAAGGTGATGTACAGTAGCACATGCACGGATATGCAGGTAGACGTAATGGGGGAGTGTCTGAGTACTATAAAGCATGTTTTCGGTGTAAGATCAGTATTTCTGGCAAAGAGATTGCACACCGTATAGCAGTTAAAATCACACCGAGTTGCTGTCTCAGCGAGAAATGGCGAATAATCAATCTGTTAGACGACATCTGGATGCTTTTACGCGTCGAATCATTGGGAAGTTGGAGGAAGGCCGCAGTGTGACAAGTGTGGCTGCAGAGTTCGGAATTGCTCAC
This sequence comes from Trichonephila clavipes, assembly GCA_019973935.1. Lineage (NCBI taxonomy): Eukaryota > Metazoa > Arthropoda > Arachnida > Araneae > Nephilidae > Trichonephila > Trichonephila clavipes. The sequence goes on from BMAU01003241.1 coordinate 66,984, forward strand.
AGCATCGTTTCACGACTTTGGAGACAATTTCAAACTACAGGAACAGCTATCCGGGGGTTCAGTAGTGGTCGTCCACGAGCAACCACACCCGCAGATGACCGGTACATTGTCTTACAGGCCAGAAGAAACAGGCGACAGACAGCGGGAGAAATCGCTAGACACACGACACAGGCGACTTGACGACCGATATCGCGTTTTACCGTGGCCAGAAGACTGCACGGTGGTGGTCTGTTTGCACAACACCCTGTACGGTGTGTACCTTTAACGCCTGCCCATCGAAAAAGCCGTTCTCTGTGGTGCCGGAAACACCGGAATTGGAGAGATAATGAATCGGGACGAGTACTCTTTACAGATGAGAGCAGATTCAGTTTGAGTAGCGATTCTCCTCGCATACTCATCTGGAGAGAGCGGGGAAGCCGCAATCATCGCTCGAACATCATTGAAAGTGACAGTTATGGAGGTCGCGGTGTTCTCGTATGTTTGGTAGTCGTACAGACCTTCACATCTTCGACGCAGGTTCAGTCAACTGGACCCGTTATTGTAACGAGATTCTTCTTGCATATGTGCGTTATTTTAGAGGCGCTATGGGTCTGCACTTCCTTTTCATGGACGACAATGCACAATGTCATTGCACAGTAGGTGCCGAACAGCTCTTAGAGAGTGAGGATATGGAACGTATGGATTGGCGGGCACGATCTCCGGATCTCAACCCCATCGAGCATGTATGGAGTTTCCTAGGCAGACGCTTGGCACCTCGTACCTTACCACCAGTAACGATTCGGGAGCCTTGATTGGCGCTGCAAGACGAATGGGCAGCAATGCCTCAACAACTCATTAACACGCTCATTCTCAGCATGGACAGACGCTGTGAAACCTGCCTAGCAGTCAGGGGAGATCATATCCCCTACTAAAGACCGGATTTTTCTTGCTGGACACCCGTCACAGGAATGTTACGGCCTTCAGTCGCATTGCTCTCCATGCTACTTTTTCAATCAAGCTTCTTTTTATCCCTCTGATTTCTCTTTTAGTAAGTGTTGCTTACATTACACATGTCCTTAAGTATTGGGGATCTTACGGTATTAAACGTGTTGATTTGGAAAGCTTTTGTACAAAGTTATTTTGAAAAAACCGTCTCGTCCTTAATTTTTGCACACCAGTGTATATATATATATATAAATAAATGAATGTTTGTCTGTATGTCATCGATGAACTCAAAAACTACTGTACCGATTCTTATGAAAACTGGTATATATATGAATTTTTCCACGGAGAAGGTTTGTATAATATGCTCATTGATGCCACTCGCCACCAGGTGGCACTGCAGAGTAGCAACTTCTGCCCCGTTCAACCGATTGTCATGAAAATCATTATGACCATGCATTTTTACACAGAGGAAACGCATATGATATTCGTAATAATGGAAGTTACCCGAGATGGCGCTTCCATGTATCAAGTTCAATACTGATTTTAATAGATATCTATACGAATTCGTATAAATAAAAGTTCTCAAAATATATTTTTGGTGCGATAAGTAAAATAAAACTATAAACTTTCTTTTCTTCTCTATCTCTTTCTCTTTTCTTCTTCTCTATCTCTTCTCTCTCTCTCTTTCTCTATTCTCTTTTTCTTCTCCTCTATCTCTTATTCCCTTCTCTTCTCTTCTCTATCTCTATAAAAATGATTGTTTACCTGTATGTCTTTTCTAGAATCGTAAACTGTGTATTTGATTATGTGAAGATGTCATTCTAATGAATTTCATATATTGTCGTTACAGTTCATGCTGATATGAATTGAAACAAATGAAGCGAACGATAGATGACATTTCGAGTCGAGAGTGATATAAGAATTTGTGTAGGTTGTGAAATTCATATCTAGCTTACATTAAACAGACAATATTGTGCGTAATTTCATATTTGGGAGAGTTTTTCGAATAATTTTGTGCATTTCATCGTAAGCTGAATTAATTTAGATAAATACTTCAATCGGATTGAATATTTGTAGTTTCCGTGAGCTGATTATATTCATTTTCTACAGTGAATTTACGAAGATCATCGAATGTGTATGTGAAGGATTTGACTGCTGATTGACATTCCGAACGCATTTGCTGTGCGGTGTTTTTTTCTTATTAGCATCTTATACCATCTGCGACTTTGCGACGTTTTATAAATTCAAAAGCATCACGTCGTTCCTATATAATTATGCCTCCAAAGCGACGAGCAATTGGCCGATCTACACCTCAAGCACGAAAGAGAAGAGCATTACGAGCCTCAGAATCAGACGAGCAACGATCATTAAGGCTGGAAAATCTTCTAGTACACGCCACTGAGACCCGTTCGTCTGAATCGTCTGACCAACGAGAAGTAAGATTAGAAACTGATCGAATACGTACTAATCAGATCCGTTCTTCTGAGACAACTGAATTACGGGAAAGAAGGCTGCAAAATGTTCGAATAAGCACTGCTCGATCAAGACGAACACTGCACGCTGATTTGAATCTTAGTGCATTCCATTATGACAGTAATAATGATTACAGTCTTCTTCCAAATGTCGTCATTGGAAAAATGGATAAAATTTGCATGTATTGTAGTGCACTCAAATTTAAAAATGAAACGCGTGGAATGTGCTGCGCCAGTGGAAAAGTTAAGCTACCAGAATTACATTCACCACCCGAACCACTGTCAACGTTTCTATCTGGTGTTACACGTGTGTCGAAGCATTTCTTGGAAAACATCCGCAAGTACAATTCATGCTTCCAAATGACATAGTTCGGTGCAACGAACATCGTGCGCGAAAATTACATGCCGACATTCAGAGTCCAAGGGCAAATTTATCATCATGCCGGATCGCTTCTACCATTGCCGGACGCAGATCACAAGTTCCTTCAAATTTATTTTATGGCAAACAGGGATGAACAAATTGAACAACGATGTCATTATAATGCGGGCACTAGACAAGAAATTGTGGGTGCGTTACAAGGCCTTTTCGATCAACACAATGGATTAGTTCGGTTGTTTAAAACTGCCATTCAACGAATGCCAGCCGATGACTATGCAGTTGTGATTCGAGCAGACAAAAGACCCGTTGACCAACACGAGAGACAGTTCAATGCACCAATAATCGATGAAGTGGCGATCGTTATAGTTGGCGAAGAATTTGAATCGAGCGACATAATTCTTCATCGCAGAAAATGTGACATTCAGCGAGTCTCCGAAACTCATCGCTCATACGACGGATTGCAGTATCCGATTCTGTTTTGGCGAGGAGATGATGGATATCATTTTAACATCAAAATGATAAATGCACAAACAGGTGAGGGAACGAATAAGAAAGTCAGTGCCATGAATTATTATTCGTATCGACTGATGATTCGTCAAAACGCTGAAAACCACATTCTGAAATGTAGACAATTGTTCCATCAATATATCGTCGACATGTACGCGAAGATTGAAACCGAACGGCTATTATATATTCGATTGAATCAAACCGAGTTGCGTTCTGAACAGTACATCCATTTACGAGGCACAATCGTTAATGATGGCAACGTCAATCCAAACGAATTGGGAAGAATGGCCATATTACCGTCTACATTCACGGGGAGTCCACGTCACATGCATGAATACGCATAAGATGCGATGACATACGTTCGCGCATATGGTCGTCCAGATTTGTTCGTCACCTTTACATGCAATTCAACAGGGAATGAAATTAAAGAACTTCTATTAGTTGGACAATCATCTTCAGACCACCATGACATTAGCGCACGCGTATTTAAAGAAAAATTGAAATGTTTGATGGATTTTATTATCAAGCATCTCATGTTTTTGGAGAGACACGCTGCTGGATGTATTCCATTGAATGGCAGAAAAGAGGATTGCCACATGCACATATTTTGGTTTGGTTAATCAACAAAATTACGCGAGATCAAATTGATCAAATCATCTCAGCAGAAATACCAGGTAAGCACATTGATCCAAACTTATTCGACGTCGTCACCAAAAACATGATCCATGGCCCATGTGGCGCATTCAACAATAATTCATCATGCATGTCTGATGGGAAATGCACGAAACGATACCCAAGAAAATTGGTTTCTGATACTATCACTGGCAATGACGGATATCCACTGGATCGTCGACGATCAGTTGAGGATGGTGGCAAATCCGTCGTTCTGAAAGTACGAAACATTGATATGGAGGTAGATAATCGTTGGATTGTGCCATATTCACCACTGCTTTTAAAGACCTTCAAAGCACACATTAATGTTGAGTATTGCAATTCAGTGAAGTCGATCAAATACATTTTCAAATATGTCAACAAAGGAAGCGACATGGCAGTCTTCGGAGTAGGGAATGTAGCTGCACCGCTCGATGAAATCAACCAATACCAACTTGGACGCTACATAAGCAGCAATGAAGCAGTATGGCGCATCTTATCATTTCCAATCCATGAACGACATCTAACAGTAGTACACTTGGCGGTGCATCTCGAGAATGGACAGCGCGTGTACTTTACAGCAGATAATATACATGCAAGAGCATTGGTTCCACCGGCAACAACTATAACTGCGTTTTACTCATTGTACCAAGATGATCTTTTTGATAAAACTTTGCTTTATTCTGAAGTACCGAAATTCTACACGTGGAATGCATCGACTTAAAAGTTTCAACGTCGCAAACAAGGTAAAGCAGTTGAAGGACATACCAATTTATATTCCAGTGATGCATTGGGTCGTCTGTACACTGTTTATCCGAACAATACAGAATGCTTCTATCTAAGATTGCTGTTGATCAATATACGTGGACCAATATCCTTCCAAGATTTAAGAACAGTCAACGGTCAGCTGTGCGCTACTTATCGCCAAGCTTGCCAAGAACTAAATCTTCTTGAGAATGATGCACATGGGACACACTGCACTAGCTGGTGCATCGAATATTGCTCGACCACAACAAATACGCACGCTATTTGCCATAATATTAACAACCTGCTTCCCATCTAATCCAAAAGATCTTTGGCAAAAATACAAGGACTACATGAGTGAAGATATTCTACATCGTTTGCGCGCTGCGAATCAAAATCCGGACATTCAATTCACACCAAACGTGTATAATGAAGCATTGATTTTTATTGAAGACATATGTTTGACAATCGCTAACAAGGCACTGGTGCAACTGGGAATTCCTGCTTCAAACCGACCTGCAAACAACCTTTTTGATCGTGATTTGCAACGAGAAACACATTATGATTCTGACGAACTGGGGACATTCGTTAGGACAAATCTTGTGCAGTTGATTCTAGAACAACGCATTGCGTATGACAGAATTATGCGTGCAATCACAGAACAAAGCGGTGGACTGTTTTTCATAGATGCGCCCGGTGGTACAGGCAAAACTTTTCTTCTTTCACTAATTTTGGCAACCATACGATCACAAAATAATATTGCACTGGCTATTGCATCATCTGGAATTGCGGCAACTCTTTTGGATGGTGGCCGAACAACACTTTCAGCATTGAAACTGCCGTTGAATTTGCAAAACACTGAGGCACCAACATGCAACATCAGCAAAAACTCTGGAATGGGAAAAGTACTCCAAAAGTGTCAAATTATCATATGGGACGAATGTACAATGTCTCACAAGAAAGCATTGGAAGCGCTTGATCGTACACTGCGAGATTTCAGAGGAAACAGACGGATCTTCGGTGGCGCACTCATTTTATTGTCTGGTGATTTTCGACAAACACTGCCCATTATACCACGATCAACACCCGCTGATGAACTTCATGCATGTCTTAAATCATCAGTTCAATGGCGTCATTTACAGAAATTGACTTTGAAAACTAACATGCGTGTACAACTACAACGAGATGCATCGGCTGGAATTTTTGCAAAACAATTAATGGATATTGGAAATGGGCGAATGGAAATTGATGAATCTACACAATGTATCACCATGCCAGCAAACTTCTGTAAGATCACAGAAAGCATTGACGAATTGGTGCAAAAAGTTTTCCCAAACATTGCACAAAACTACAAAAACCATCAGTGGCTCAGTACGCGTGCTATATTAGCAGCCAAAAACATCGATGTCAATACCATCAACTTCACCATTCAGCATGGAATACCCAGTGAAACTACAACATATAAGTCCATCGATACTGTGGAGAATCAAGATGAGGTTGTCAACTATCCAACTGAATTCTTGAATTCGCTTGATTTGCCAGGCATGCCACCTCACGTTCTTACATTGAAAATTGGCGTACCCATCATACTTCTTCGAAACATAAATCTACCACGACTTTGCAACGGAACCAGACTCTCAGTCAAGAAAATGATGAACAATGTTATCGAGGCAACAATTTTGACTGGAAAATTCAAAGGTGAAGACGTCCTGTTGCCACGTGTCCCAATGATCCCGACAGATATGACATTCGAATTCAAACGTTTACAGTTCCCAGTGCGACTCGCTTTCGCAATGACTAATAACAAAGCACAAGGACAATCGCTACAAATGTGTGGATTAAATTTGGAGAATCCATGCTTCTCACATGGACAGCTCTATGTGGCTTGCTCACGTGTCGGGAAAACCTTCTGATTTATTCGTCTACGCACCAGATGGAAAAACAAGAAATATTGTGTATCCCACAGCACTTCAATAAACATCTAATTGAAACTGAACTTTGTAATCACACAATTTTTTCGAAACGGCTTTGAGTGAATTGAATATTTGTGTACTGATTTTCCTTCAAAATTATTTTTCTTAAATTTATTTCAGTTGTTTGCGTAGCAA
>BMAU01003243.1:0-11079 GCA_019973935.1 Trichonephila clavipes
AGAATTTATCTAAATAGTTTATGATTTGTTTCATAACATTAGAAATATATATATATATATATATATATATATATATATATATATATGCTATATATATATATATATATATATATATATAGCATTGGTGCTTCTAGATAGTAGTATCTGTATCTAGTAGTAGTACCTGTATTTACACCATTATGAAATAGTTCGAAGAAAGGAACCCTCTTGCCTCTTGTTAAGATACATAGATGATTTAATTATTATAGGTCATGATAGAGAATTTAAAACCTAACATTAATTTTTATCCGGAATACCTAAAATTAATACAGACGAATTTTAACTCAAACAAAGTTGAATTTTTGGATTTGGATTTAACTATTATTGACAACAAATTATATAGCAATATATATGATAAAAGGGAAGCATTTAAATTCAATGTCATAAAGATACCAAACTTCAATAGTTGTCTTCATATATCTGTATTTAGAAATATAATTTAAATTTTGTTGAGAAATAATAATTTAACTACGCACAATATTGATAGATTCAAAAATATCCAGAAATTTATATTATTGTGCATACAAAATGATTATCCCATCAATTTCCTGAGAAAATATATAGATCAGAAATATTTCTTAAAAATATTTTTAAACTCGTAAATGCACAAATCCACCACACAACATTAGGTCCAAAGTCAGCTTGTTAGTGGTCCAGCTGTGAAGAATTTGTGCATTCCACACACAGGTTACATTTTAATATACATTTTAATACACACACACTTAAAACAATATTTACACGACTATATAATTCACTTTAAAATTATTTATTACCAGTTAAACATTTATGTCCAATCAGACATTTATGACCAATCAATCAAGCAAGTCTTTTACATGTGATATGGTTTGCATCTAATGCCAAGTAGTCATACTCTGGTGTTGGATCAAGAATCGATTGGATTGACATGGTTGGATGTTATGAGCAAAATATGTGTATTTGATATATTAAAAATGAAATGTCGTGCAATAAGAAATGGATCATATTCTTGATGGGATACTGTTTGGTGAGTCTTTAATGATTTACTCTATTCATTTGTGAATATACTGTATTTTTAATGATTTACTCTATTCATTTGTGAATAAATATACTGTGTTTTTAATGTGAACATTCGGTTTTTAGAAATTTTTAGTTTGAACTTTCGGATTTTTAACTTGAACTTTCAGATTTTTAACTTGAACTTTCAGATTTTTAAACTTGAACTTTCAGATTTTTAACTTGAACTTTCGGATTTTTAACTTTCAGATTTTTTTGAACTTACTTGAACTTTCGGATTTTTAACTTGAACTTTCAGATTTTTAACTTGAACTTTCGGATCAGGAATTTATTTTTCTACCTTTACAACTATTTTAAAGATGGGTGCATCATCTTGGAAGTTTGAGGGTTCACTTATATTATGTACTAAATTGTTTTTAAATTTTAATATTGCAATATCTTTCGGAATGTGATGGCGAATAGTTTTATTTTTCAAGTTTAATGATTTAATTTTAACTTTTTAATATAAGTATAATGGTTTAATTTTAACTTTTTAATTTTTAATTTTTTTTAAATTTTTTTTTTTCTGAAATTTGAAAATTTTCAATTAAATTACCAAGTTGCAATAGGGAAAGGTTGGCGCCATCAAACTAGTTTAACCCCACTTATCGGTCCTAAGTCCGAGATTGCACTTGGATATTTTAAAATTTTTATTTTATTTTATAATTTTTAATTTTGTTTGAAAATGATGGAACATTATCTTTTATATTCGCCATTGATATTCTGAAGTGTTTTGGTATTTTGGGATTCATATATTTCAATTTTTAAATTGATAATTGTGATTGTTTTTATATATTTAAATATATATATATATATATATATATATATATATATATATATATATATATAAAGTGCAAATTATGTGAATATTACTTTCTTATAAATCAGTAATTATGATATGCCAAAAACGATCCCGGAAAAACAGTTAAAATATTTTTCCTCATAAATAATACTTAATAGTTTACCTATTTCCATACATGTTTATTTAAATTCTAGGTTTCTCTCTCTATCCTCCTTTGTCGTAACCAATTTTTCGGTTCTATGAGGTCATTGCACTTGTACATACGTATGTCGAGTCTAAATTTCAAGACAGAGAGAAAATTATTCTTGTGTATTTTAAAGAGTTTGTAGGAATGCAATAGAACCATTACCGAATTTTGTTTCTCAATTACTTCAACTAAACAGAAATGGACAAAAGAAAACATTGCCATTTTTAAAAATTTCCCATTAAAATACTCTCTGTAGCGAAATGATATATGCAATTTTTCAAATCTTAATTCTGTTGAGTTTTTAAATTTAATTTTTTGTAAACCTTACATTCTTTTCACCGATGCTCATTTAAAACGAATTTTTCTTTTGTCAACTCTCCAATCAACTTTGTCCTGCTCAGCGTTGTAACCGGTTCAAACTTTATTCTCTCAGCAAGCGATTGAAATGAAAAGGGATATTTAACACATTAAATGGAAACTTTAGATTTCTTTCTTTCATTTAATCGTTTTTATTAAATATTATATGTTTTGAATAACTTTAAATTGAGTGCGACGATGTGTATTTATTTTTCATATAATATAAAAAATACTCGAATTTTAAAATCAGTGTTGAGTGGGTGAGAGAATATTAACGTCGCACTATTCAGCTGCTCGAGGGCTTTTGACGACGTCATTTCAAATCGTGGTCGAGTGGCGAGGACGACACCCGATCTGAACTATCAATAACGTCACATCAAGTGCTATAAATGATTCTATTCCGGAATCTTATATAATTCTTATCACAGAACCGCAACAGATCATAACCACAAATTCAAAGTGACAATTCCAACTAATAAAAATTTTACTCGATAAAAAATAGCTTAGGAATTAAACATGTATATATAACCATATAGGTAAAATCCTAGGAGGACCCACTGCTGTTTTTGGCGCCAAAAATTTTTCGCCAAAAAGCGCCAAATTGAAGGTTTTCAAAAGGCGTCAATGACGAAAAAAACTTTTGGGAAGCGCATGCGTCAGCGGAGGGGAGGAGGGGATGAAATGGGCGTTTCGCAAACATGAAATCGAATAAATACATTAAATTAATCATTATATAAAGAAAAAAACGGAGAAAGCAATGAAATTCATTTTAAAAAAGTATTCTAAAACCAGTGTGTACAACATGATTTACATTTTTAAAAAAGGACGAAAGGGGCGTTTCGCAAAGATAAAATCGAAGAAATACATGAAATCAATTTTAAAAAATGTTAAAAGCACTTACCTTACGCTTGCATTTCGTCATGATCTGTTGGTGGATACACCCTTGCGATGGATGCAAGGAATTTATGAAAATTCTCATTCACCAACTTGTGATCGTAAGATCGCCGACACATGTCTTATTAACTTTGTCTCATATTCTTATTAACTTTCAAGTCATTCATCACGAACTCATTCATGCTCTTGCCAAACCAATATCTCGTCAAACGCAAGATAATAGTTATAGCAAGTTTGCTTTCGCTAAACCAAGTGCCCTTTCTCACACTCCGAACGACGTCGTGGCGATTATCTTTCGACTGGTTGCGGCAACGCCATTCGTAGCCGTCAACCGTTCCCTTTCGCTTTTGCAAACGCATATTTTTTTACACCTCGAACATTCATAACGAGAAGCAATTAAATTAGCTTTCATACACCATTCTAACGTCTCTTTCTTCCCTATGTGCCCAGGAGCACAAAGAAACCTATCGTAGCCTCACTTTAAAGTAATTTCCTTTCACACGCCATTCTTAACAACCTCCAGCGAAGTCAAATGTCAAAATGACGTTTTTTCGGAAAAGGCGAAAAATGTTGCACTTTTTTTAGGGTTGCCATTTTTTTCGGTGATTTGAAAATCCAAATTTTTGATGAAATGGAAAGGTTACCATATTGTAACCTTTATCGCTCAAAATTTGGCGACCAAAAGTGGGTCCTCCTAGGATTCAACCAATATGGTATATATATATATAGATATATATATATGTATATTATATATATATATATATATATATATATATATATATAAATATTATATATATATATAAATATTAATATATATAAATATATATATATATACACTGGTGTGCAAAAATTAAGGACGAAGCCGAAAAATTAGCATATCAGCTGAACGAAGAGGCAGAGCGGACAGAAAGACCAATCAGGAAATTAAGTAAGGTGATGTACAGTAGCACATGAGCGGATATGCAGGTAGACGTAATGGGGGAGTGTCTGAGTACTATAAAGCATGTTTTCGGTGTAAGATCAGTATTTCTGGCAAAGAGATTGCACACCGTATAGCAGTTAAAGTCACACCGAGTTGCTGCCTCAGCGAGAAATGGCGAATAATCAATCTGTTAGACGACATCTGGATGCTTTTACCCGAGGTCGAATCATTGGGAAGTTGGAGGAAGGCCGCAGTGTGACAAGTGTGGCTGCAGAGTTCGGAATTGCTCACAGCATCGTTTCACGACTTTGGAGACAAATTCAAACTACAGGAACAGCTATCCGGGGGTTCAGTAGTGGTCGTCCACGAGCAACCACACCCGCAGATGACCGGTACATTGTCTTACAGGCCAGAAGAAACAGGCGACAGACAGCGGGAGAAATCGCTAGACACACGACACAGGCGACTGTACGACCGATATCGCGTTTTACCGTGGTCAGAAGACTGCACGGTGGTGGTCTGTTTGCACAACACCCTGTACGGTGTGTACCTTTAACGCCTGCCCATCGGAGAAGGCGTTCTCTGTGGTGCCGGAAACACCGGAATTGGAGAGATAATGAATGGGGACGAGTACTCTTTACAGATGAGAGCAGATTCAGTTTGAGTAGCGATTCTCATCGCATACTCATCTGGAGAAAGCGGGGAAGCCGTAATCATCGCTCGAACATCATTGAAAGTGACAGTTATGGAGGTCGCGGTGTTCTCGTATGCTTGGTAGTCGTACAGACCTTCACATCTTCGACGCAGGTTCAGTCAACGGGACCCGTTATTGTAACGAGATTCTTCTTGCATATGTGCGTCTTTTTAGAGGCGCTATGGTCTGCACTTCCTTTTCATGGACGACAATGCACCATGTCATTGCACAGTAGGTGCCGAACAGCTCTTAGAGAGTGAGGATATGGAACGTGTATGGATTAGCGGGCACGATCTCCGGATCTCAACCCCATCGAGCATGTATGAAATTTTCTAGGCAGACGCTTGGCAGCTCGTACCTTACCACCAGTAACGATTCGGTAGCCTTGATTGGCGCTGCAAGACGAATGGGCAGCAATGCATCAACAACTCATTAACACCCTCATTCTCAGCATGGGCAGACGCTGTGAAACCTGCCTAGCAGTCAGGGGAGATCATATCCCCTACTAAAGACCGGATGTTTCTTGCTGGACACCCATCACAGGGATGTTTCGGCCTTCAGTCGCATTGCGCTCCATGCTACTTTTTCAATCAAGCTTTTTTTATCCCTCTGATTTCTCTTTTAGTAAGTGTTGCTTATATTACACATGTCCTTACGTATTGGGGATCTTACGGTATTAAATGTGTTGATTTGGAAAGCTTTTGTACAAAATTATATTGAAAAAACCGTCTCGTTCTTAATTTTTTGCACACCAGTGTATATATATATATATATATATATATATATATATATATATATATATATATATATATATATATATATATATATATATATATAAATGAATGTTTGTCTGTATGTCATCGATAAACTCAAAAACTACTGTACCGATTCTTATGAAAACTGGTATATATATGAATTTTTCCACGGAGAAGGTTTGTATAATATGCTCATTGATGCCACTGGCCACCAGGTGGCACTGCAGAGTAGCAACATCTGCCCCGTTCAACCGATTGTCATGAAAATCATTATGACCATGTATTTTTACACAGGGGAAACGCATATGATATTCGTATTAATGGAAGTTACCCGAGATGGCGCTTCCATGTATCAAGTTCAATACTGATTTTAATAGATATCTATACGAATTCGTATAAATAAAAGTTCTCAAAATATATTTTTGGTGCGATAAGTAAAATAAAACTATAAACCTTCTTTTCTTCTCTATCTCTTCTTCTCTTTCTCTTTCTCTTCTCTTTCTCTTTCTCTATTCTCTATTCTTTTTCTTCTCCCCTCTATCTCTTATTCCTTCTCTTCTCTTCTCTATCTCTATAAAAATGATTGTTTACCTGTATGTCTTTTCTAGAATCGTAAACTGTGTATTTGATTATGTCTCTTCTAATGAATTTCATATATTGTCGTTACAGTTCATGCTGATATGAATTGAAACAAATGAAGCGAACGATAGATGACATTTCGAGTCGAGAGTGACATAAGAATTTGTGTAGGTTGTGAAATTCATATCTAGCTTACATTAAACAGACAATATTGTGCGTATTTTTATATTTGGGAGTGTTTTTCGAATAATTTTGTGCATTTCATCGTAAGCTGAATTAATTTAGATAAATACTTCAATCGGATTGAATATTTGTAGTTTCCGTAAGCTGATTATATTCATTTTCTACAGTGAATTTACGAAGATCATCGAATGTGTATGTGAAGGATTTGACTGCTGATTGACATTACGAACGCATTTGCTGTGCGGGGTTTTTTTCTTATTAGCATCTTATACCATCTGCGACTTTGCGACGTTTTATAAATTCAAAAGCATCACGTCGTTCCTTTATAATTATGCCTCCAAAGCGACGAGCAATTGGCCGATCTACACCTCAAGCACGAAAGAGAAGAGCATTACGAGCCTCAGAATCAGACGAGCAACGAGCATTGAGGCTGGAAAATCTTCTAGTACACGCCACTGAGACCCGTTCGTCTGAATCGTCTGACCAACGAGAAGTAAGATTAGAAACTGATCGAATACGTACTAATCAGATCCGTTCTTCTGAGACAACTAAATTACGGGAAAGAAGGCTGCAAAATGTTCGAATAAGCACTGCTCGATCAAGACGAACACTGCACGCTGATTTGAATCTTAGTGCATTCCATTATGACAGTAATAATGATTACAGTCTTCATCCAAATGTCGTCATTGGAAAAATGGATAAAATTTGCATGTATTGTAGTGCACTCAAATTTAAAAATGAAACGCGTGGAATGTGCTGCGCCAGTGGAAAAGTTAAGCTACCAGAATTACATTCACCACCCGAACCACTGTCAACGTTTCTATCTGGTGTTACACGTGTGTCGAAGCATTTATTGGAAAACATCCGCAAGTACAATTCATGCTTCCAAATGACATAGTTCGGTGCAACGAACATCGTGCGCGAAAATTACATGCCGACATTCAGAGTCCAAGGGCAAATTTATCATCATGCCGGATCGCTTCTACCATTGCCGGACGCAGATCACAAGTTCCTTCAAATTTATTTTATGGCAAACAGGGCTGACCAAATTGAACAACGATGTCATTATAATGCGGGCACTAAACGAGAAATTGTGGGTGCGTTACAAGGCCTTTTCGATCAACACAATGAATTAGTTCGGTTGTTTAAAACTGCCATTCAACGAATGCCAGCCGATGACTATGCAGTTGTGATTCGAGCAGACAAAAGACCCGTTGGCCAACACGAGAGACAGTTCAATGCACCAATAATCGATGAAGTGGCGATCGTTATAGTTGGCGAAGAATTTGAATCGCGCGACATAATTCTTCATCGCAGAAGTGGTGACATTCAGCGAGTCTCCAAAACTCATCGCTCATACGACGGATTGCAGTATCCGATTCTGTTTTGGCGAGGAGATGATGGATATCATTTTAACATCAAAATGATAAATGCACAAACAGATGAGGGAACGAATAAGAAAGTCAGTGCCATGAATTATTATTCGTATCGACTGATGATTCGTCAAAACGCTGAAAACCACATTCTGAAATGTAGACAATTGTTCCATCAATATATCGTCGACATGTACGCGAAGATTGAAACCGAACGGCTATTATATATTCGATTGAATCAAACCGAGTTGCGTTCTGAACAGTACAACCATTTACGAGGCACAATCGTTAATGATGGCAACGTCAATCCAAACGAATTGGGAAGAATGGCCATATTACCGTCTACATTCACGGGGAGTCCACGGCACATGCATGAATACGCATAAGATACGATGACATACGTTCGCGCATATGGTCGTCCAGATTTGTTCGTCACCTTTACATGCAATTCAACAGGGAATGAAATTAAAGAACTTCTATTAGTTGGACAATCATCTTCAGACCACCATGACATTGCCGCACGCGTATTTAAAGAAAAATTGAAATGTTTGATGGATTTTATTATCAAGCATCTCATGCTTTTGGAGAGACACGCTACTGGATGTATTCCATTGAATGGCAGAAAAGAGGATGCCACATGCACATATTTTGGTTTGGTTAATCAACAAAATTACGCCAGATCAAATTGATCAAATCATCTCAGCAGAAATACCAGGTAAGCACATTGATCCAAAATTATTCGACATCGTCAACAAAAACATGATCCATGGCCCATGTGGCGCATTCAACAATAATTCATCATGCATGTCTGATGGGAAATGCACGAAACGATACCCAAGAAAATAGGTTTCTGATACTATCACTGACAAAGACGGATATCCTCTGTATCGTCGACTATCAGTTGAGGATCGTGGCAAATCCGTCGTTCTGAAAGTACGAAACATTGATATTGAGGTAGATAATCGTTGGATTGTGCCATATTCACCACTGCTTTTAAAGACCTTCAAAGCACACATTAATGTTGAGTATTGCAATTCAGTGAAGTCGATCAAATACATTTGCAAATATGTCAACAAAGGAAGCGACATGACAGTCTTCGGAGTAGGGAATGTAGCTGCACCGCTCGATGAAATCAACCAATACCAACTTGGACGCTACATAAGCAGCAATGAAGCAGTATGGCGCATCTTATCATTTCCAATCCATGAACGACATCTAACAGTAGTACACTTGGCGGTGCATCTCGAGAATGGACAGCGCGTGTACTTTACAGCAGAAAATGTAGGTGCAAGAGCATTGGTTCCATCGGCAACAACTTTAACTGCGTTTTACTCATTGTACCAAGATGATCTTTTTGATAAAACTTTGCTTTATTCTGAAGTACCGAAATTCTACACGTGGAATGCATCGACTTAAAAGTTTCAACGTCGCAAACAAGGTAAAGCAGTTGAAGGACATACCAATTTATATTCCAGTGATGCATTGGGTCGTCTGTACACTGTTCATCCGAACAATACAGAATGCTTCTATCTAAGATTGCTGTTCATCAATATACGTGGACCAATATCCTTCCAAGATTTAAGAACAGTCAACGATCAGCTGTGCGCTACTTATCGCCAAGCTTGCCAAAAACTAAATCTTCTTGAGAATGATGCACATTGGGACACTGCACTAGCTGGTGCATCGAATACTGCTCGACCACAGCAAATACGCACGCTATTTGCCATAATATTAACAACCTGCTTCCCATCTAATCCAAAAGATCTTTGGCAAAAATACAAGGACTACATGAGTGACGATATTCTACATCGTTTGCGCGCTGCGAATCAAAATCCGGACATTCAATTCACACCAAACGTGTATAATGAAGCATTGATTTTTATTGAAGACATGTTTGACAATCGCTGACAAGGCACTGGTGCAACTGGGAATTCCTGCTTCAAACCAACCTGCAAACAACCTTTTTGATCGTGATTTGCAACGAGAAACACATTATGATTCTGACGAACTGGGGACATTCGTTAGGACAAATCTTCCGCAGTTGATTCTAGAACAACGCGCATTGCGTATGACAGAATTATGCGTGCAATCACAGAACAAAGCGGTGGACTGTTTTTCATAGATGCGCCCGGTGGTACAGGCAAAACTTTTCTTCTTTCACTAATTTTGGCAACCATACGATCACAAAATAATATTGCACTGGCTATTGCATCATCTGGAATTGCGGCAACTCTTTTGGATGGTGGCCGAACAACACATTCAGCATTGAAACTGCCGTTGAATTTGCAAAACACTGAGGCACCAACATGCAACATCAGCAAAAACTCTGGAATGGGAAAAGTACTCCAAAAGTGTCAAATTATCATATGGGACGAATGTACAATGTCTCATAAGAAAGCATTGGAAGCGCTTGATCGTACTCTGCGAGATTTCAGAGGAAACAGACGGATCTTCGGTGGCGCACTCATTTTATTGTCTGGTGATTTTCGTCAAACACTGCCCATTATACCATGATCAACACCCGCTGATGAACTTCATGCATGTCTTAAATCATCAGTTCTATGGCGTCATTTACAGAAATTGACTTTGAAAACTAACATGCGTGTACAACTACAACGAGATGCATTAGGCTGGAAATTTTGAAAAACAATTAATGGATATTGGAAATGGGCGAATGGAAATTGATGAATGTACACAATGTATCACCATGCCAGCAAACTTCTGTAAGATCACAGAAAGCATTGACGAATTGGTGCAAAAAGTTTTCCCAAACATTGCACAAAACTACAAAAACCATCAGTGGCTCAGTACGCGTGCTATATTAGCAGCCAAAAACATCGATGTCAATACCATCAACTTCACCATTCAGCATGGAATACCCAGTGAAACGACAACATATAAGTCCATCGATACTGTGGAGAATCAAGATGAGGTTGTCAACTATCCAACTGAATTCTTGAATTCGCTTGATTTGCCAGGCATGCCACCGCACGTTCTTACATTCAAACGTTTCAAACGAATTCAAACGTTTACAGTTCCCAGTGCGACTCGCTTTCGCAATGACTAATAACAAAGCACAAGGACAATCGCTACAAGTGTGTGGATTAAATTTGGAGAATCCATGCTTCTCACAAGGCTCTATGTGGCTTGCTCATGTGTCGGGAAAACCTTCTGATTTATTCGTCTACGCACCAGATGGGAAAACAAGAAATATTGCGTATCCCACAGCACTTCAATAAACATCTAATTGAAACTGAACTTT
>BMAU01003244.1:0-50594 GCA_019973935.1 Trichonephila clavipes
ATATCTTGACAAGTTTCCTCTTTTCCTAACTGGTCCGCTCTATCATTGCCGAGATTTCCGCTATGACCCCAAACATTAGAAAAGTCGATGTCACAATTTTCAAGGTAGAATGTAAAATTCAAGGTAAATGTAGAATTGAATTTCAAGAACGAGCAACGAAGTGTTAGGCTAAAATTAACCGTGAAACAAACCAAAACATAGACACGTGCTCTCCTCATCACGTGATCATGACGTCACATGAATCAACCTCATTGAATTATTTCTCGCTCTTTCACTTGTAGTATGTCCTCAGCTACAGGTGAGAAGCTTTCTTTTAGAACGGCTCTGAGCTGTTGTTAATAATTTTGATAGTATCATTTTAATTTTATGGAGCTTTCAATTAGTTATTCTCTTTTTACTTATTAATTATGATGAGAGGGTAATACTGTTTTTTGGTAAGGTACCTCGTATTTTGAAGCCGCAGGCCGTGCAACCAAAACATGTTTTTGTGACCTCTAAAAAATTGTCTAAGCTTTCAGGTGTACGAATTGTTTCAAAATTAACTTGACGCTCCCTTACCTCTGTATTCCACCATCATCCAAAGATATCTCAAACGAATTCCGTTGTGACATAAAGCTGTTGTAGCTATAGAAATTTTGTATGGTCAAACCTTCATCCAGAAAAAATCTACAAGTAATAAATTGGATGATACAATTTGAGTAATCTTTATAAAAATTCAAGTGGATATTTTCGGTCCAAAAAAAGCTTTATTGAATTATTTTCATTTTTGGATATGTGTGACTGTATGAGAAACTGAACATTTGTTGCATTGAATACATTACATAGATCTACATATTTGAACATTTTAGCTAGAATGTGTGAATTTTAAAAGCTACGAAGTTTCCGAGTCATTGAACTTTCTACTCGATCATTTTCATAAACAACGAGAAATATTAAAAAAAATTAAAGTCAATTCCTACTTAAATCAACAAAGAAAATTTTTATTTTCATTACTTTTTTAGAATAATTACAGTTGATGTAAATATTATATACATATGACAGAATCACAATATTAAATGGCAAAGCAGAAAGCGATTTTCTATTCTATATATGGTGATGGACTATTCCTTTTTGTTTGTTACTATTTATTCATTCATAAATCACACTCTCAGAAATTGTGATCCATACCAGATAGAATTCGAACCCACTACCTTTGAATTAGAACGCTAACGCACTATCCATTGCGCTACAAGGACACAACAGGCGATTTTCCTTTTTATTTAGGATGATGGACTATTATTTTTGTTTGTCACTATTTATGCATTAATTAAGTTTAACTAATAAATTAATATTAGAAAATACTGTATTAACTTCAAGTGACATCCAATTCAAGTTTTAAAAAAGGCATTTGAACTTCTAAGAAAGAATAGAAAGTATTTTATTAACGATTGGAAATTTGAACAAGATATATATGTATATAAATAAAAGTGTAATGTGTGTTTCTTCAAAGCCGCTAATCTCCAAAACTAATGAAACATTTCCTCTGAAATTTTGACACAACGTTGCATTGGAAACCGGTGGGGGTTTTTATGTACCTATTATTTCGTACTTTCTAAATTTTTTAAACTTTAATTTTTAAGGGATTTTCTGGTGTTATGACTTCATATGATGTCACGTCTGTCACTAGATGTGAAAATTTAAACTTTACACTCAGATTTTAAAGTTATTACATATTTTTACTATAGTTATATGTTTATCGGTTGGAATATTTATCCAATTTTTCTGATTTTTTTATACTTAATTTAGATTTTTTTTTCGAATAAATCCTTTTTTTAATGATTGTTCTTCAAACAGTTCAAATTTTTTTTTGTAGTTTTGGCAACATTCTGATAATATTATAGCGCATTGTTTACGATTTTGCTTATTCATTACGACGCATTTTTTCTGTCATTTTAAGCGAAAATTATTGATCTCTGTATTAGGTGAAGATTATAATTATATTTGACTTCTGTAGGCTACAGATTTATCTGCTAAAGAGTGAAAATTTTTAAAAGTTATGATTGTAACATAAAACAGGCTGTAAACTTTCTATTTGGCGTGATTTCAAAATCACGCCAAAAACGAGTAGCTTACCGATTAAAATTTCCGGCTATTTCATGTTTCTCTAGTATTCCTAAATTAAATCCCTGTCGAACATTTACCTCAAATCAAAAGACGTCGCCAAATGCTGCGATATGCATTCAATAAAAAATCGTTCGGTGATGTTGGATCACAATATTTTTCTGCACTTGGCTTTGTTTTATTTTGGCATAATTAATTGATGGAATTTTATGATAAGTATATTTTTCTCTTCTTTTTTGGGCATTTTTTAAAATTTCATTTGATGTTACTATTGAAATACAAGCGGCAAAATTAAGATTTTTTGACATATATTTTGGGTTTGCTTGGAAATGCTTATGGTGATTTAATCAAAATATCAGTCGCCCATCTGGTATAGTGGTTAGTGACGCCGGACTGCAGTGCCGTAGGGTCTGGGCTTGAATCCAGGGTTAAGACAAGGATGTTTGTATTCTCTTCTTTGTGATGTGTGCTTAACGCTTGCTTCCATGTAAGCTCCCGTGTGATACTTTCTGGTGTACGGGGTTATAAAAGTTCTCAATAAAAAAATCAAAATATTGAACTTCATTTTGTTTTTAATAGCTTCTTAAGTTTTAAGTTCGTTGTAATGTTATGATAGGCTTCCTTCGCCCAATGTTTACGGTTTTACTTATATATTAAAAACTTATTTTTCAGGTAATTGTATGTTTAATTGATTTGCCTGTTTAGAAAGCGTATATTGTAATATTTTTTTTTAATTATGCCTTCAGATTGATAGAGTCAGGTCAAATCTATTTACATCAATTAACTTTAGTACACTGAACTGTTTTTTTTCCTTTGTTCTTTTCGCAACGTTAGATTTGTTCCTTCGAAAACCTTGCAAAAAGTGTAATAATTAAATCCATGTTACATATTTATAAAACAAAAATAATTAATTTTTATTACAGAAAAAATTAAAATTAGTGTTTTGCATGTATTTAAAGCCTTCTCTTTCTCTCTCTCTCTCGCCGCCAGATTCCCTTGATATAATTCATTTGATCTTTACAATTTTAGACCACACATTTTTATACTACGAAACTTCCACTTTAATGCAATGCTGGGAAAATCTTTCTCCAACGAGTATTCAAAATCGATTCGCACAACTGTTTAATAGCCAAAGAAGCATGTGTAATGTAATGCATAAACGTTAACTTTCTCAATGCTTCCACAACAGTCAAGTTTTTTTTTCCATGTGTTTACAAAAAATATTTGCATTATGTGGTGCATTATCAATGATGCTATAATACCATGATAATAATGGCCTTTTCAGGATTGAATTAAAAAAAAACTAACTTGAAAATCAACTTTTAGAAATTTATTGAAATTATTTATTACATAATACAAACTGAACCCTTTAATACAAATGCAATTATACTAAATAACGATATGCTATTGAGTACAACAAAATAAAGGAAAAAGTGATTAAAAAATCAGGTAATCTCTGAAACTATGGAATATAAAGTAAAAAAGCCATGACTTTTAGATCAAGTCACTCACATATATGTGGGCATAAACTGACCATCTTCTGATTAAGAGGTCTCAGGGGTGTTAAATTTCTCTAGGGATCTGAAAATATAAACAATTTTCAAACAGGTAAAATTCTTTTAAATTTAAATTAAATGATTCGAATCTTTTACACATTATTTATAAAAGAATGGAGCTTCAGAAAAGTATAAAATGTTTAAAATATAATAATAATTTTTAAAATCATAAGCATATGAAAATTTAATAATAAATATTAAGTATTTTTTGTGTTGCGCACGATATTTTCTAAAATAGTAGCCCCTCTGATGTATAAAACTTTATAGAATTATAAAATACATGATACTTTATTTAAACCCTGCCTAATTTTAATATTATAAATCTTTTGTATTTATAAATATTTGTAAAATATTGCAATTTTTAAATATTTTTTAAAAATGTGTTTTTTATTTAATAAGATATGTAAGTTATTATTCTATTTATATAAAAGTAGCTACAAAGTAATAAGAATACTTTTATCTTTATACATCCACTTATAGCTGGTAATTAAAGCTACTATTTTAGAAAATAGCATGCGTGACTTAAAACTTAATAAATATTTCTTATAGAAAAGTTTCTTTTATTTTCATATGCTTATAATTTTTAAAATTATTATTATATTTTAAACATTTTATTCTTTTCTGAAGCCTCATTTTTATATAATGTGTGCAAGATTCGAATTATTTAATTTAAATTTAAAAGAATTGTACCTGATTGAAAATCGTTTATCAATACTTTCAGACATCTAAACAAAATTTACACCCCTGATACATCTTAAAATTAGAATTGAAAAAAAGAGGAATTCGTGCTAGAACAAAGGTTTGTGTAAAAAAGTTTATTTGCGAACCGTGTCATTTCAAAATTGGGTAAAAAAAATAGTTGGGTATTTTGTATTGGGTGAACACAGTAGGCTGCGTATGACTGAAAATGTCAACGAGAAACAGCATCAAACATGACTTTGTGCAAAGCAATATCATAATTACAATCACCTTGCATTAGGTACAATCCGGCTGAGGATTATAGTTTGAGCCAAGATATTCCCATTGGCACAATGACTGAAGTGTGTCCTCATTGCAAGGCTCGGAAATTTAATGGAGAAACAAAAGGGATGTGTTGTACCTTTAGAAAAATTAAAGTGCCCAACTTTCAGAATGACCAGAGACATTGAAAAATGTGCTTGCCAGATATACTGTGGAATCAAAGCATTTTCTCTCTAACATCGGGAAATACAATCTAAGTTTCCAATAAATATCGTTTGGAATAGAAATTTAATATTTCGTGCGCCCCAACTTTCAAAATGAAAGGATACATTTATCATAAAGCAGGTTCCCTGTTTCTATTCACAGACAGTCACCATGAATTCCTACAAATGTACTTTATGGGTTGTGGCAAGGATGAATTGAATGGATTCTGTGGAATTTCTACTGGCATCAAATGGTCCATCTTTTCTAAACTGCAAAGTCTCTTCACCGAAAAAAACCCAATGTAATTGCGTTTAAGCCTGCATTATGGTGACAACATAAATAATTTTAGGTTCATAATACAAGGACAAAAATTAACTGGAATGAATCAAGTATTCTATTAACAACTGAAATCTGTTTAGTAAAGTTTTGTTTATGATTATTTACACACATTTTTTTTAGAAAAAAAGGATAGTACTTTAAGTGCAAATGCAAAAAGTCGTACTTAAGTGCAAATGATTAAAAATATTAGAAATGTGACCTTTCTCATTCCTTTTTTTTTACCGTACTGAGCCACAGCAACACGTGGCAGGGTACAGCTAGCGTATATATATATATATATATATATACCTTTTTTTGGATAGAAAGAGAGAGAGAGGGCATGAGAGAGAGAGAGAAGAGAGAGAGAGAGAGAGGCATAGATAGATATAGAAAGATAGATATATACGCACACATATATATAGGAAGATTGTATACTAATAGCAGTAATTGAAAAAAAAATACATGGGATAATTTAATTGCTTAAGCTAGATTATAAAAGATTATAACGGCCTTATTTATGATGTAACATGTTAATTGTAATTGATTTTACATTATTAAAAATGGAGAAATATGTTGCCAACTTTAAATAATTCACCTTTAAAAATCTCAAAACTCGTGAAATGAAAAGAACAATTTTAGATTCATTTTGTTTACTACATGAATTTTCTCAAAAGCTCCAATTGAAACCAGGCTGCCTGGATATTGAATCCGGATTCAACACATTTATGATACAGTTGTGGTCTATTGTGTGTGTCAAATGGTAAACAGTTCTTACAGATGCATTTGTTTATTCCATCAAAAAACAGTAAATTTTGTTCCATACAGGTTCATATAGCTCCTCAATATTTACCAGGGTTAGTCTACATTGAAACCTTAAGTAATACGCCATCTAATCCTATATTGTAACCGTATTGTTCGATATTGCCCCCTACATAAAATCTGAGTTACCTGCGAATTTTGATAGCGTCTTCAATAATCCGAGTTTTCTCTTTTGCCCTTTTGGCCACCTCCACCTCACTTCCGTGGAACACTTCTGAGACCCTATATTCCAGAAAAGACTTTCGGTCCTGTAACGCCTGCTCGCACACCTTTTTTTTTATCAGTATTTAATCCTCAGGGAATGCGTACTGTTCGAGTCATTCTTGAAGAAAAATATTTTTCCCGAAATACTGTTATCTGAAATATACCTATATCAGGAATTGAACATTTAAAGGGGTGTTTTATCACTCTTTTTCAAATTTTTTGTTAAGCCTCAATTCGTTCTTTTGAATCATTCGAAAATGTGTAAAAATGTTCTCAAAATGTAAAAAAGTCAGTATCTCGGAAACATGTTTAACAAGATAGAGTGTTGTGTTTGAGGAATTGATTCTGTTATCGGTTCAGACTTATGTATGGGAGAAGAACTTTGAGAGAAATGATTCACCCAGAAGAGAGAGAAAATAAAATCCACGCAAGCCCAAAACTGAAATTGAGTATAAACTTTGTCAGCTGCAATGTAGAATTCGAATTGATCTGAGCTGTAGCATGTGAAATAATTTTACTTATAATCCAGATAAACTATTCTGAAAAGAGACTCGTTTTAAAACAGAAAAAAAATGTATGCGTTTTAAATACATCAAAACTCTAGTTTTCACGGAAAAGTAAGCTTAAATATATTTTAGAAAGGCACACGTTCAAAAGATTCCATTTATGTATTAGTCGCTCGATCTTATTCAGTTTCTAATACACAGTTTAATAAGAACAAAATAATGAAAATAATTTATATGTTTTAAACGTGATATAAAGGAAACAATTAAAGTATATCATAACCAGAGCATTTTTTTTTCTTTTTGTAAACATTTTATATTCAAATTAATAAATTTCCAATAAAGAAATAAATTTTTGAGCTAAGAAAAAAGATTTTTTTAAATACCATTCAAAATATTTTGAAAGTATTCTTAGAGATGAAAAACTTTTGGATATATAAAGCAGATTTTTTTAAAGATACTTATACCTACTTTTCTTTCAATATAAAGATAATTGTTTTTCACTGTTACATAAATAACTTCAATTGTGCGTATTTCAAAGCATTGAGAAAAATATCAAATAAAATGTTATTGGTAATAATACTACAGTTAGTTGTATTCTCTATTAAGAATCTTGTCAAATTACCCAAACAATTTTTCGGTTTAAAAAAAAAAATTGCCAAAAAAATTTACCATTTAAAAAAAAGAAATTTTTTTAATCTTTTAAATTATATATATATCACAAAGCATATTTCTAAATACAGATAAATTACTTTTGTTTTTCATTAGAAATGCTACTTTCTAAGATTTTGTGTGTAGGAAAATTAATAAAAATGAAAATTTTGGTGCGTTTATCTATTTTTAGAAATTAAGCGAGAAATATCATATTAATTGCATTTATAATGTCTTATTTTCCTACTTCATCTGTGCATACTAATGTGTTATTTTCCTACTTCATTCCATGAAAGAAAAATAAATGGAATATTCCAGTTCACCTAAAAAAATAATACATTCATTACGTAAATCTAAATTTCTATTTAAAACGAATTCCTCGAAAAGTAATTTCTAAGATATTTCTCGAACACAGTATTTGAAAACTTCTTAAATATAAAATAATGATCCAATATTCTTATTTGAATATTATCTGTAAAAAAAAGGTACACCAACATGCTTTTTTTAATTTTTTAAAACTCTCTGAATTAAAAATATGCCAAAAAATAAAGCCGTAAATTTTCCAACGACTTTACATTTTCTGAATAAGTTTTCAAAATATGGGGTAAAAAATCAGAAATATAACTTTACAATTAAAAAATTTAACAAAATGGTTCAGTCTAAACATACTAGACCGAGAAGGGATGTTTTCAGATCAAAACCCAATAAATTATTATACTTTGACAAAAAAAAAAAAAAAAAAAAAACATACAAGTTTTTAACATGAAATTCCATTCTATAATTTCCACAGCATTCAAATGTTTTACTTTTAAAACAGATTGTTTAAAGATGAAAAAATTAATTTTATTTGTGAAATATAAGTATAAGAAAATATGCATTAATAGTAAATGTATATATTCAACGTGTAACTTAAATTTACATTAAAATTTTACGCAGGTTTTAGACTCATATGACGCTTATATTTAAATTTTGTTTATGTAAATAGAGGAAAATTTACTATTTTGATGTATTTAAACATAAGCACATACAAATAACGTATAGCGATATTATATTCCTGAATTTCGGAAAACGAATTTAAATTATTTGTGTAAAATATTCTGATTTGTCGTTCTGAATATACTGAGCATAGAATGGAACTTACCTAAATCTATCAAAAGATTGATTGATTGAATATTAACGTCGCACTGTTGAGCTACAAGAGTGCTTTTGGAAACGGACCACGTAAATAGGAACCATGGTCAAGTGACATGGACGACACCTGAGCTAGCACCCCCGACTCCTAACTACCAGACCAACGGGAGCACGTTTCAGCTCGACAGATTTAACGTGCATCGCTGCAACGATTTAAATCTACAAAAAACTGCATTTTTTCACAAAAATCTAAAGATTCACACAAAAAATACAGAAATATGTCATATATTGGATCAAAATCAAGAGATTAAATGAATGTGCGACTAAAGTGCTTGATTTAAAAATTCAAAAGAAATGTTTCTTCCAGTAAAACAATAAAATTTATTTTGTCAAAAATAATACATTCGCGTCCTAAAATTAGTTATTTAATGCATTAGAATACAATATTGAAATAAAATCACTGAAAAGTAAAAGTCTAATGTTCTAGGATTAAGTCCATGTTCGTACTTCTGTCAAAATGAATAGCTCAAAATTATAATCAATTTGTCGGTTTTTCCACATACTTGATTTTACTTGTAAATATGAAACTGATGATTTATGTATGAAGATCCTTAACATTTTTAAAAGTATAAACATTATCGACTTCAAACAGAGAGAGCGTATATTTTTAATAAATTTCTATCTTTAAAAGTAGTTCGATCTGAATATCCTAAAATAAAGATTTGCAGTTGACATGAATATACTCGAATGTTATCATCGTTGTGAGAGAAACTTTTATTGCATACCTCACAAACTTGAGGCTTTTATTTGGTATGAATGCGCAAATGTCTTTTTAAAGTACAACTTTGGGAGAAAGCTTCATTGCATATTTCACAACTGTGAGGCTTATCATTGGTATGAATAAGCAGATGTTTTCTTTAACTTCCTATCAGAAAACTTGTTGATAAAAATGTGCCTGGTATGAATGTGCAAATGTGTTTTTAAAGTAGCTACTTTGGGAGAAGACTTTGTTGCATATTTCATTTGTATGAATACGTAGATGTTTTTTTAAATTGCTACTATCAGAAAACCGCTTGTTGCACAATTTACAAACGTGAGGCTTTTCCTTGGTATGAATACGCAAATGTGTTTTTAAATCACCACTTCGGGAGAAAAGCTTGTTGCATATTTCACAAATGTGAGGCTTTTCCTTGGTATGAATACGCAAATGTTTTTAAACCACCACTTCGGGAGAAAGAAGACTTTGTTGCATATTTCACAAACATGAGACTTTTCCTTGGTATGAATTCGTAGATGTTTTCTTAAATTGCCACTTTGAGAAAAAGCTTGTTGCATATTTCACAACGTGAGGCTTTTCCTTTGGTATGAATAAGCAAATGCTGTTTTAAATACTACTTTGGAAGAAGGCTTTGTTGCATATTTCACAACTGTAAGGCTTTTCCTTGGTATGAATTGATAGATGTTTTCTTAAATTGCTACTATCAGAAAAACGCTTGTTGCATAATTCACAAACGTGAGGCTTTTCCTTGGTATGAATGCGCAAATGTGTTTTTAAAGTACTACTTTGGGTGAAGGTTTTGTTGCATATTTCACAACTGTAAGGCTTTTCCTTGGTATGAATACGCAAATGATCTTTTAAATATTACTTCGTGAGAAAGCTTTGTTGCATATTTCACAAACATGAGGCTTTTCCTTCGTATGAATAAGAAAATGAGTTTTCAAATATCCACTGTGAGAGAAAGCTTTATTGCACACTTCACAAACATAAAGCTTCTCTTCGGTATGAACACGCAAATGTTCTTTTAAAGTACACCTCTGTGAGAAAGCCTTGTTGCATAGTTCATAAACATGAGGCTTTTCCTTGGTATGAATACTCAAATGTTCCTTTAAAGTATCACTTCGTGATAAATTTTTGTAGCATATTTCACAAATGTAATGATTTTCCTTGGTATGGATAAGCAGATGTTTTCTTAAAATAGGAGCTGGAAAAGAAAGTCTTGTTGCAAAGTTCGCAAGTATGGGGCTTTTTACTGGTATGAGTTATTAAATGTGTTTTCAAATCACTGTCGCATGAGAATGTCAGCTTGCAAATATCACAAACAAAAGGCTTTTCGGTGCTATGAAAGCGCAGATGTGCTCTCAAGTCAACATCTTGAGGGAAAGTCATATGACATATTTCACAAATATGAGGCTTATTATCGGAAAGAATATCCACGTGTTTATTTGAAATATCAATTCGAGGAATGGCCATGTTGCTAATTTTAAAATGAAAGTTTCACCTCTTGTTCTATTTGGTAAATACCTATTTATAAATCGAAAAAACAAATGACAGGTTACATTACTTAACATGAATAGCGTTTTAAAATTTTATTTTTATAACTTGCTTCCTTTCAACGTTATTCTGAAATCGAATTTAGAATTTTTACTTTCTTTCGAAACTAAAATCTTAAAAGAGACATCCTGAATGCCAGAGCTTCAAATGAATTTAAAACGTGTCAAACTTTTTCTCTCTTCAGTTAGCTGAAAAAAAAAAGAGTCTTTTTTAATGGCACGTGCGTAAGATCACAATCAAAAGCTCAAGTATATTTGCTTTAATACAGATAATTATTCACTATTGGATTTTCTTTGATTTTTAAAGGCATTACTCTTAGAAGCAACACGAGGACTTTTAGTGATGGATCTCGTAATTTCGACACGCATTCGTGACGAGGACCCCACTTGAGCCGGCACCCCTCTTTCCACGCAAATCCTGCGGGAGAAATTTCAGTTCCGACAGATTTCACGTGCATCGGCTACTCTACATGGCGGGTCATATAAGTGGCGCTTGCCACGAACTCATGACACGAGTACATGAGCATGACCACTAAGATACCGCAACCGCATGATTTAATTGAAATGGAGAGTGAGGTTATTAGTTATATTGAAGTTTTGAGAACAAAAATAAATCTCTACACAGACACTAATATCGCTTACAACCTTTCCATGATTGAAAGAATAAATCCATTTAGTCGTGTATTGTTTCCTCCTAAGATAACGTTAATTAAGCAGAATTTATCAATTTAAAAAAATTTCCTCGGAAACTGAGGGCAGCCAGTCCTGCATGAATATCGTCGAGAAGGTTTCAAGTTATTCATTGGCTGGAGCCTTCAGGGATTGAGTGAGTGAATATCAACGCGCACCTGGCAGCTACTCGAGCGCTTTTGGCGATGGACCTCTTAAATTTGAACCATGGTCAAGTGACGTGGACGACACCTGAGCTAGCACCCCCTCTCCTAACTACCACACCACGAGAGGAAGTTTGAGCTCTCGACAGATTTAACGTGCATCGTTTCCTCATACGGCGGGTATTAAAAAATATTGAAAGAAATTTAAGAAAATCAAATTAAAAGAACGTAATATAAAAATGTAACCTATAATACAGTAGTAAAAATATCAATTTTTTACTAGAAAAAAACAAAGTTGGAACAAAGTTCATTGTTTAATGTAGGTCTGTGGTCTGGACGTGCAAAGAAGAAAAGGGAAATTTGAATGGCAAGAAAGAGGGCCGAAAATAGAGAAGGATCACTAGGTTCCCCGGGTTCGTGAAGCCCGTGTTTACCAAAGACAGTAAACCCCTAGGGAGAAGGAAAAGATCACTAGGGTACCTCGGGAGCGTGAAATCCGCACTCACCTAAAGAAGCTGAGCCCCCGAGGGGGAACTCATGACACGAGTCCATTACCTTGACCACTAGGCTACCTTTGCCCTCGCCATTTAACACGACGGAATTTTAAGTATCCCGAGTAAACACTCTAAGCAAAACAAAAACAAAAATTCAAGTGTAAGAAAAAGAAAACACATTGCAAACATGGGGAAATAAAGAGTCCTTAAACCTTATTTAAAAATCCAGCGTTCTACATAAACACTTTGTTCAACGACCTGAAAACAAGAGTACAGAAAGACCGTTGTGAAACACAAAATATGTTGCAAATTTACTATGGGCATTATTTAATAAAAAGTGGTAAAACTTATCTTTTTTGTTTCAAAATTTACTGTTACACTCTTAAAAAAATGTAGATTGGCAACTTTAAACCATGTTCCACATTCCACTCATATATATAAATCATTTTGAAAAAAAAAATCAATACGTGACCATTGAAAAGAACTTTTTAATAAATTTTGCAAATTTTAACAAAGTATTTTAAAAATTGTATTCTATTATATGTTAATTAAAATTATATTACGGGGAGTGTGTGTGAGTTACATTTACGCAGCACTACAAAGGTGTACATGGGCTATGGTTGACCTACTTTGTAATTTTGAACCATTCAAGTGACGAGGACCAACACTGAGCTGGAACTCATCGGCCCAAGCTACCATACCACAAAACGAGAGGAAATTTGGGTCTCGACATATGTAATGTGCATCTGCTCTTTTGTGCGTTGGGTTTGCAGAGGTATAGGTTCGAACTCATGACATGACAACCACAGTCACTGACCTTGCCAATAGGTAACCTCGGCTAAAAAATAATATAACGAAGAAAAAATATGAGGTATATATTAATTTATTTCATGATTACGATGCTCATATAATTTTACTCTTTTTGTAAAAAATGTTTGATACTTAAAAAAAAAAAAAAAATAGAACATTAGTAAAAGGTTTTAGTTTCAAATATTTGCTACCGTTCTTGTTTCTTTGGATTTATTTATTACAATATTTATAACTACTATAAGGCAGCAAATTTATTAACAACCTACAGAATCAAACATATATACCAGAGATGGGGAATTTTTTTACCATTAGATGCCACAGGTAAATTTAGTTGCGTTAAAGGAAGCTGCATAGGTTGACATTCATGTAAATGAAATTTTTACGAAAGTATAGTTTTTACATAGATCTAACAATTATTTCCGTTGTATAGAAATTTTATTTAAAAAAATAAATCCTATTTGTTATTTGACATAAAAACTACACAATACAAAAATATTTTTGATTTAACATAAGGGTAAAAACTTGTTGTAACAATTATAATTGATTATTATTATTATTTGAAAATTATTAAATTCCTAGATATCGTTGTAACTTTCTGTATTCCACACACAGTTGGTATTTTTATTTATGTAAGCAGATATATATATGTATATACATATTATAATACTGAGAATTCGATTGTATTGAAAAATACATTTATAGCTGTTACACTCTCGTCCCTTGATATAAAAAGAACATAAATTAAAATATCTAATTTCTATTTATATCTAAAATAGAAGAAGGAAGATTTTTTTCGCTCACTTAACCTAATAATCAAGTGGATTTCCACTAAAGCGACTTTCAGTGGATCTCTACTCCATACAGTAAATATGCGTGCTAAATTTCAAGTCTAAATCTAACAGAGCAAAAACGGAATTTTTATCATCAATACCTCGTTGAGAACATTCTTAGCGGATTCCGATTCAACAAAAGAAGCATGCAAACCAAATTTTATTATTATAGTCTTAGCAGTTCAAAAACGGGAATTTTGTCTATCAATACGCCCCAACAACTTTCCCCGCTTCCCCCGGAGTTGATTTCCGTAAAATCCATTCTTAGTGGAACTCTATTCAACTAAAGAAAAGTGCTCAACAAATTTCAAGTAAATGAGTTAAATTCAAAAACAGGAATTTTTCTATAACACGCCTTAATCCCTCGCAACCCCACTCCTTCGGGGGTCCGTTTTCGCAAAAATCTTTGTAAAAGGAACTTTATTCCATGAACGGAACATACCTTCTAATTTTCAAGCAGGTGGTTCTATTAGTTGAAAAGCGGAAATATTTATCTATTACGCCCCTTAATCCCCCTCAGTGTCCCTTGGGGATCAATTTTCCCCAAAACTATTTTGTAGCGGATCTGTACTCTATGAAAGGAATCCGCTTATCAAATTTCAAGACTGTACGTCTAATAGTTTAAAAATGGAAATAATTATCTATAACGCCTCTTAAGTTCCCGCAACGCCACTTAGGAAACGATTTTCACAAAACCATCTTATAGCGGATCTCTACTTAATGAATGGAATCAGCTTACTAAATTTCGAGATTTTACGTCTAATAGTTTAAAAAAGGAGTTAATTGCCTATAACGCCACTTAATTCTCTACAACGCCACTTGGGAGTTGATTTTCACAAAACCCATTCTGTAGGGGATCTGTACTCTATGAAAAGAATCCGCTTACCAAATTTCAAGACTGTACGTCTAATAGTTTAAAAATGGAAATAATTATGTATAATGCCCCTTAAGCGCCCTCAACGCCCCTTGGAGGTCGATTTTTGTAAAAAACATTATGTAGAGAATCTCTACTTAATGAAAGAAATCTGTGTACCAAGTTTCACGACTGTACATCTAATAGTTTAGTAATGGAAATAATTATCTATAACGCCCATTAAGCCCCTGTAACGCCCTTTGGGGTTCGAACTTTGCAAAATCCGTTCTTAGCTGACGTCTACTCAATG
This sequence comes from Trichonephila clavipes, assembly GCA_019973935.1. Taxonomy (NCBI): domain Eukaryota; kingdom Metazoa; phylum Arthropoda; class Arachnida; order Araneae; family Nephilidae; genus Trichonephila; species Trichonephila clavipes. The sequence continues at coordinate 14,908 of BMAU01003244.1, forward strand.
AAGGGAACCTACATACCAAATTTCAAGTCTGTAGGTTTAATAGTTCCGGAGATATCGTGATTAGTCAATGAGTCAGTCAGTGAGTGAGTCGCTTTTCTCCTTTATATATATAGATAGTAAACTGGCCCATTTGTTGTCACACATTCTCTCTGCGATTCAAAAAACTGAATTAGCATTCAATTTTATTTTTTTCACAACGACACTAAATTCTTTTTGCTAATCTGGCGCTTTTTATCCTCTTACGTAACTGGGAAACCGAAAAATTAGTGAAAGCAGTTTTCACTCGACGAGCACGGTACTTTTTCAAATGGAATATTCTTTTATAGAGTTCTGACGTAAATATTACTCCCCACCCCCTTCAAAAATAATTTTATTTTGCATTTTATTATATTTATACAAGCAATGCTCAAATATTACATTAATGAAGCGCTTTATTTTAATAAGGATTAATTTGACTTTTTTGAATTTTAAAATAAGACCGAAATCGAATTAAAAGCTACAGTCCACACTTCGTTGCTTAAAGAAAGAAGAATGAATAAAAAAAGCATGTTGTTTTATTTTTTATTTATTTTTGTCCAGAAACTATAATGGTGAACTAGCTTTGGGTATTCGAATTCTTCATTCTAAAAATTGTATTCTGACATTTTATGCAATTAAAATACCTTCTTGTACATAAAATATGTACTAATTTCAAATTCTCCTTCGACATATGCAACATGGCGATCTCAGGACCCTTCTCGTCTTCTTCAACTGCAGCTGAGCTCCACCTCGCGTCTTTTCGTCCTCTTCTCCAGACGCTGTCCTCGATCCCAGACACTCAAGATCAGACTCTCAGCGTGCTCCCTCCCACCCAGCACTCTCACCACGGGTCGGCCGTCGACCCTCGCCGCATGCACCGCGGAGATCTCGGTTTGAAGACCTCTCTTCAAAACCTCGAACTCGCAAGAACTCCAACGCGCGAGAACTCCCACAACGCCCTGCTGGTGCTTCCCAGCCCTCAGCGAATGGCTGGAACAGGTCAACGACGACCCTCGCCGCATGCATCAAGGCCATCTCTTGGCGGCCTTCTTCGCTTGCGGAAAAGTTCTCCGTCGACCTTCACCGCATGCATCACAGCGTTCTCGGGGTGCCTCGCAGCCCTCCTCGGTCTGAAGAGCCTCCTTCCATAGGTCTCACTGACACCTCTCTACGCCATACGGAAGATTATCTTGGTGTCTATTCACAGATCCCCTGTTTGGTCTCGCAGTCTGCACAGCAGACAACTTCAATTCGAGGTCTTTCAGAACTGATCATTGCAGTTCCGCTCGTCTGTCCTTGCTAATATCCCGTAGGGCAGTCGTTTTCCTAACCTACACAGGCCTTTTGCCCTCTCGGTCCTTAGGGTCCATTGGACCGACCCCATAAAAAAGGAGTCCTCCGGACGAGGAATGAATCTCAGTAGATCGCACTGTGATGGGTGCTCTGCTACTTACGACACCCCGTCCAAAAGGAACGTCGTCTACGGACGACTCAACGCCCACGCACATCGCACCCGCTGCAAGGCTGGCTCGTAGGAGCAGGAGTCTCGGGAGGGCCCTCAAAGTCTCAGGTGTCCGAAAGGGCTCCTTCGCCACATCACGCTCGTTGTTCATGGCAGAACAACGAACGGCTAAGTCGACCGTTGGATGCACGGAGCACGATAATTATCATCACCCTAGTTGGGACTGCTTCCGGCTTAGAGGCGTGCAGCCTCTTCATTCCATTTGTTTCTATTTTTTGTTTTTGTAGCCACTCACGTTGAGAGAGATAAATAAAACTTAAAATATATATCGTTCTGAATGGTATTAAAATGTTTATAGTTGTGTATTTTGCATGAAATTTATAGCAGCTGTTCTTACATAAATTTCGATTTTAATGGCGATAAGCTGTTCTTTTTCCTTCTTTAGAGATGTTAGAAAACTATTTAGTCTTGCAAAAAAATTGTAGTAATGTGTATAAAATTATTTCATGCAACATAAAGAAAAGTTTTTAAATTAACACTCTTATTTTAGCCAATGAAATAAAACTTAACAAAATATTGCAAAGTAATGTTATTATCTGAATAAAATATTGAGTTTTAATGACTGGGATGAGCTTTATATATATATATATATTCCTGGTTTTATAAACTTCACAAAGAACGAAAACACATTTTGCATACACATTTCGGTTTTTTCTCGTGACTCGTTGAACCCCAAGGCTCCGTGTAACACAGTTTGAAGACAGCCGCTCTACTCTGATGAAAGGGAGCAAAAAATTGCCGAAAAAATGAAAAGCATCGGTGGCTAACAAGTTTAAAGATAAACGATATTGTGTTGCCTAAGTAGCCCGCTCTGGATTTACATATATTAAAATAAATCATTTAAAAGCTATTTTAAATATCAAAATAAATTTAATAATTACCACGGATATTTTTTGACAACAAAATGAAGTAAATGCGCCGAACTTAGAGGAAAATAATATTACACAATGTTATAAATTTTTTTTTTTAATTTTTAACACAAACTGGGACGGCAACAAAGATGAGAATTTCATATAATGGATCGTTTCGACTAGGACACAAGATTGGAAAAAGAATGTTAATGCATTATTTAAATGACATAACTCTCATATTCCGTAATATACAGCTGAAAATAAGTAAACCGCGTGAAGATCAGTTTAATTTTTTACATTGCAATACACGATTATAATAATAACGGTATGGTGAAAATTGCAGTCGTTTAACATCCGTTTAGAGTGAAATCAGTTTATCAACGAATAAGTCATTAAAAATGAGCCGAGATTAAAATTGTTTTTTGGAAGCTCTTGAGATTCTGATGTTTATCGAAAATGTTTGCAAGTTCCCCGGAATGTTGAATTATTAAGAACTCAGTGCAGTGTCCACATCTGTGAGTGCACATGAAGTTATTCATGCTCAGTTATTCCTAAACCTTCCATTCCACATTGTCTGTGAAAACATTCTTGCTATTTACTCAGCCATATTAACTCACAAGACCCTCTCTAAATTATTCCTTTCTGATTAAACCATTGTTCTCGATGCATCTCGTAACGGATGCATTCCATGACTGGAAATAAATCTTATTCTTTTTACAATAAATGATACAAGCTCACACAAATGATATATGTCTGAGTTAGGATAGATGCGTTTTAAAACGTCTCAAATATAATAAAAAATTGGCATGCATTCCACGTTTTCCTTCCTAGTTGTTATCGCGATACTTGAAGGATAAAATTTTAAAACGTGAGCGAGATGTATCAATCGAGCCGCGAGTTCCGGTCCCTATTTCACCGTAGAACCAATGCAAAGCAAGGATGCTGCATTTTGAATCTGCAAGCACTCAAAATCGTATTCATTCTCATTTATACGGTGCGGAAACTTGGGGACTGAGGTGGTGACTCAGGTTTTCACCCTCGTCACTTAATCGGGGTTAAAAATAATGAGGCGCTTCCTCAATAACCTTTATACCGCTTCTGAACGCAAGTTAATAAAACAACCGATGTGTGCATTACGAAATTGTCATTTCTATCATGTGCCGTGAAAAGCGAGTGTATCATAGCCTGACATAAGGAAATTAATTTTAGAAGGCTGCCAGCGTTTCGAAATTCACCAAGTTTTCACTGAAAACAACAAGATAAGAAACTACAGTTTTAACTTTATCTTGCTGTTCGAATATTATTTTCGACATCGACTGCAATATCGCTTTCTGAGAAGGAAAAAAAGTTTCAGAACGAAGTAACATAAGATTATTCCAAAATCTGAGGAAGTCGTAAGAGTTTTTCATTCAAATAAAACGAATAACAATGAAAAAAAATGTATTTAAAAAGTAAATAAAAGAAGTTTTAGAATCGGACACACAAATACTCTTCTGAAACCGCAGATGACATTTCAAAGGAGAAAATATTTACGGCAGAAAAATGTTATTGAGAAACACTCATAATTCATCCGCTTGCCATATTTCAATGCAGATCTGCCATGAATACAATAATTCAGCCGTCTTTCTGTATAAGGCCTAAAACTAAATATTTTGAACTGTCTTTTCAGCAACAAAATTAAAAAGCAAATTTTTATTTCAGGTTTTTATTTTTGTACCGCTTTTAGAAATTAACCATTTTTTAACAAAATCAATCTTCAATCCCTTCCCTAACATATTCCATTAAAACTGTATTCGTTTTTATTCAAATAACTTGAAACAAACTCGAAACAGTATCGAGCAGAAAAAAGCTGAGTTTTCCAAATTAACTCATACAATTTCGTCTCATTTCAACAATGTCCTTCGCATTTAGAAAAAAAAAATTATAACTATATACTATTTTCTCTTGAATGTGGAAAGCGAAAAAGCTATGACTACAGTACAGCTGATGAAACATGTTCTACAACACAGACCGACTTAAAGATTCCAAAACTGACCTGCAAGTTAAAATCTTCCCAAACCGACAGGGTGTTCAAAAAAAAAGTTTAAAGAAACGTGAAAAAAAAAAAAAGAAATAATAATAAAAAAAACACGTGTCCCGAGTTATTTTTTTCGGTTGGAACACCGGACTGAGGTGTTCTCAGGCGGTACACCAAACTTGGAAACCAGTGAGATACGATGGCTCTGCCGCCATGTCTCTCCCGACGCACCGTACCTTCCACACTTTCGCGACGTACCTTGCTTCGCTCTGTCTCGTCTGCGACTCCGCGCTGCAAATGCCGTCCTCGTCCCTCCGGCTTCTCACCGCGGTGGGAGATCACGCCCGGCTGCAGTGGCTTCCGGCATCGCACTTCTGAAGCGACCGCACAGGACAGGTACCAAGTGTCGGAACCTGCGGTTCCTCTCGTAATGGTCAGGATTGCCATCGCAACAACCCATCATTTGTCTCTGAAATTCTAAATATTTCACTAATTAAAAAATACAACCATTTACATACTACGAATGTGTATTTACGTATTCATCCTCTGTAGATTGGTGTTCTAATACCTGCAAAAAAAAGTACGCGTGTCTTCACGTGAGCGGTGAGGAAGTACGGAGTGGAGACGACGTCGTCGTCATCGGACCGTGATTGGAAAACTCTCTTACGCGAACATCTTAAGACTAGGACAAATATTTTGATTAAGATTCCTAAAGGTAGTCATGTTACAGATGCTATTTCAAGAAATATAAACAATAAAATATTGGTTTTTATAGCGCAGAGTACATCCTAATCCTATATATAAAAATGAATGTTTGTATATATGAAATCGCTTCATTCCGACATTGCTCAACACTACGAAAATTGGCACGTATATGTATTTTTTTGTGGAGAAGGTTTTTGTGTTATCCTCTTTGTTACAGCTTCCCACCAGGTGGCGTTACAGCATATCAACTTCTGTACCGTTCAATCCATTGCCAAGTTGTCAACGTGGTCACCAAAAATGATGCCAACTTGGCTCTATCACCAACTTTTCGCTATGTTTCCATTGAATCGCCATTATAATGTAAGGAACGGCGTTGCTTACGAATATTACAGTTTTAACATAAAATAAATACAACAGAAATTAATCTCTCGGGGGAGCCTGTAACCCCTAGAGAGCGCGTCCCCAGGTGGCGGATCGGGGAATGCCTCCATTGGTTTTTCCTTTGGGTAGTAGAGGGGAAATTAAATACCCTCCGCGGACCAACAGGCAGAAGTCCAACCTCTTTTGAGGCAATGGCATCCCTTTTCTATGAAGTGAGTCAATTAGTATCATCAAAGGAAAAGGGCTCAAGACTATTGTTAAATATCCACAACATGATTTTGTGTTTGCCTATACAGACGGTTCTTCTGATGAAACATTGTTAAACGGAGGTTCGGGAGTATATTAAACTCATTGGGTGTCGATTTTCACAAGACTTATTAGTAACGGATCTCTACTCAACAAAAGAAACATACTGACCCAATTTCAAGTCTGTAGGTCTAATAGATTTAAAACATGATTATTTATCCGTATGATATTTTTCTATATCTTACATTAAATCGATTTTTTTATCTGGTTTTTAATGCATTTGAGCAAATTTCAGTGTTTTATTCCTTCCGTTTGGAAATATTTTTTCTTGAAAGAGTTAATACCTTATTATGGGTGTAATTCATTTCATCCGTAATAAGATATTAACATTTCATTCGTTTTTCGCGTAATTCGGACAAACTTCTGTTCTGTTTTGTCCCCTGCGTTCGCGTTTCTTTTTTTAATTTTTTCCCTTCCAGAGTAATATTAAGGTGACTAGTTTTTTTACTATGAAAAGAGGACGCTCGATGGCGAAAAATTTGAGAAAAAGTTACAACGTAAATATACATGAATCATTTTATGAATTCAAATAAAAGTACGCTAATTACGTTTGCATTCCTTTTAATTATTTACTTAAACGAGAATTTCCCCATTTAATAATTTGCTTTTGTCGATATATCATTTTGTAATACATCGGAAATTTCGGAGTAAAAAATATTCTTCATACTGAATTTTACGGAAAGTACTGCAGCTAAAATATCAACATTCAATCTTGATTTCTCACTTGCCCAAAAATCATTACCAATTGAAAAAAAACTCCTTCAATCTGAGCATCACGAAAATCTTTTTCAGATAGTGTAAGATTAAAATTATGCAATACTGATTTCTCTAAAGGATTTTCATTACACGAATCTTCCAAATGAATGTCTTTTAAGTTAAGCAGGCCATATGTGTTAGAAACCAAAGTTAGAGGTAAAAAATTTTGCATTCTTAGGTTAGCTTCTACTTCATAAAACTGTCGAATTGATATTAAATATTGAGAATCTGAAAGTGCTCTATAGTTCCCCAAACGACTTTCTAACGCATCTGCTTGAATTTTTCCGGGAAGAAAATACTGAAATTTTAATTTGTTAATGCAATATTTTGACATTTCAAGTAAAGCGTATGTGGTATGAATAAAAGCAAGATGTGTTTCTTTAGTAAGGGTAACAGTAGTACAATTTTTTTCCTTTTCCACGAGTCTAACCATGACAAAATTTTATGCAAGAATTCACATGTTTGGTTGTCTGGAGGTAAAGTAATCGGTTACTGATAAGGATCAAACAAATGTTGCCCCTTTAAAGGTGTTTTAACATTAACTATTTACCACCATGTACAAATTTAAGAAATAAAAATTGATGTTGTTTCATAACTATTAGTTTATGTTGCTCTCCTAATAGTTGAAGCCCGTGAATAACAAAATTATTAAATATCTTAAGCACAAGTTTCACATTTTGTTTTTCAAGATTTGTAGGACATAAAGCCTTCAAAGTTAAACCATAAGCAAACTTTACTAAATTATTACTTTCAATGTCATATAGTTGTTTAAGTGTAGAGAAATTTGCTTCTAATAATGGAAACTTATTATGATCTTCAAAATCTGAAAATAAAAACATTGACCTGCATTTTTTTGATTAATCTAATTGTTACGAATGCATTTAAAAATGTGCACTGAATCAATAACAAAAAGTAAAGGATTGGAAGAATCAGAAGGATGTGGATATACTCTGCTCAATTTGGGAGGAACAGAAAAATTTGACATTGCTTTTCGATTTATAGAATTATTGTCAGAAACTATACCTATAACTTTGAATCCTATACCACCAAGTTCTACGATAGTTTTTTTTAACAAAAGCGAACAATTTTTCTCCATCGATTTTTTTCACTGGCGTTATATGAACTACTTCTTTAAGAGGAGAAAGAAGACTTTGAATCATGAACACAGATGCTGAAGTAGCAGCTTGTTCACTGTTATATGCCCTCCCTAGAATATTACCCCTTTAAAATCTAAATATGGCTTTAAATGGATTTCGTCAAGCATCAGTATGACAGTTTTGTCAACAGATTTTAGGATATTTACTTTTTTTTCATGTATGCTAGAAAGTTTTCATTTGATTGTTCGGTTTTGAGGGTTAGTTTTTAAAGATGACAAATTTTGCGCAAAGTTCTGGGATGGGGAACATTGAGATATCCTGAATTTCTTAAAAATTTATAGGCATGAGTTGATATGGATTGTAATATACAACCCCCCATCATTTCAGAGGAATATCTAAAAGAAAACTTGTTACTAGTTAAAAACTTGAGTTGGTCAATCAAGAAATGGAGTGCAATTTTTTTTTTATCATATCTATATATAAATCTGAAAACATACTTTCTAAAAGATAAACAATAAAACCAAATGCTGAAAGAAAGTCACGGGAGCTTTTCATTTCTATTCTGAGAGCCAGTTCGTGTAATATTTCATTTACAACAATAGTATTATTAACTTTTACAGGAAATTTGTACTCTCCAAGTTGATCTATCTTTGTTTGACCTATGTGAATCGTTAAATCTAAGTCTTTATTTATAATCACTGATGCTGTAATAACAGGAGATATTATTGTGTCTAGCATCATAATTATTACTAGATCATTTTTACAATCAGTCCATATATCCTGAAGCTCCTCTGCATTTAAAAACTCTACTAATTCTGGAAACGACGTAAATGATTTCTTTTTTTTTCGAATTCCTCCCTGGAAATAATGCTTTCTTAGATTGAGCGTTGTAAGGGTTCATTTTGTAATCTTTGCAGTCTCTGTTCAGGATATTCTCAAGCGGGATTTATAGAGTTAGAAAGATATGTGGGGAAATCTGTAAAAATAGCTGGCACAGCGAAATTTTGTAGTGTGAAACGCTTTAAGGGCACACATAGGGTCCAAATATTTGACAATTAGGGAAATGTCTGGAATTTTATCAACGTCAGTCGGCCAGGGTCAAGGGGTCCGTAGTAATTAGGTGGAAGAGACCGGCTTCGTCACAATATCAATGTTAATGTGTATATTATTTTTTATTACATCAGAACACATTTTTTTGCTTCCTTTCAGTACATTAATAATTTTTTTAAAAATATCTTCAGTTTTCGACTTTTTGACAAAAATCCCCGCCAGCAGGGTTATCACGCCCCTAGGGGCGCGCCCCACAGTTTGAGAAACACTGAGTTAAGTGCTTGAGTGTTTGATGGCTACTAGAGCTGTACCTCGATGCGCTTAATACAACCACGCGCTTTCATTGGTCCGATCAAATAGCACACACTTACGTCACTTCCCGTTACACACATCCGTCCCTTTTCAAGAAATCACTCCCACAAAAACCAGTAACCGAGAGGAAAAAAATGTTACTCATCAAAAGATCAATTTCCTGCTCTACTACAGTATTATAAACATACCTCTCGTGTGTGGGGGGAGATACGTTTTAAAAAAACATGAATCAAAAGCGCAGATTGGTAATATCTGTGCTAAAAATTAAAAAAGTATGTTTGTATAGGTTAAGCCCTCTTACCCAACGTTTGCGTACGAACCTGAACTACTTAAAAATTAGAATACTCTTTCAAATGAGGAGCGTTATCCTATTATTTTGCCGATTACTTCGACTATTTGTTGTGGCCGCGGTAGCCGAGTGGTATAGGTATCGGATCGTGGCTTGCCTTGTCACGAGTTCGAGCCCAGTACCACTAAAGACCCGCCGTGTAGGGCAGCGATGCACGTTAAATCTGTCGAGAGCTGAAACATCATCCCGTTGGAGTGGTGTGCTAGTTAGGAGAGGGGTGCCAGCTCAGGAAGGTTGGAGGGTTCACGTCACTTGACCATGGTTCAAAATTACGTGGTCCGTCGCCAAAAGCCCTCGTGTAACTGAAGAGTGCGACGTTAATATTCAATCATTCAATCGGCTATTTGGTCAAAGTTATGAGCAGAGACACAATTGATGGGAGGGGAGGGCGTATTCTAAAGATCAAAATTGGTAATTCTAAGCTGGTTTTACCAGATGCCTAAATCATCTTCAGCAATAAAATTGCCGTAATTTTTCAAACAAAACTAACAAATTTTATCAGTAAATACGAATAAATTCAAGAGCACAAGTCAGGTTTTAGAAAAGGAATGTGTTTAGCCCAGTAGCGCACACAGGAATTTTTCAAGAAGGGGGTTCGGGGTCGAAAGTTCACTATTCTTGTATCATGCTTGTTTTGATTTTGTCGATTTTTGGGAACGAAACACAGTAAAAGCTAATTATTGAATAAATAATTAGCATTAATTAATAAAACTAATCATTAATAACAAATACTTAATTAAATTTTACGTACTGTATACTTAGAATTATAATCAATCAGAAAAAAAAAAGCAAGGGCTTAGGGGGTACGAACCCCCTTGTGTGCGTCACTGGTTTAGCCACTTCTTTCCTCAGAAGTTTCAGAAAAACACGCCCGAACATGCTTGAAACAGTTTTCGACGTGATCTGCTTTTGGATATCTTTTAATGCATCCCATTCCATTTCTTTTAACAGGGAAACTGGAGTCAAAAATTTGCGAGAAAATTCCTTTCGCTGGAAATAACTTTGCTATATATGATATAAGTCACATTTTCGATAACAGTTCGGGAAAGTAGGAGACAGTCCTTGATAACAAATACTTTTCCATCATCAAATGCTTGATTGATTGCAGCAAATTCTCTTACGAGGACTAACTATACAGAGGGTGCTACAGTGATTCCATCTTTGGTAGGTAGGAGAGATCCAGTGGCATCGACGCAAGTGAATTCGAACAACACATGCAAAATCAGAAACAACGGCGTAGTTGTGACAGCCTAGATAGAAATGATTTTCAGGAGCAGCATCCCGTTGAAAAAACTCTATCCCGTTGTCTTTATCAAAACACACTCTTTGCCTCGAGGATTGTAGGAGACGTGAGGTGTATGTAGCACGTTTCATGGTTAACTAAATAAATTTCAATTCACTAATCACGAAACAAAATATCATGAAGTTTTGTGATATGGCTGGAACGTGATAATTCTTTATCGTGAAACAAAGTATTCTACTATGTCAGAGCTTGAGAAGAAATGATACACTAAAAGAAAAAAATGAGTATTATATGGTGGCAACAGTAAGCTGATTGGCTTATTTTAATCGCTTAACTTTGGAAACAACTGATTGGTGGAAAAATTACTGATGTCACTAGTCTTATGACATCACTATTATAATCAGATTCATAAGAAAACGCGTTTTTCAAAATGGTTTATTAACGAAATCTATCCTCCCATATTTTAATCATACCTGTATATATATATATATATATATATATATATATATATATATATATATAAATGAAAAGCAATATTTCAATATTGTACTCTAAAAACACTAATTTGAAAATTCCTTATGCTTTGTTTTTCTCTTTTGATTGTTTATGCAATATCCCGCTACGAGAAAATAGAAGTAAGAAAGCTTTCCGATTTGTATGAAAAAGAAATATAGTATCCTTAAAAAAATAAACCCTCACCTGAATGTAATGAACCTAGACTTTTAACTACTTTGAAAACAAAACAAAATATGTTCTCCATTATTTGAATTTAAAGCTTTATTTAAAATTAGGGTTAGTCTTGAAAAAAAATTCATCGCGTTTTAAAATTTTTCAGTTCTTTGGTTTAAAATTACATGCATTACAACATTAAATTAAGGACTAAAGCTGTAAATATGACTTTCAAAGGATTACTGCGTACTAATAAATAATAGGATTTTCGAGGAAAACGATAGAAAATATAAGAAAAAAAGAAAGAAAGCGTGTATCAGTGTGAACACGCTTTCGAAGTTAACTTCTTTGGCTGATATTAGTGTTTTTCCAAATTTATATTTATGTCTTAAATTGTTTTTAAAAAAACTAAGTTATTTTCCTTGAGAATAAAAATAGCTGTTTTTCTAAAAATCAAAAATTTTCCTCAAAAATGTCGAATTTTTGTAATTTAATCCCATTAAAATACTATATTTTTGCTCATTGTGATTAATGAAATGCATAATATACTATCTGGTTGAGATGAAACAATAATGAAATACATTCTGCTAATTTTCTTCAGATATTATTAGAAAGTTCTAGCTTACTTCAATTTTTAGCACTGTATATATTATGTGTGAATGTGACTGTTATAATAAATATTTCAGAACCTTTTATATATATATTCTGCATCTATCTGTTATTTGTATGATATTAGTGTTTTTCAATTTCAAGTTTATATTTATATCTTTATTTTTTTAAAAAAACTAAGTTAATTTCCTTAAAATAAAAAACAAATGTTTTTTCTTGGAATCAAAAATTTGCCTCGAAACCAAAATTCAAAATGTTCCATGCGTTGCAATTTTTGTCGAATTATAACAAAACTTTCCAAAAGTATTCATCTAATGTATAGTTATAAATTCTTGGATGCATTGTAATAATAGTGAAAGAAGAAATTAAAGTGTAGGAAATCAGAATTCTCGAAATGTTTATATAAAAACTTGCGTTTACCCATATTTTAGTAGGCCGCGGTAGCCGAGTGGTATAAGGCAATTCTTCGAAACTAAAGACCCGCCGTGTAGGGCAGCGATGCACGCTAAATTGTATAAAAACGTTGGTGTGGTGTGGTAGTTAGGGAGGGGGTTTAGGTGTCGTCCATCACTTTTGAAAATTATCATATAAAACATTACATTGCATTTTGAAAATTATCATATAAAACATTACATTTGCATACAAGAATTGCTTAAAGAAGTTAAATCAGGTGAATATATGAAATTTAAAAATAAATCAAAACACATGGAACGTTTTGAAATGTTTAAATTTCTTAAAAACTACTCATTTTATTCTCACCAATTTTTTTATATGGTTTTACTTCTAAGTTACATAGAGTCAGTAAAAATTTGGGGCATGTTTGTAAAAAATAAAAAAAAAATAAAAATTACAGTCCATTGTAGTCTTAAAATACAAATTAATGAAGCACTATATAACACTTTCACAACTATCAGATTAATTACACCGAAGCATATATATGATTTAAATACTCACTTTTTAAACTGTATTTAGAAATTCCATTCGATTGAAAATTTAGTAAACACAATCTTTTATTGCCAAACTATTGGAAGAATTGTAGTGTTGCCACTAAAATTTAAAACAATAGATTGTTTGTATTATTTCCTTAAAAGAATTTTAAAACTCTGTATATCCAACAAACTCTCCTTAAACTAATTTTTGACAGATTTTGAAACATTTAAATGCCTACTTAGGGTAGATTAAAGACTCACTTCCGATTTTTTTTTAATTCATAAAATTGATTATAATTTGACTTCTAGGTAACGTAAAAACCAAACAAAGTATGTATCGCAAGGCTAAAAGAGGAAAGGCTTGTTAAAGTTGCGGTTGAATGACGAGAGGGGGTGCTAGCTCAGGGCTAATAGACAAAAAACCCAAAAGAAATTTTAAAAGCTTTAATTTTAATCTATTTTTTTCAATATTTGAACAGATAACGGATAATACTATTCTAAATATGAAAAAGTTTCATTAGATTATTTTTATAAATAATGAAGTTATTAAATATTTAATTAAAATTTTGAGTATTTTTTGAAAAATCTTAAAAAAAAAAGATTTCGTCATTTTTTTTATGACTGGTTCTAAAAGAGAAATGCATGAACTTGTTTAGAATAAAATATCAATTCATTTACTCGAAAGGAAACTTAAAGGGAATGATTTAGAAACCATTTTTATAAAAGCGTATCAATTTTGACTCATTTTAAAAAAAATCGTAAAAAATAGAAAATATCATTATTTTGTTAAAAAATATATATACCATATCTTGGCGAAAAAAGGATCTTTCCGATTCTGTAATTATTTTTTGTCTGAAATAGATATTATGAGTTAGATGGCGCTTTTTAAAACGGGTGAAAATTCGGAACTTCATTCATTTCTACCTTTACGTTCATCGCTAACTGTAACTGGTAACGCGTAACGGAAATTTCTCCTTACCATACCATAAGAAGTTAACTTCAATAGAGTCAATATACGTTTATGTTCAACACAGAAGAGCAAACTCGAAAACCTAATAGCAAAATCAAACTTTAATCGTCACACAATATTTTCTAAAAACATAATGGCCGTTCGTTTAAAAAAAGCAAAATTTAAATTTTTGAAACCAATACAGGTAGGAATGGTAATTTTAGGTATCTCAAAAGTTATTATATATTTTTTTTCACTGAGTACATGAAGCAACGTTACGACTTGAAACTAAGGCTCATGTACACTGACACCGATTCTTTTATGTATTAAATAAAGAATGGCAATTTTGCAGCGACATGAAAGATCATAACTTGCATGACACTTCAGACTATGACAAAAACAACAGTTATAATTTATCTGTTGCTATCAAAAATGTCATCGGAAAAAGAGGAATGATTAAAACAAGGGAAATATTATGACAGAATATGTAGGATTATTAAAATCGAAAAAGTATGCCTACAATACAAAAACAATAAGATTGAAAAGAGGCTAAAAGGGATTAAAAGCAAACTTTGAATAAAAAAATAACATTTGAGAACTACAAAACATGCCTTTTAATCAAAAATTAAAATATGCTGACATGAACTTAATTAGGCCCAAATTTCACTCAATACATTCAATAAAGCAAAACAAGCTTGCTCTGTGATATAAAGATGACATAAGATTTATTAGTGGTGATGGCATCACTACTCTTGCCCATGGACATGGGCCATTGATGAATTTAGACCTATTCAATAAGCAGTATGACATAAAATCCAATAATGTGATAAATTCACAATAATGTGATTTTTGTAATGTAAATAAATGATTGTAATATAAAACGGAATATAGAATGCTGTTTTTGTAAGTAAGTAAATTACTTTGTATCTTTACTGTACAAGTGTTCATTCAGATTTATAGATACAAAATTTTTAAAACCAAATCCTTTGGGAAATTTATATAAAAATATTGTTTTTAAACTTACATAAAGTTTTTTTTTCTTACATTTGTATGAAATGTATTAAAAATATAATTTATGCTTAAACTTTCTAAGATAATTTGTTTTGAAAAAATACTCTTTTTTATTTTAAAATGAAACCTGTTTTAACATAAACTAAACTAACAAACAATACAATATTAACTCAAATTAAGCATATAAAAAATTATTCATATTTATAGAAGTAAAATTTTTAGAACAAAATACTGAGTGAAACTAGTAAAATCTTTATACAATATATTATTTAAACATATTCTTCATAATATTCAAAACAATCAGGTGGACATAATATGTCTATTACTTTAAAATAATATCTATGCGAAGATTTTCAAAAAGTTCTTCAGTTACATAATTTACAGGTTTTAATAATAAAAAGTGTTTATTTTAAAAAAAAAAAGTATTATAAAAACATCCAAGGAAATGATTTTAAAAGATGTCACCCTCCGTTGTAAGCATTGAGATAATTTCTGACGTAGAATTCAGTCGCCGTCTTGTAGAATCAAGATCAGGCAAGCTAAGACAAGCTAAATCGTAGCCCGTTCACGCTGATTACGAGTATACTACGTCACGTTTTTTTGAATAATCAATTTACTTTTTATCTTTATTCTGTACGTGTAATTATTATACAGAATTAAATTTTACAAGTTATTAAAATAATATAAATTAATTTTTTTAAAAATTTCATTTTAATTAAGAAAATGACTTTAAAACATGTCGCCATCTGCTTCGCCTGCAAAATTAAATTCATGAGATTATAAACATAAGTTTTCTTCAGGTTTGTATGCCTTCATAGAACAATGGTTAGCGTAACTGAAAAAATATTGTCCTTTGGAGATACTTTGAGCTGAGGTCGTGAGTTTGAATCTGATTTATTATTACTGATTTTTTTTATTTGAGCGTTATTTACTTCAATAATTTTAAAATCTGTTGTTAGTGTATTAATCAATAGGTGGCACCATGAGCACTTTTAACATTCCCATACTTCAATTTTTCGCGCATTTTTTAAAAAAAAACAACTTAACTTAGCAGTAGGAAAAAACACTCAACTCGAAAACCAAAACCATAGCTGGAGAAAAAAAACTCAACTTAACAGCACGAAGAAAACAATTCAACTCAGCACAGTCTTCTCTGCCTGCATACTAAAGCAGGAGAAAACAACTCAACTCAGCAGCAAGAAGGAAACAACTCAACTCAACTCTCCACCTGTGACCGTAAAATCGGCTTTTATTACCTACTAACATCACTTATACACCCGCACATTGGGTCAAACGACGGAGATTGGATGGCATGTACAGGTACACATGATCATGCACACATCTTCAACACAATACATAATGATACACAATATAATGATAACAATACACTATATATATATATATTGACTGACGTATGTTGATGATCCAGTCACTCCCCAACCATAAACCAGAAGTTTTCTATTGACTAAAGATTTGGTGAGCGTGCAGGCCAGGGCAACAGTTGAACATTTTCCGTATCGCGGAAGGTCCTTACAATAATGGCAAAATGCGGTCGTTTATTATCCTGCTGAAACATGGGGTTTCGCAGGGCTCGAATAAAGGGTAGAGCCACGGGTCGTAACACACCAGAAATGAAACGGGCACTGTTCAAAGTTCCGTGTGTGCGAACAAGAGGTGACCGAGACATGCATCCAATAGCACACCATACCATTATTCCAGGTGATGACCTATGACGAATACACGCTGCCAATGTGCGTTCACCACGATGCCACCGAATACAAATGCGACCATCCTGATGCTGTAAACAAAAATTGATTAATCTGAAGAAATGACGTCTCACCATTCATGCGCCAGGTTCGTCACTGTTCACACCATTGAAGCCGCTTTTGTTCGTGATGCAGCGTCAGGGGTAGCCGTAGCCATGGTCTCCGAGCTGAGAGTCCCTGTTGCATCTAACGTCGTCGAACTTTTTGTGAAGACACTTGTTGGCTTGCTAACGACCCCAATTTCTGACTCCGGGCTCTTGACATGGCTGCGCGATCTATTCAGACCATGCAGGTAACATGCCTGTCTTCTCGGCTGCTAGTGATAGAGGACCGTTGGGATCCACTGTATTACCGTTTTGAACCCATCAATTCCATATTCTGCTAACAGTCATTGAATCTCGATCGACGCGAGTAGCAATGTTGTGATACGATAAACCACAATTACGGTACGCTATAATTCGACCTTTATCAAAGTGAATAACATGCTGTAACGCATTTCGGCTTCTTTCGACAGGCGTCACAACAACTTTTCACCAAGCAACAAAGTTCAAATGCAATTCGTGTATGAGAAACCAGCTGAACAATTTCCTCATTTAAACGCATTTTAGGTGTCGCTACCGGAGCCCGCTTTGTCTGAATGTTTTCAAAGCAATTGCATATCACAACATCTTCTTCCTGTTGTTTAAATTTCAAATCTATAGCATGTCGCTTTCTTGGTATAGCGTTTTTAATGGTCAATAGTGTATTTATGATATCTGAATTCTTTACACAAATAAAGGAAAAATGCTTAAATGATTATAAATTTCTTTTCTAATAATTTTCTTAAATGTCGTTATAAATTAATAGACAAGAAACATTTCTTTATAAAATAGTCAGATTAGAGAGTTTTTTTAAAATTTTTTATCAAACTTATTAACTTCAACGAATTACTTTAAGGTGATGGCGGCCAATTAGTTTAACACCTTACATGACATCTAGATGGCGTTGGCTATTTCGCGAAATTTTTTGGCACAAATATATTTGTCTCAAGATTCCCAAGATGGGCAATAAATTTCTCTCTCGGGTAACCTTTTCAATGAAATTCTCCCCTTCAGCGAAAGGGAACACGCGGGAGGCTAAGGGAGGGTGACAGTCGTAAAACTGGTAAAATAAATGTTAGATCTTTTTTCTTTTTCGGGGAGGGGGTTAAAGAAGCAGAGTGAATCTTGACCATGAAAGACTTCTCATTTCTGGACATTGGTCAATCGTCAAACTTTTTCAACTCTTTGGAACCCCTAGAACTCTAACATGTTTTCGAGGAATCCCCTTCCTCGCTGAAGGGAATATATCTTAAAAAATAATATTTAAAGTATATAGATAAACATATTTATGATATTATATGTAAAGACAATTTTAAAAAAATATTTTATTTTTTATTAAAAACTTTTATGATGTAATTTTAATGTTATTTACTCATTGATAATATAAATTTGTGATCCAAATGTCACCTACGCATGCATTATACTTAATAACTGAGATATGTGTTCACAATTTTTTACACACAAACTATCGACGTATAAGTTTTTGAAAATTATCTGCAGTAGCATTTCATATTCCGTGTTCAATTCGTTTTTGTATTTTGTTTTGTTGCCAATCGCGTTAAAAATATTTTTCATTTCTAAATACATTTTTGTGATTGGCATGAAAATGTTCATAGCTGTGTGCGAAATTCTGCGTATATGGCATGAATTGGTAACCTAAATGTAGGTCTTCTAGCTTAAATTTAAATTTTAGCATCGAATCTGTTCATATATGTCGATAAAATTTTTTATCTTCTCTTCAGTATAGGTGTTTTTTCCCCACAAATGTAAAAGGTTTCAAAACATTGTACTAACTAGTATAAAATTACTTCGTGGAACTCGGGATAGCAAACAATAGTATATTCACAATCTACTGCATAAAATAAAGTTTTAAAATTCATTTATTATATTACAATAAAAGTTAAAAAAGTTTTTGAAATTATGTATAAATAAAATTTTTAATTTTAATCTATGAGATCATCTTTAG
This sequence comes from Trichonephila clavipes, assembly GCA_019973935.1. NCBI lineage: Eukaryota > Metazoa > Arthropoda > Arachnida > Araneae > Nephilidae > Trichonephila > Trichonephila clavipes. The sequence goes on from BMAU01003244.1 coordinate 33,494, forward strand.
ATAATTGTGGCTAAACGAATTTCATGAGAACATAAATAAATTTTGCATACATATTTGTAATTTTTCTTTCCCATTTTTTTTTTTTTATTGGGACTCGTGACACAGTTTGTCGATCAATTCTCTAGATAAATGATGTACAGAACGAAACTGTTTAATTTTTCCTGAACAAATGATTTTTAAAGGAAGAATAGGTGGATTTAAAGCAATGAAAATTAAATTTCCCGTTTTAATGAACAAACAGTATGATACAATTTTACTTTTATACAATAGAACAGGGGTTGGCAACCTATTTCACGAGAGGTACAATTCTCAGTGGTACTCTGAATTACTCAACAAATGTGTCAATTTTTGAGAGGATGGAAGATGATAAATTTATAATGGTCATTATTATACGAAGATCTCCAGAATTATGGACAATTGCGAAATTTCGAAAAATCGGAAAGATATCTCTGGAAAAACATAAATTTACAGCTATTTTGTGAATTATTGATGTCATTGCTGGTGAGATTTAATTGTTTGAAAAGAGAAGATCGCGTGCACTCTGCTCTCCGCTTTTGGTTGATTTCGAAAAAGGCAAGAAATTTCTCTTTGTAGCGCACTTCCTTCAATAGAATCCTCCCCTTTCTCTGCAGGGGAAGAGGGCCACAGTCTTTACGACTGTGAAACGAAATACTTGTTCTTTTTTTTTTTTGGGAGGGGGAGTAAAATAGTGTTGAATCTTATGAGAGAGATCTAAAATGGCTTTCTTACTTTTCGACTCATGATTCTGATAATTTGTTATGAATGCTTTATTCGTTTCTAACTATGGAAAAATCCTATGTATTTTGCAATCTAAATTTTAGGAGCTGTTCTTGTTTTAATATAGATTTTTACCGTCAAATGTCTTTTAAAATGTCAATAAGTTGTTCGCTCTCCTTTGATTATAGGTGTTTTTATCCACAAATAAAAAAAAAAAGTTCATTTTCCATTACAAAACGATTTAGTTGTGCAAAAACAATGTATTACAGTGAATAAATTTGTTTTGTTGGTCCCGGTACAGTAAACAATGGAATATTCAAAATCTAGTAGACACTACATATAAAGAAAAAGGATTTAATATTCTTTTTATAATGGAATAATAAATGTTTCTAAACGTATTACAAAATAAAGTTCTTATGTACAAAAAATGTTTTCAGGAATTTCCAATTAGGTATACACTTACACCTGTATTACATTATTAAAGGTTTAAGGGAAACAATTTTGAATAGAGTTTTCTTTAAAAGTAGTTTTAAATGTTAAAAAGTTAAAGGTTATCAATTTTGATATTTTTCTTAAGATAGTATGCAGTTATTTCATTAAAAACTGGTTAATTATGGCTGTGACCATTGTCACAGTAGGCAAGAGTTCATGGTTACGAACTCGTGATCGACGTGGTGTTGCATCGTCGGTTTGAATTCTGGTGTCCCTGCTGAAGATCCACTATGTAGAAGGCTGAACCTCAAAGCAGATGTTTGAAGTAAATGATACTATATGATGCTGTTGGAGGAAATTTTGGGAGATTGGGGTTCCAGCTCTGATTTCGTCCTCGTCACTTGACCGAAGTTCGAAATGACGAGGTCGGCGACAGTCCCAGTGAAGCTTCAAAGCTTGACGTTAATCAAATAATCATTCGATAATATATAGGTTTCATTTCCTAACCTATATCAATCATTTTCTGTTTTTTGCTTCTACTAGATTCCTCTACATAGAACGGCTCCCTCAAAGGCATATTTCGTGGTGCTCTTCCATCAAGAATTTCAGGAAGAACACATTTAAAATAAAACTTTCTAGTTTTGAATAATTCCTTTCCAAAACTCTTCGTTTCCCCTATACGCAGAGTTAACGAATCTTTTGCACCATAAATACAGATCACACCATTTCCGTTGTGTAATAAATAACTGACCTTGTATTTGAAAGTAAAATTTATGATTTAATGGTAAATAGATTCCCTTTCATTGAAAATTTGAAACCTAGACTATTTTTTTGTAATTAAAAATTCCAGCAGATTTGATTCAAATCTCGCAGAATAAGGGCATTTAATTTCTATGAGTCCATCATCACCAACCAATCCATCGGGTGAAGCACACAAAAAGGGTTTATCTTTGTCCACAAATAAGCCACATATTTTTACTTCAGTTGAATATTCCCTCTCATACTGCTTCCGAGCGATGTCCTCGTTTGCCAATCCATATTTCATTGCTGCATTGCATAAGTCTCTACCAAACACAATGCGCATCACAAGCTTCGAACACGGAGTAGTAGATTTTTTCCTGCAAGCAATTTCTTTGAAAAAGATGAGAGTCTCAACGATCTCTCATATCTCCATCGTTCAGAAGATGCTTGCCCCCTAGTTTCGCTCTCTAAATCATAGATATTTTGTACTTTTAATTTGAGAGATGGTTTTTTCCATTAAATTATCGTATATCTGTACTGACACATCTGGTCTTTCAACATTCTCCCCATCGTTAGAATCTGTTGCATTTCTTTTTTAATTTTAATTTTTAGGGTTTGGAAACAATTTTTTTTTCTTTGTATTTGTTTCAGGTATCTATTTCTTCGATTAGATAAAAATTTAGTTAGCAGAGTACTCGGACTTTTCTTCGTAATTATTTTGTAGGTTTTTTGTGAAATTGTTGAGCAGGGCTTTGCAAAGCTAAGACAGCACAATGTCAGCTCTCCTATTGAAACCACCAGATTTACTGAAGTCTATTCGTTTTCCTCGTAATAAAATAAAAACTCCAATGAGCAATAAATATATGTTCATATCGTAATGCCCAACATATTTCTTTTTCCATAAAGAATTCATAATAAAATTTTACTACTTAAAAATTTTATCCTATATTTAACTAAAATGAATAAAATTTGAATTAACATTAATTCTAAATTTTATATGTAAAAAAATGTAATGCGCAAAGAAAATCCCAACTTCTATTATGTTAAAAATTTAGTCAAGAACTTGATCAAGTTATTGAAAATGTTCAATGACAGAAAATGCCAGACAGTATTTTTTAAAAGAAAAAAAGGCAAAAAATTTAAAGATAGAGATACTTTAAAATCGCGATATTGCCATATTTATTCGAATCTAAGCCGCACTTTTTTCCCGATGCTTAGGCTACAAAAATTCTGTTGCAGCTTAGATTCGAAGACTGAAAAAGTTTTTAATGCTGGTAAAGTAAATTAATTATTCACTTTTTATTAATTCACCTTTATTATTTTTTATTTCGTTTAGTTAGTGATTGAATATAAACGTCATATTGATCAGCTACACGAGGGCTTTTTGGTGACGGACCTCGTAACTTTGAACCATAGTCAGTGACGAGGACGACACCCTAAGCTTGCACCTCCCATCTCCTAACTACCACACCAATGATAGGACGTTTGAGCTCAGATTTAACGTTCATCGGCTCCCCTACACGACAGAACTTCAGTGGTACTAGGCTCGAACTCAGACACGCCAGCCACGAGTACGTTACCTTGACCACTAGGGTATCGCAGCCACTTTTCATTCCGTAAATATATCATATATCGATAATATATTTTACACTATTTTTTCACAAAAATGTGCTGAGAATTTGGGTGCGGCTTAGAATCTGAACATAATTAATTGAAAATAAGTTTCTGTTAATTAAATTAGAAAACAATATTTTGTGTTAATAATTGTTCCAGTGGCTTATGGTAAAGTTTTTACGTCAAATATAAAATCGATGGGAAAAAATTTTTGTTAGTTAAAAAGAAAATAATAATATAATAATAATAATAATTGCATTACAATAATTGATTAAAATTTTAATTTGTGAGTAAGGAGTAGTAATTTGTATTCTTTTAGGTAAAATCCTAGGAGCCCACACCCTTTTGGCGACAAATCAAAAAGCGCCAAGCCAGAACAAGAATGCGCCAAGCGAAGCCGACAATGGCGGCAAAGGAATATAACGAGGTAAGGTGGATATGCATAATGAAAATATATGTAAACAATACAGAAATTAAACATTTAAGATAAAAATATAAAAAACAGCACTTTTTTTCTTACTGCTGATCTTTTCCAAGTGTACAGTGTAACAACAGATTTTAAAAAGCTTTAAAGGTCTCATCGCTAAGCGAATGATCGTGCGAGCGTGGCCATATTTATATTCTGCGAGGTAATGGTCAAACATACATTCGGCGTGGCTGATACAATTTCGAAGAAAGCGTTTTTATTGCCGATCATGTTACATCATGCCGATCATTACATTTAGACATTCATAACTTGAAGCAACCAATCCTTTCTTCATGCACCATTCAATCAATTCTTTCTTACTTTCTTCGCATTCAACAAAGTAAAAATTCTAAAGTATATTCCCCCCACACACACACACGCAGCCAGCCCGGAGCCCAACAACAAAATGAAATTTGAAATGCGCGCCCACAATATATGAAAATGCTAGAAATAGTTTGGGTTGCCACATGCAGTGTTTAAAAAAGTAGGGTTACCAAGATGGCACAATTATCGCCAACCAAAGTAATTCACACCAAGGGTGTGGGCTCTCCTAGGAGTGAACCCTTTTTTAGAGTTAATTCACAACTTTCGATCAAGTATAAAGTAAGTATACTTTCATTCTTCGTTAAATCATTTCGCAGAATTTAAATATTCTTAGACATTCCTTCAATAACAGACAAAAAAAAAATCTAAGCAGTATAATTATAAACGATTTTTTTTTAAAGCACACAAGCAGAAAAATATTTAAAACTTTCCTAAATCGGAAAGTTCGTCAGATTGAGATGTTAAATCTCTGTACATCATAAACGTTTTCTATTGTCCACTATTTGTCACAATTTGCAAGTTACAATAATTTCAGCTGGCGACTATATTTCAGAAAGATATCGCCAAAAAATAAGTATTTGTAGCTAAGAATAAATTCGCTTTTCAAACGATGGTGGTGCCATCTGTTTGAGATAGTCCTAACTACGCCAAAAGTAATTCAGAATGAACTTAAAATTTAAAAAAAAAAGTTAATTAAGAAAAACATAAAACTTAATTCTGGCTACATTAGTTCAAAGAGGGGGTTGAATCCTAGGAGGACCCACTTTTGGTCGCCAAATTTTGAGCGATAAAGGTTACAATATGGTAACCCTTCCATTTCATCGAAAAATTTGATTTTCAAATCACCTAAAAAATGGCAAACCTAAAAAGTACAACGTTTTCGCCTTTTCCGAAAACGTCATTTTTGACATTTGACTTCGTTTGCTCTCCACCGGTTGTTGTTAAGAATGGCGTGTGAAAGGAAATTAATTGAAAGTGAGGCTACGCGACAGGTTTCTTTTTGTGCTCCTGGGCACAAAGGGGAAGAAAGAGACATTAGAATGGTGTATGAAAGCTAATTTAATTGCTTCTCGTTATGAATGTCCGAGGTTTAAAAAAATATGCGTTTGTAAGAACGAAAGGGGAACGGTTGACGGCTACGAATGGCGTTGCCGCAACCAGTCGAAAGATAATCGCCACGACGTTGTTCGGAGTGTGAGAAAGGGCACTTGGTTTAGCGAAAAAGTAAACTTGCTATAATAATTATCTTGCGTTTGACCAGATATTGGTTTGGCAAGAGCATGAATGCGTTCGTGGTGAATGACTTGAAAGTTAATAAGAATAGGTCACAAGTTGGTGGATGACAATTTTCATGAATTCCTTGCATCCATCGCAAGGGTGTATCCACCAACGGAACATGACGAAATGCAAGCGTAAGGTAAGTGCCTTTTAAAATTTTTTAAAATGATTGATTTCATGTATTTCTTCAATTTTATATTTGTGAAACGCCCCTTTCGTCCTTTTTAAAAATGTAAATCATGTTGTACACACTGGTTTTAGAATGCTTTTTAAAATGAATTTCATTGCTTTCTCCGTTTTTTTCTTTATATAATGATTAATTTAATGTATTTATTCGTTTTCATCTTTGCGAAACGCCCATTTCATCCCCGCTGACGCATGCGCTTCCCAAGAGTTTTTCGTCATTGACGCCTTTTTTAAAACCTTCAATTTGGCGCTTTTTGGCGAAAAATTTTGGCGCCAAAACAGCAGTGGGTCCTCCTAGAAGGGGGAAGCTTGCTTTTTTATATACTATTGAATTCTACTCTAAATTTTTTTTTTCTGTTAAAATGGATTTTTTTGCGTTTCCATCTCCTATACTTTAACATAGAAAAGTCAAATTTCATTTTGCAGAAATGCTGAAAACTGTGTAATTTTCCAAAATCAAAATTCAAAAAACACTATCCTTTAAACAATTATTTTCTATATATCCATAAAATTTTTATTATTATTGAGCTTTTTCCTGCCCACAAATGTCTTTGCGTTTCATCCCTATTCTTTAACATTGACCGAAAACAGCCTTTTCCGAAAATGATGATTTGAGATTTTTTTTGAAGTGAAAACTTCTTTAGTCGCGTTGAGCGTTTTGGTAGAGGGTAAAATCCTCGGTTCGCGTCACCGACATGCTAATGATAATAGTATATCTATAGCTATGGAGAGCCAGACTAGCGCACGCGCAGTAGCCTGTGTACACGTATACACTAATACATCGACTATTTCTGACTGTATTATGTGCGTGTTGGACGCTTTTTGGATAAGTATAATTTTGTGAGTCACGTCACCAATACGTTATAGTAGCAGTACATCTGTAATTGTAAATGTGACGCGTTGTACATTAAGTATTAGAGTGTAGTTATATACATAAGTTAAATTGACCACGTGGGAAGTTCAACTTGTGTGTACTGGATTTTGTTTATTTAAGTGAATTTTTAATTTGACTATTATTGTAATTATTTAATTGAAGGATTACTGTTTATTTATTGAATTTAAATTCATTGACTTCAGTATAAAAGTGAGTATGAAACATATTAATATTTTTATACAGATAAATGAATAATAATGAAAACAACGAATATATTTTTAAACATTTTTAATATTTGTACGAATATTTGTATTTAAAATTTAGCATTATTCATTTTAATTATGTTTTTTTAATATTTAACCTCTTCATCATGAAATGAGTATTATTACGGTATAAGATTTATCTTACTAGCGTGGTAAAATAGATTTCTAGTTATTTGATAAAATTTTTTCGTGGATTTTAAAATTGGAAAATTAAAAAAAATGTTATAATAATTTTTTAGATTTTATGAAATATGTTCATTTATTGTAAAATTCAATTTTTACGAAGTTATTGTTTGTTTGTGTAATTTGTTAGATATAAAATACGTGCTTTATTTTTTTGCCAAATAATTTTCATTGAAATTCGTGTAAATATAAATACTATGTATAATTAAGATAATTGTATATTAATTATTTTTTCAACCACTTTGTATTTATATTTTGTTCATGATTTGTTTAACCCATCATATGTAACTAATAAATAAAACATAAAAAATTTCATATAATTTTTGCATATAGTTTTAATTACTCTCAACTTAATAGTTCCGTTTTCACTTCTATCGGCAGTCCCACGACTGCTATTTTTTTTTCAAAGTGTGTGTCGTTCTTTACCTTTCATAAGATGTCGTCTGTCGGAGATTAGAACCCGCGACTTAGGGATATTCGTAAGCCCGTAACATACCACTAGACAAAAGTGATCACTCCTCTACAGAGGCTTATTTAGATACCGCCACAATACCTCATTTTAATTTTTACGAAAATTGAAGCTCTAAAAACCTAGTTTTGAATTACCACTGAAGCAGTTCTTCGCCCTTTTAAAGGCGAAATTTTTTAACATTACACTTCGTTTTTGTTTGGCAGTTGAATATATTACGCAATTTGAATCCATTTAGCTTTTTTATTCTAATCTGAGCCGTAGATTTTTTTATTTCTGGTTGATGAATAGTCAAACTGTATCTGTAACGGGCTAATTTGGATTTGTTTAAAATCGCGCGCTGTTTTTTAAATTCACATGAATATGTTCTATCTAACTGGTGCTTTTATAACAACATTCGACTAATTTTTTAGAAATATTTGTTTTATTTAAATTAATTTTGTTATACCTATATCAATCACAAAAGGTATTTAAAAAGAATAATGGATTTTTATTAAATACAAAGACAGATGTGAGAATGCCAGTAATGAATGTGAAGAAGATTTATCAACAGAAAATAGTGTTGTCTATGCAGTGACGGAGCTACTAATGGGCAAGCCGAACTTGCGATAATTTCTCCCAAATTCAAATGGAGAAGGTTGCAACATGACTTTTTTCATGGCAATTCAGTTTAAAGTAATTTTGAGTTTGTAGAGAATTCCCCTAAATTCTTTCCGTTGTTTGTTTAGTATTGCGAACTTGTTGAAAAGTTTGTATTATTTTCATGTTTTTCATTTTTTTTTTATAAACTGTTACTTGAAAGCTCGATGAAAAATCTTACCATACTTATTATTACAGCTTAAAAATCCTTCACAAGAGAGGCAATACCTTCTTTGTTACATTCTATTTTTAATAACAATGAGATTCACAGTCAGCTAGATTCCGTATTTCAATATTTCGCAATCTTCTCCTACCTACAATGGACTGATATAATTTGGCCCTTTCCTCTGCTATTTTGCGAAAAGGTTTTTTTAAGAACAATTATAAAAAAATATTGTATTTTACTTTCTTGTTGTAAGGGCGCCCTTCTCCCTAAATTATCAGCGGGAGCTCGAGGGGTAGGAATAAATGAAGAACTAGAAGCTGCCATAGTCTTAATATTACTTTATTAAGATCTTAACTTCTAAACCTTTAACAGATCAGATAATAATATGATACGTGAGAGAATCTACGGTGGGCTAAACATACAACATATAATACCGAAATAACGTAACCCGGACCACTATCAATAACTAACTCGCCTAAGCTCAATTTCAGTGCGATCACAGATCCGAATTTTTAAATAGTCACTCCTACCCTTAATGTCCAACGAAGTATCAATCTGTCTGATCCTAGTTGAATTTGCGGTTCACTGGCGTGCAATGGTATGCACTTTGAACTAAGGGGCTCTCCATCACGGGTAACTTCTATTGGCTGTCACTTAACTTCTCAAAACCTCTTCACACTTGAAATACGGACTATCATAACATTCCCCAAATGCCACTCAGATTACTTTAAACTTCTGATATTTAAAAGCTTCCTAATTTGTATCTTTCCTTCTTGGTTAATTGGAAAGAGTTGCCATTCTTTCTGGTCCGAAAGAACCCAAAAGGACATGTTAATGAAAAACGCGTGAGCCCGTCACATTGTCCATGCATATTATTTTTACCTGTCTATCTAAGTGGACAATTTTTGTAGCTCTAAGCCCTTTAGTGGATGAGTTTGATCCTTCCAAATAAATAGCCAGGGATTCCCCTACGACGTTTTGTAGAATAGCACTATATTTCTCCTTCCTTTTAACGTCAATAAGTACTCGCGAGCGCATACGAAATGCATCGCATAAATTATAAAACTGTAATTAGTGATAAATAAATAATAGTTTTAAGAAAACTAAAAAAAACGCTTTTACAGTGAATCGAGCTAAAAAGTAAAAGAATAATTCTTAAAATAAGAATAAAATGATTAACGAGAAAATTAACGTCATTGGGCTAAAAGCGTGTGGTGCTCTATATCAGTTGTTATAATTTCTTACTAGTTCTATTCCGAAATGCTGAATTAGTGTGAAAATGTGGTACACAGCACCCCACGCTTTTAGCCCAATGACCTTAATTTTTCTCGTTAATCATTTTATTCTTATTTTAAGAATTATTCTTTTACTCTTTTAGCTTGATTCACTATAAAAGCGTGTTTTTAGTTTTTTTAAAAACTATATTTTATTTTTCATTTTTTAGTTCGATCTAATGACGAAGAATGTATTTTTAGTTTATTTAAACTATCATTTATTCATACACTTTTTTTTTTAAATTTTTACGCCACGACCGCAAAAAGTTTGCCCATCCCTGAGTTTAGTCGCACGTCCGGTATAGTGGTTAGTGACGCTAACTGCAGTGCCGTAGGGGCTGGGTTCGAGTCCCAGATAAGACACGGATGTTTGTGTTGTAATTCTTCTCTTTGTAATGTGTGCTTCACGCTTACTTCATGTAAGCCTTTTTGTGACACTTTGTACTGCTAAGGCTATAAATGTTCTCAATAATAAAAAAAAATCACTGAGTTAGAACAAATTATTGTTTTTCACATGCACGCGAGTCTTATTTTTATTTCCATTTTCAGAAAGACTGGGCAATTGTTTATATTATGATAAGAAATTTCTGGTGATAAAAACGTTTTCGCTCTTAGGGTTACCCTTAAACTTTTAGCCGCCAAATCTGGAGAAGGAATCTGGAAATAGTCGCCAAATCTGAAATGGTATATAGAATTAGTCAACAAATCTGGCAATGGTATGTTGAGACAAATATTATTAAACTCAACAAAGAAAAAAAATATAATAAAATTATAGAACATTATAATTTGAAAAATAATTAATTTTAAAATGAATTTTATATTTAGACATTTACAATTTACTATATTTTGTATTTTATGTAATCAAACTGTATTTACATTTATATTTGTAAATCTGAAAATTTTCTTGTAATCTTCTTCAGATTACCCGATTGGCAACAATCGGTATATTTTGATTAGACTCGTTGCAATGTTTTGGTGCTAGCTCAGCTAAGCCTAATGGAATAAACGTGCTCTTCGAATTCTTTGAAGCAACCTTCTATTTTTTAAATGTTATAGAACCAAACGTTGATAACACGCCCCTAGAGGGGTGCATCCCACAGTTTGAGAGACGCTGGTATAAGCTATTGTTTTTTAGATTTATTTCTTATAAGAAATTTTTTCCTATAATTATTATTTTGTTGTATTCTTGACAATATTAGAAATTCCATAGCACATTATTGTTCAAGCACTGTTTGTAAGGGAATATCTCTTTGGTTCAGAAAGAGGAGACGAAAGTATTTAATAACTTTATTTCAAAAAAAAAAAAAGAAAAAAAAAAAAGTTATATAATTTAAATTTCTAATACATTCGTCGTCATGGCAAAACTAGAAAGAGAAGCAAGTCTCTAAGATGTCAGATAAAACACTATTCTCTCTTGTTAAAATACCTGCTATATCACTACTATCTTGACATTCAGGACATCTAAATGGATCCTACGGAAACTGTCATCTATCTAATTTAAAATTTATTCCTACATGATGAAACTTTAAAACATCATGTTTGTAATTCTCCAGAATAACTTCATTTGGAAATCTTTTGTATAGCTCGAAATTAATGAAAGGTAATACACGGAGAAAAAGACATACTCAAAAATGAACACAAAGACATACTTATTTTGAAGTGAGAATATTTGTATCAGGTTTGATCACATAGCTTTATCGAATATAAAACATAGCATGTACTCAAAATCTGAAAAAATGGCTATTCAACCCTCTCAAACAAATTTAAAAAGATATTCAGGATTACAGAAGTTCTTTTAATATATTGACTACTCATATTTTAAAAATTGGGTTCAACAACAAATTTAGTTCTCATAAATCTTCCGAACTATTTTTCGTATCTACCACGCTACCCGTGGAAGAACACATGAGTACCAGATTGTTTTGATTTTTGAGATAAATATTCTCATTTTGTATTTCTTAAGTAACTAACTGCCTTTGAACGAAAAAATTTAAAGGGATAAATATTTACCTTATATTTTGGCGGATTAGTGTTATAAATGTAATGTAATTTACTTGATTCATAATAAGTCATATTGTTTAAATTATTCAGGCAAATAATTGTGTTACTTTGGAATAATTTTTAAGTACCAGGTACCAGTTTTTTTTTTACAATGAAAAGGAGAACGAAAAATTTAAAGAAAATGTTACAACGTAAATATATGAAACATTTTATTAATTAAAACAAAAATGCTTTTTTCGTTTCTCAATATATTATTTTCTAATTTATCGGAAGTTTTGGAGCAAAATTATCTTTCATCTTTACTGTTAGTACTGCAGCTAAAAATATCAACATTCAATCTTGATTTCTGACTTGTCCATAAATTACCAACTGAAAAAGACTCAACTGGTGCATTAGTTCCAGGGGGGCAAAATGTAAATTAAAAAGAATAACTAAATTTTCTTATGCGATGTGTGTTTATTTTTGAAATAGTTAGTATTTCAACCCATCTTATCAATTTCAGCATGTTGATTTTCCAATTGTTTAAATTTTATTATAATTTAAATATACATTCAGTCTTCAAACTGACCATTGTCAATGATTTTAATATCAGGCATTTCTTTTGATAAAAAATCAACACAGTTTTCTATATCTGCTGCCCAATTTACTTGCGATAAAGTCAAAAAACATCATTAAAAACTGTTATTTCCCTGTGGTATTTATTTCAGACTATTCCTTGACATATTGGAAACAAGTTTGGTTTATCTCTGAATACAGAGACTTACAGATCTGTTTTAAAATATTGAAAAAAGGACACTTTTCGAGGAAGGACAGGACCTATAAAAGGAGAACGGTTGATCATCTTAATAATTTTTAGCTTTACTTTCATATTGAACTCTAAAATGCCTTGCATGGTATGAAAAAGGCAAGTTTACAAAATAAATTTTCGTTTTCAATTATTAATATTTTTAGACTCTTTTATAAGCTTCACCTGTACGGAATCTTTGAACTATAATTTTACCCACTCTAAAGGTCTCGATTAATTCGAAATTTTGTACACTTGTCAAGGACTGATGACAAAAACAATTTTGTTCCATTGTCCTGATAAGGATCATGACGATTAACAATTTCCCATTTCCAAATTTGGTGACTGAAAGATTGTTGCAACTCTAAAGCGAAAAACACATGTCAGTAATTTCTTATTATAATATGAACAATTGCCCACTTTCTTTGAAAATGGAAATAAATAAATGATAGTTTAAAAATTAAAAAAGCATGCTTTTTTGTAGAACGAACAAAAAAATGTAAAATTATAGCTTATAGAACCAAAAAACACGCTTTTATAGTTAATCAAACTAAATAGTAAAAAATGAAAAATAAATTATAGTTTTTAAAAAACCAAAAACACGCTTTTATAGTTAATCAAACTAAAAGTAAAAAAAATAATTCCCCTAATGTAAGAATAAAAATGATTAACGAGAAAATATATATTAATGTCATAACGCAAATATGTCAGGACGAGGTAAAGGATTTTAATCTTCACCCGCCCGATTTGTTTTTTCTTGCAAAGTATTTGACATTGTTCTAAAGAAAAGCGATTGCAGTTTTACTGCTGTAGTTTTTTAACTTCAGAAATCGTTTGGTTTAACCAATCGATTCACCTTTCTCCATACTGACTACCCTGACGACCTGGACCGAAAAAGGACTTTTTAATCCCATCATGGAAAACTCTGACGCACAAGAACTCTACACTACAGCCTATATGGATTTTCACAAATCTTGGGAAACCAGAATGGACAACTTACTCGTTCAATTGAACGAAAGCAGAACTTCCGATGCCAGCTCTAACATCATCAAAGAGTGCGAAGAGCTTGATACTAAGCTTAGAGAATTCCCCTTCAACCGCGTGGAAGAACAATCAGCCGCCCTTAGAAACCTGAGTGACGCCCTCGACGAAGCCAGGTTTAAATTCTCTCACCAGCGGAAGCAGGAACTTGCCGAGCAAACCAAGATACTACAAGCGCAAATTGATGCCTGGGGACTCCCCCCAAAGCCAATAAACGCACCCTTCCAAGTGGTCCTTCGTAAAAAAGGCAGAAAAGCCACGGAAACTGAGGATGAAGGAAATGCGAAGAAGCAGCGCACAGACATCACCTCCACCGAAAACCGATTTGCTCAACTAACAGTTGAAGATATGGACATCCCAGTACAAGCAGGCACCTCCACCCAGAACGAGGTTCCAGGGCAGCCGCACCGCTCGCAAGAAACATCACACGTTCCCCATCACAATAGACAACGTCTCTAACCAAGCTGGCTATTAAAAACACCTCCAAGACCTGACCAAACTCAAACTCGAAGCCAAACTCATTGGATCAAAACTCAGAATCTTCCCACAAACAGCCTACGCCTATCACCTAATTAGAAAATACGTAGAAGACAATAGCCTGGAATCCTACACCTACATACTACCTGAAGATAAAAAACTCCGCCTCGTCATCAGAGGCCTGCCTACAGACATGTCTCCGATAGAAATTATTGGAAGCTTAGCCGGAAAAAAAACATCACCGTCAATGAGTGTCACATAATGACCAGCAAAAAGACCGGCAAGGATATGCCCCTATTCCTCATAACCATGGACAAAACCGAAGAAAACAAAGCGGCCTACCACGTCACCGAGATAGGCTACATGAAGGTTACAATTGAATCACTAAGACCAAAATACGGCCCACCCCAATGCTTCCGATGCCAGGGCTTTTCCACTCCAGCAGATTCTGCACTCGCACTCCCAGATGCGTCAAGTGTGCAGGAAATCACCTGGCAAAGAATGCATCGAAACCCTATCGACCAAAAAAGCCCAAGTGCTGTTTGTGCGAAGGTGAGCACCCTGCCAGTTTCTGGGTTGCCCTAGAAACCTAGAAACAAGCCAGTGAAAAGAAGTTTCAACTAACAATCCAACCACCAAGCCCGTGAAAACCACCTTCACCACCCTCCGCCACCCCAAGGTCAACTTTTGGGAACAGCGAGCGAAGAACTCCACACCACCCCAACAGCCTAACCCAAATACCTCAAAAAAGCCGTCCCAAGCCACACCTACACCAGCCCCGTCTTCCGTCGAGTCTGCTGAAGACCTTTTTGATCAACTTAATTCCCCCGCAGTGAGAGAGACCTTTGATCTGCTAGAAGAGTTCATCAGAATAGCAACCACCATCCCCACAAAGTTCGGCCGTCTGCGAGCCATCCGTCAAATGCTCGGTAATGAAGTTAACATTTAATCCCCGCCATAGAAACAGGTCCAATCTGACGGTAATCTCCTGGAATGCCAATGGTATAAGATCTAAAGTTGAAGAGTTCAGGAGTTTTATCGCCGATTGGAACCCTGATATCATCAACCTCCAAGAAACTCACCTCCAACCATGCCATAACTTCATTTTCCCGGACTACAACATTTACAGAACTGACCGCACCTTCCGAGGGGGAGGAACAGCCATAATGATAAAAGGGAGTATCCCTCACCATCAAATTTTCATCACCAACAATAACCTGGAAACCACCGCCATACAGCTCATCCGACAAATGATCATCCCGTAACAATAGTATCAGCCTATCGTCCCCCAAGGAAACCCATCTCAGAGCAAGATCTGCACCGAATCTTCCGGAGCCAAGGTTACGTCCTCGTCGCCGGAGATTTGAATGCACAAGCATGCATCTTGGAGCCCCACACTCAACAGAACACTCAGGAAATATTATTCGCAGATTCTGCGACAGAACTGATACTCTCTCGCTGCCCCACCGGAACCTACATACTTCCATCGCAATACAAGAAGCACAACAATAGATATAGCCATCTGCAAGGTATGACCGTAACAGATTGTTCCTCTATTCCAGAGCTCTCTAGTGACCACAACCCTGTCCTCTTTGAGGTGAGCTTGGATAACTATACCTCACCTGCCCTCAGTACCTACTCTTTCCTAACTGGTATAAATTCAGGACATCCTTACTAACACCCTACCAGGAAATCTAGAATCTCCAACCCTAACGATATTGAAAAAAAATGCCATTAAAAATTTTAATGATTGCTATTATAGTGCCCTCTCCAATAGTTCAACTTTTAAATGTATTAACAAACCCATCCTTTCTATCCCCCTCTTCATCAGGAAAAATTAAAGCAAAAAATAGAATTAGAAAAGCTTGGCAAATTACGAAAAATCCTACTTAAATCCCAACTAAACAGATTGCAAAAAGAAATTAAAAAAGATCTTAATAATCATAAAAATAATAAATGGTCTGAACTACTAACTGAAGCTACCCCCTGATGATGATTCTCTCTATAAATTAGTTAAATCTGTTTCTAAAAAAACCCTTTCAAGTTCCCTCTCTTGTTGGCCCCATGGGCCTTCACTACAGTACTCAGGACAAAGTTGACTTGTTTGCGGATTCGCTAAGAGAGCTCCTTCAAGAAAATTCTGAGCCCTACGACGACGACTTCATAGATCACGTCGAAGAACGAGTCGACAATTTTTTTCTTCACCGCAACTCCAGACGCCACACCGCACCATTGACCTCACCTCAGAAATAATGGACATTATTCTTCAACTCAACAATAAAAAAGCACCCGGCAAAGACGGGATTAAAAATATTGCACTAAAAAGCCCTTCCTCTCAACGCCATAACTAATATCACTAAAAAATCTTCAATAGCTGCCTACAACATAACTATTTCCCTCAAGAATGGAAACATGCCCTCATCACGGTCATACCTAAACCAGGAAAAGATAAAAAATTCCCAGACAACTACCGTCCTATCAGCCTCATCAGCTCGCTAGGAAAAATTTTTGAAAAATCTTACTGAAGCATATCAACAGCTACTGCGATGAAAACAATATTATCCCGGATTTCCAGCACGGATTCGAAGCCAAACTTCTACTCAGCACCAGCTACTACGAGCTACAAACCTCATAGTAAATGGATTCAACAGAAAACCTACACCGTCGGCCTGTTCCTAGATGTAAAAAAGCCTTCGACAGAATGTGTGGCATGACGGCTTAATTTATAAAATGATTCTATTTAAATTCCCTACATATCTAATCAAAATCATCCACAGTTACCTGGACAATAGAACTTTCAACGTAAAACTAAATAATGTGCTCTCAGTCAACGACCAATCCTAGCTTCCACTCCTCAAGGATCCATTAAGCCCCGCCCTCTACATCTCTATACCCCTAGTGACTTTCCCACAGATAACAACATAACAGTGTGCCTCTTCGCCGATGACGCTGCACTCCTATGTTCAGTAAAACGGTGCAAGAGGCCATAAACCTCACACAAAATTACATCCTGGCTGGAATTATGGCTAACCAAATGGAGTGATAGCCATAAACACGGACAAACCCACGCAATAGTTTTCGAAAAACCAGATCTCAAAATAGCCCTCCTCCCCTTCAAATCTACAATAGCACAATAGAATGGACTTTTCAA
>BMAU01003246.1:0-101747 GCA_019973935.1 Trichonephila clavipes
GCATTCACTACACGAAAATTAATGAATATATAGTGTACAGTGTTTCTACCTGATCAGACACACCTCAGAAAATACTTTATGAAAACATATAGCTGTCTAGAATGAAAACTAAGAAGCTGTCTTTGCAAGAACTGGCTACTTTTTTTAACACGTTTAGGACCATGATCACATATATGTGATCATGTGTTTCTCCCTCCACGGTATCATATATGTGATTGAGCTTTCCCTGCTCGTAGGCCCATGATCACACCGATGTGATTAGAGTTAGGAATGTTTTTATATTAATTTTTTACAAGCACTAGATGGCGGTTAAAAACCGGTTTTTTCGAATAATGTTTCACATAACTTTGAACTTCAATGTGCGCTTTCGGATTCGAGTTTTTTTTTAATTAGATCCGAGATATTTATGAACGTAAACAATTACACTCGAGAGAATCGAACATTTAAAGGTTCGTTACCTATTGCTCTATGGATTTCTGTTTTTGTTTTGAATAAGTTGGTTTAGTTTTCTAATATATTCTATATCCGTACGCAAATGTAGGGGCTTATTGTCAAGTTATTTTTTAAAGTATATGTAATTTTATTGAAGTATATGTAGCGAAGTATATGTAATTATTTTTTAAGGTATATGGAGCGAAATTTTTTGTACTGTATGCTCATATATATTATCAATGATAGTAAACTGTACGTTTTAGCGTATTTGATTGCATTTAAAACTTTATATAAATTTTTGAATGAAATTAGGCTTTGCAGAGAAATTCGCCTTGTCCCGTGCGTGCCCCCGAAAGTAGGGGCCGGGGGTCCAGAAAGAGTCAATAAATGTGCAACGCCCTGTTGTCTTTTGCAATGCACTCTGCGATTGGCTGTTTCATCACAAAATAGATGACGGAACAGAAATCCCATAAGCAACGCACCTTGTTCAAAATATTAAAAGGTGCTTTTGATAGCCTTTAGTCCTTCACTATATGATATTTTAGGACTTTGCACGGTGTCTAAACGTTAACATATTTGTCACTTTCCGGCATTTTTTCATTAAATGTGATAGTATCAATAAATTGGGTTATTTTCGAACGAGTTCTGTGGACTAAACTGTATTTCTATTGAAAAATTAAAAAGAGTTTATAGTATTTTCATACTAAAAAGAGTTTATAGTATGATTCATGATCCATATGTACATGAATTAGAAATAGTAATTTAAATTTTATTTTAATTTATATATATATATATATATATATATATATATATATATATATATATATATATATATATATATATATATATATATAGGATTTAATCTTTCAATTCCTATATCAATTCACACTCTTCCTATATATGTTTATATATCTTGTTTAACTTTTCAATTGTTAATAAAATACTTTCTATTCATTCATTCAAACCCAAACACATTTTTTTAAAACTTGTAGTGGATGACACTTAGGTTAATACAGATTTTACAAACATTAAATCATTAATTAAAATTAATTAACTATAGAGTTTAAGAGATATTCGTAAGTCAATATCATTCTTCTAGATGGCAGCAAAATTAGATAAAACAGATTTTGTTAAATTTCTGATAAAGATTTACTTTAACCCAGTGCTTCTCAAACTTTCAATACTGGCGCCCCACCTTTTCGATCACAATTTTTATCGCGCCCCCCTTATATATTAATAATGCACTGAATGCAATAATAATGAACTTTGATGCTAAAGCTACAATAGGCAATCTTAATTGTAAACCATACAAATTAGTAACATTAGTATTAAATCTTGTATACTACTTTTAAGTAATAAATAAATAAAATAATAGAATAATTGATTCTATCCTCCAGCTTAAAGAAGCTTTGACGTCTTCACCGATCTTAATATATCCACAACCGGACAAGCCATTTATCTTGGACACTGATGCCAGTAATGAGAGTGTCGGAGCAGTATTATCTCAGGAAATAGATGGCCAGAAACGAGTCGTAGCTTATTGGAGTAAGTGTTTATCGAAACCGGAAAAAATTATTGTGTCACTCGAAAAGAGCTACTGGCTATTGTGAAAGCCATCGAGCATTTCCATCACTATCTCTATGGCCAAAAATTTCTTCTACGTACCGATCATGCCTCTTTAACCTGGCTAATGAATTTTAGAAATACTGAAGGCCAGGTAGCCAGATGGATACAACGGCTCAACGAGTATTACTTTGACATCAGACATCGTAAAGGCTCCTCGCATGGAAATGCTGATGCCCTTTCAAGAAGACCATGCCCAGAAAATTGTCGTCATTGTTCCAGAGTAGAGACCAAATATGACTATGCTATACGCCGGATAACAACTTCAACAGCGACGCCACCCGATCCCTGGAGTGACGAGAAAGTTCGAGAAGACCAGATGGCGGATCCTGATATTAAACCCCTTATAGAGTTTATGGAGTCTTCCAGCAATAAACCAAGTTGGCAGGACATCTCGGCTTATAGTCCTACAACTAAGCAGTATTGGGCCCTCTGAATTCTCTACATCTCTCAGGAATGGTGTTCTATACCGAAAATTCGAATCAGAGGATGGAAAGACATTCAGGTGGCAATTAGTACTTCCTCGATCTCGTATCCCAGAGGTACTCAAAGAATTGCATGGCAGCCCAACAGGAGGTCATTTCGGCGTCATGAAAACTTTGCACCGAGTTCGAGAGCGATTCTGCTGGGGTAAAGTGAGAGCTGACGTGGAACAGTGGTGCAAGTCCTGTGATGCCTGTTCAGCTCGGAAGGGGCCAAAGATACGTAGCCGAGGGAAGCTGCATCGCTACAATGTTGGAGCACCCTTCGAACGTATCGCTTTCGATATCCTGGAACCTCTGCCAAGGACTGCGTCTGGTAATAAGTACCTACTTGTTGTCATGGACTACTTCACGAAATGGCCCGAAGTGTACCCCATTCCGGATCAGGAAGCCCCCACCGTAGCGGAGGCTGTAGTTCAGCACTGGATATCGAGATATGGGGTACCTCTTCAACTTCATTCCGATCAGGGAAGAAATTTCGTCTCTGCGGTATTGAAGGGGGTCTGTGAACTACTCGGATTTGACAAGACCAAGACCACACCTTTGCACCCCCAGCCAGAGGCCATGTTGAGAGGTTTAATTCGTACCATCCTGAATAACCTCTCACTGATGGTCTCCAGAACCAACAAGACTGGGACCAGAAAGTTCCTCTCTTTCTGCTAGCGTACCGCAGCGCCGTTCACGAGACTACCGGATATTCACCATCCCAGATGCTTTTTGGCCGGGATCTTTCCCTTGTGACCTGCTGTTTGGTCGCCCTCCGGATACACCTTCTTCGCCTGAGGAGTACGTGCAGAATCTCCAGGCACGTTTTGAAGATGTACACAATTTGGCTCGAGAACGGATCAACCTGAGGACGGAGAAGATGAAGACTCGGTACGACACAAAAACCACAGGACATCAATTCAAGGAAGGTGACAAGGTATGGTTCTACAACCCGACTCGACGCAAAGGACTTTCTCCTAAGCTACAATCGCATTGGGACGGTCCTTATACAATTTTAAAGATAATAAACGACGTCGTAATCCGGATCCGTAAGTCAACGAATTCGAAGCCTAGAGTCGTTCATTACGACAGGCTTGCTCCATATTATGGCCATAATTCTTAGTGTGTCAATTATCGTGTAATTTATTTTGACCATGGTCTTGCATAAATAAGTTAGTGTGTAAATAATCTTGTAAATAATTTTGTTTATTGTTTTGTAAGTGTTTATTTTCTACTATGCATTACGTGTTTATTTTGTACTATGCATTAGGTGTTAATTTTGTACAATGTATTACATGTTTATTATTGCATATTCATTTAGTTGTTTTTAATCAATTGCTTTATTATTATGTTAACGTCTGATGAAGGGTTGTACTGCCCGGGACGTGCAGTTCTTGAGAGGGGGGCAATGTTACGAATTTAGTCTTATTCTAATTCTTTCTACTCATTTGTGTTCATTTTTACAGTTTAATTTGTCGTATCTAATGTGATTTCAACCCTGTTTACCTGTAATATCATTTCCACTGCATTGCACGGCCCTCATGCTTTAACATTGGTTTAAATGGTAAACTCGCCAAATATTGCAGCTAGCGCCAAGTTAGCGACGGATTTGGCGACTTAATTTTTGGCGCCAAATTTGGCGATATATCGCCAAACGTGGGCGATAAGCTTGGCTACCATGGCAACCCTGCTCCTAATAACCCTGTCTGGCAACCCTATCGCGGTATTGTAACACTATTGTATTGAATGTATTATTGTATTGAGCTTTTCTCGTACGTTCCGGATTTTGCTAGACCTTTCTATTTCTCGATTATTCTGGCAAGTGCAAGAGGTTTCTGACCGAAAGGTATAAAAAGGCCAGGGCCGGCTAGTCAGTCAGTCAGATCTCAGCTTTCATGCAAGTGATACCTCTGGGCTTGAGAGAGAGAGACAATTGCATAGTGCGTGTGCTATTGCTTTTATTGAGTTATTATTTTTGTGCTGAGTGTTTACTATTGCTTTTGTTAGTGTATTACATCTGTGTTATCAGTATTTTCATCGATTGTACGTGACTTTCTCGAACTGTTCTACAATTTGTGGAGGACTGTTTTGGCCAAGAATAAAATTGTTTTGGATCCCGCTCTTCGGCTTCAATCATTTCGAACCCCCGAAAACGCAACAATATGTATCATAAAACTCCTTTACATGGGAAAAAGCACAACAGAGAAAATACGTTACTTACAACTTCCCTAAATGAGAAACAAACATAAGAGAGGGGTCATAACTAACTGTACCCATAACTTAGGTCAAACAGGTTATCCGCAAAAACCGATTACAGCTATAATGCGCAGTATTTCAAAAATAATCACAGTGATGAATTTTTTATGTTCCTAAATTTTTTCGATTCTGGGTCAGGGATTTGTTTTTTTCTCTGAAAGAACAGTTTGTTAGGATTAAAAAGAAAACGTAATAAAAAATCTCTCATCACGGGATTACAGCAAATCAAATAAAAGTTTTTTTTATTTGGTTATAGGATCAAAGACAGCTAATTAGGTATTGAAGAAGTTTTTATTTGTGATGACTTAATATCGCGCGCCAATAAATTATATCAGAGTAAAAGTGCATTTTTTATTATGTCTGAAAGTATTTTGTTTTAATTCATATTCCAGTAAATTAATTATTTTTTAAATATTTTATTTTCGATATGCTCGTGTCCCCCCCTTGTAAGGTAATCGTGCCCCCCAGGGGGCGCGCCCCACAGTTTGAGAAACACTGGTTTAAAGCGAACTATTAATTTAAGCCTTACAAAATTATCATTTAGAATTGATGTTGAATAATGAACAATAATATTAAATTCAGATGAAGAATAATTGTATTATATTTAATATTTAAAGCGAAAAGACTTCAACATGTTTCAACCCTGGAGCAGGCGCGCACTCGATACTAATGGTCCAGCGGGGTTATTGTGAGTCACCCCAATCCTTTTTTATAATTATTTTTATAGTACACAATAAAAATCTTAATCCCAGTGAACAAGTTAATTATGAGAAAATATACTTACCTACTTTCAAGGACTTTTCAATTTTTCTTTGGTAACAAATAAACAGTTTTGCCAGATTTAATGATTTCGTAATCTGTGTGTCCCGCGGGACCACTTCCGGGTAAAAAGTGTATTCATTATGAAAATATATATGTTACTAATAAAAAATTTTGTAAAACGTTTTTCGTTGTGCTTTATATTTTTTAGAATACTCTTAAATACTCTCCGTGGTTTTCCAAATATCATAAAACTCTTTTCATGGAAAAAAGCACAACAGAGAAATACATTGCTTACAACTTCCCTATAAATGAGAAACAAACACATAAGAGAGGGTTCATAACTAACTATACCAATAACTTAGAAGGTCAAACAGATTACAGCTATAATGTGAAGTTTTTGAAAAATGATGACAGAGGGATGAATTTTTTATGTTCCTAAATTTTTTCGATTCTGGGTCCGGGATCTGTTTTTTCTCTGAACGACTAGTATGTTAGGATTAAAAAGGAAGCGTAATAAAAAAATCTCTAATCATGGGATTAAAGGAAATCAAATAAAAGTTTTTTTTGTTTGATTATAGGATCAAAGATAGCTAATTAGGTATTGAAGAAGTTTTTATTTGTGATGACTTAATATCGCGCGCCAATAAATTATATCAGAGTAAAAGTGCATTTTTTATTATGTCTGAAAGCATTTTGTTTTAATTCATTCCAGTAAATTAAATATTTTTAAATCTTTTATTTTCGATATGCTCGCGCCCCCCTCGTAAGGTTATCGCGCCCCCTAGGGGGCTCGCCCCACAGTTTGAGAAACACTGCTTTAACCTAAATAATCATATGCTAATTAGACGTCAAAATAACTTTTGCACCGGTTTTAAGATAAATTTATAAATATTATATACAACTTTTATTTAAAAATATAGTTACAAATTTAATGTGGTTAAAAGGTTTTTAATGTTAAAGTAAAAGATGTTTTGCCACTTAAAAAATATTGTGATTGTGTCATTTTTATACTCATATTTATATTAATTGTAATTATTTGATAAAAAGTGACTGAAATAAAATGTTTTCTTTGTTGATCTAAGTATATATAGGAACTGAATTAATTTTTTATATTACTTTTTTTAACATTAAGTCACATATCAGTCTTCATTTGCTCTTTTTTTTCTCTTTTAAGTACGGAAAATTCTCCACGCTGAAGAATGTGATGAGTTTTGTATCATATATTAAGCATACAATTGTTTACTTTTTTTAAATTAAAAAAACAGAAGGATAAATGTTAGCCTCCCAAACCTTTTATTTCATCCTTTTTCTTTCCTCCAAATGGGCTGGGAATAATTTGTTATATTACCTATAGTATTTGAAAGAGGGGAGTATCCCTCTTTAAAGAGTCAAAAATTCGAAGTTTATAATTAAATGGCAGTGATCAACCACTGCTCCATTTTCAGAGTTTCAAGAACTTGAGTGATTTGCTCATAATTTGTATTTACTCGTATCAATGATATCAGACTATACATTTATCTTGATTTAGTGACTGGCTAGTTCCAAAAATGTGACTTTGAAAAAAAGTGTAAATGGATATTTTTTTTGATGTTTAGTGTCAGTTGAATAAAATTATATATATATATATATATATATATATATATAATTGTATATATAATTGTGTTGTTGTTTTTAAATCCCTTTGGAGCAAAAAGGGGTACACCAAGTCCATCAAACAACTGTCTCAGGGAAACATGCCCAAGCAGTTCAGAAGA
Organism: Trichonephila clavipes; assembly: GCA_019973935.1. Lineage (NCBI taxonomy): Eukaryota > Metazoa > Arthropoda > Arachnida > Araneae > Nephilidae > Trichonephila > Trichonephila clavipes. The sequence goes on from BMAU01003246.1 coordinate 7,295, forward strand.
TGAGCAGGAGAAACAGGGAGAGAACAGGGACAGGTGTGGACGGACTTTACCCTCCCACACACACACACTCCACCCCAGGGGTGGTGACCTCTTCTGAAGCTTTCCAAATGAAAAGTGGACACGTTTAATAAAAAGAATGATTCTATTGGAAATCAAAAGAAATGGCTCTTAGGTTTGTGACACAGGTTCCATCGTTTCGGAAGCAGGTCTATGTCTTCACTCTAGAAAGAACATGTTTGATTCTTGAGAAAGTCCTGCCTAGTCTCCTTCACTTCGTTGTCCAAATAGAAACGTAATATTCTATGAAGTGGACTTTTGGCATAGATGTCACAGAGTGATAAATCTGGACTGCACGGTGCGTGTTCTAATATTTACCAACAGATTATTTATAAGTTGCATTGGTTTCACGGCACTCGTATAGATGGATATTGTCATGGAGGTCCGATACCGTTTGCGGCCCTTTTCCAAAACTTTTACACTAGATTTTCATAGGCGTTCAACCTACACAGGTCTCGTCACGTACTGCCACCACTTGTCGATAGATTTCCGCTTCAAACTCAACTCCTGCAATCAGAAATCGTACTACCGCACGTTGTTCCGATCTGAAGGCATCCTTATGTGGCACGACTTTACTTTCGATTAAATTCCTCTACCCCTAACAGGCTTCACTGCTAAACATTATATGCAGTGTACATTTCCTACCGAATTTCGTGTCCCTGTTGGTTTGCACTGCTATAGCTGCACTCATTCTGACGCAATCGCGTATGTCCATTTCTCATTTTGGCAACCTTTATATGAGAGCTGTTCAATAAATAATAAGACTAAAATTATATAAAAAATGAATACCTTTAACTGTCATCATTTCCATGGTCTTTTTTAAAATAACTTCCACGGTACGTAATGCATTTTTCCGAACGCTTTGTCCACTTCTTAAATACATGTAAAAGTCCGTTTTGTGAGAGCTTTATCAAAATCGCCTCTACCACCTTTACACATGATTTGTTGCTTACTAAACTTTTGTTTCCTAATGGTTTCTTAAGATAAGGAAACAGCCAGAAATCCCACGGAGTTTTATGAGGACTGTAGGGAGGGTGGGGTAAAATCTCTACGTTGTTCTACTGCGAAGCATCAAGTGAGCAATATGGGGTCAGGCATCGTCATGTTGCAATGGACGTTTCTTTTAACGTGCTGTATCATTGTACGCAGGACATTCACGTAGCTAAGAACCGTTTTACGGTAGCACCGGGTTCAAGAGTGTGTTGTTACACAATTCCTTCAAAATAAAATAAAAAATATGGTCATAACTTTACCAGCTGATTTCCCAGTTTTTGCTTTCTTGGGAGTAGGTGAAGATGGATGTTTCCGTTCACTGCTTTGTTGTTTTATGGTTGGATCAGTGATACAATCAAGATTTGTCTGCTGTCATGAAACGTTTTAAGATATTGTCGCCTTATAGGTTCATTTAATCTTATCGCATCATATCAAAGGTCTCCAAAATTAAATTTTGCAGATGTATGCTTCCATTTCGACAACTGGCCGGGTCTTGTAGGCGCCGCAAACACGCTTCAGTTCGAGCGCGTTATACTCAAGAACATGAGTCTGTAGACGCTACATATCGGTAGCTTTGGTTAATACAGACTTTTCTAATGCTACAGAAATTAACATTCCGAAGAGAGGTTTAGCGGCGGCAGTAAAATTAGTGTTATATCTTATTGAACATCCTATATATATTCTAATTCAACTGACACTGAATATAAAAGTCATGCATTTACACACTTTTTTGAAATCATGGCTATGAATGTAGACTAACCAGGGGCCACCGGTCACTTGTGATTTTGTCGAGGTGTTGCGGTCCCCCCAGTGGCGTAGAGGGGGGGAATTAATATAAAGGTCTACAATATTTAGTAGAACGTCATAATAACATCAAGCTGGCAGGGGAACATAACATTAGGGGTTTCACGTCGGACCGGAACTTTTGTTCATGCATCTTAGGGCCCAAGGTCGCGTAAACTGAGATAGGCCCAGTAGGTCTTATCCCTCATGGGCTCTTGCGCCACTGAGTTAAGTTAATCATAAATACGGATTATGTACTTACCTACATAACTACAATGTTGTCTTTTTCCAGGGACAATCATCTTCATGCAAGTCAATGATTTTCGAAACGCCGTATGTCTGAAATTTAAAAAAGAAATTACGACGAAAAAAAAACTCAAAAAACCTTTTTCGGAAAGTTCTTCAAGAATAATAAAGTGAGTGAAGCCACAGTACACAAGTATGAAAACAGTTTTTTTTCCATTTTTAGCTGTATCATTTGACATGACATCAGGCGCCTAAAGAGAAACACTGCTCAAATATATAAGGACAAACTTAATTACGTAAGAATAAAACAGGAACTGCAAAAAGAATATTAAAGTACAAGTCAAATTCGCGTCGCAAAGTCAGCTTCGACGCAAATATAAATTCTATCAACAAAAATAAGAACAGAAAATCAAACCATGTATTTACAGTGGGCCACAGAAGTGTTCGTACACTTGCAATTTCTTATACAATTTAATGCTTTCGACTAATAAAAATTAATATATTGTAATTGTAATTTTTTATGATATCTGAAACTTGTTCTTAATGGAATGACAATTAATGTTTTTTAAAAATAACATAACTATTTTTTTAAAAAATTAATAATCAAAATCTACTAAAAAATTACGCCACAAAAGTATCCGTACACTTAACAAAAATCTCAACTTAACTTTAAATATTGTATTTATTTCTTCATTTAGTACTTAGTAGGATATCTTTCAGTGTCCACAACAACTTTTAAGCGTCTTCGTATAAATTTATTCAGTTTTTTTGTAATTTCTGCATCGATTTTCCACCGTTATTCTGTGATTATTGTTTTTACTTCACATTTGTGTTTATTTGTTATGTTTTCTTTTTTTTACATCAAAATCTCACCAGATATGTTCTACTGGGCTAAATAAAGTGGTTGAGGAGTTGTTTTCATAATTTGGAGACGGTTATAGAGACACCAATGGCATACATTGAGAGCAGTGCGCTTGGCGTCATTACCCTGTTAAAAAATGAAGTCGTCTCCAATATCCAAATTTCGGGCGGATAATTTAAAATTTATCTTTAAAATATTTAAGTGAAGCTCATAATTCGCAATATTATAAAAAATACCAAATTAAGCAATCCTGAAGCCAGTTACCCCCCGTATCATGGCTTAAGCGAAGTTATAGATAAACATTACTATTTTTGAATTATTACACCTACGTACAGGGTGTCCGGGCAAAACGTATCCAAAAATAATGGCTTCTTGTTCCGGAGCTACTCGTCAGAATGTGAAAAACGATTCATCTGTGAATTAGAAAATCTTCGAGAGTTTTTGGGTCTAGTCCGATCGGCCGTGGATCCGCGCGTCATTCGGCAATAACATACGATAAACGTTTTACACTGACTTCATTATTAAAGATGTGGACCCCACTGCAAAAGGTGCTGTGCGTACTTTAGTTAACGGAATTTAAATCAGTTACGCGTGTACAGCAACGTATTCGAACAGAATGGAATGTCTGTCCTCCAACATCAAAATCTGTCTAACAATGGGAAAGAACTTTAAAGGAGACAGGAACTTTGGTATCTCAAACTGGCAAATATCTTTAAGTTTTCGTGATAGAAGACACTGTTGATCATGTACGTGATTCATTTTGTAGGAGTCCTGATAAGTATCTTAAGCAAGTCAATAACGACATTCCATTCTGTTCGAACACGTCGCTGTACACGCGTAACTGATTTAAATCCCGTTTCCCAAAGTATGCAGTGTACATTTTGCACTGTGGGGCCACATCTTTACTAATGAATTCAGCAAAAAAAGTTTATCGTCTGCTATTGCCGAATTATGTGCGCACGTGCGGCTGATCGGACTAGACAAAAAGATTCTCGGATGGGGGGGGAGTTCGAACCATGGATGAAGAGTTTAAGCATTCTGATGGGTAGTTCTTTAATAAGCCATTACTTTTGGATACTTTTAGCCCAGACTCCCTGTATTTGAAATTTGATATCCCAGTTCCTCCAAAAACAAGTTGTTAGGAATTTGACCTCTAAGGAGGGCTGTGAGGATTTAAAGGGAGCAAAAGATGTTCCTCATCTTTTGTTTCTGAACTGTTTGACCTACTGACTTGAAATTTGGTAGAATTAATTTAATTGTTGAATATAGATCCGCTAAGAATGAATTTTATGGAAATTGACTAGTATGGAGGCAAGCGAGAAGTTTCTGGGACTTATCGATAAGAAAAAATCCCGTTTTCGAACTACTAAACCTACAGTAAAGAAAGTTGTTTTGCATGTTTCTTTTGTTGAGCTGAAATCCTCTAAAATTGGTTCTTACGTCAATCGTCTCTCGAACGTGGTTACTGAGCTTACTGAGGAAAAATTTTCCGTTTTTGAACCATCAGTTTCAGACTTAAAATATGGCAAGCAAACTTCATTTATTAGGAGATCCCCTAAATATTGGTTTTGCTGAAATTCACTAACTGTGCTTTCCTTAAAGATGATTTTATTTTATACCAATGTAAATATTATTTGAGCAATGTCTGTGAGTATGCGATGTGAATTGTTGATCATTGATCGTTAAGCGTAAAATCCAAGAATTAGAAATGGTAAAAAGTAACTGGTTGGTCGCACGTCTTAAACTTAATGGTCGTCATAGAATCCTCCAGGAATTATGGAAGTAAATAAACTCGGAGATGATCGAGCAATCGGGATTACCACTAAAGATGTGAATTTCAATAAACCAGTATATCCTATTATATATATATATATATATATATATATATATATATATATATATATATATATATATATATATATATATATATATATATATATATATATATATACGTGTTAGGATTTCAGATGACTCCCAGAGTTAAGCTTTAAAATAATGTGTACTTCATAAAGTGTTAAATCTAGAATAAAAGTTGCTATATATATATATAATATATATATATATATATATATATTTAATATCATGTATGCTTCTTTTTCCTGAACCCTCTTGTGACCACGGTAGCCGAGTGGTCAAGGTATCGGACCGTGGCTGGCTTTGTCACGAGTTCAAACCCAGTACCACTAAAGACCAACCGTATAGGGGAGAGATGAATGTTAAATCGATCTAGAGCTTAAACATCCTCCCGTTGGTGGGGTATGGTAGTATATATATATATATATATATATATATATATATATATATATATATATATATATTTAATATCATGCATTATAATAAGGGTGTGCAAGCCAGCTCATAAGGGTGGTGCCAGCTCAAGTGTCATCCAACTTGACCATTGTTCTAAATTACGTGATCCGTCGCCAAAAGTCCACGTGTAGCTGAACACAGTGCGACGTTAACATTCATTTACTCCCCGAACCTTCTTACACTCACGACCTTCGAGCCACGACAAGGGTTATAAGAATTTTTTTCAATACAATGGCGTTCTTAATGCTACGATTTAAATATAAATACTTTATATATATATATATATATATATATATATATATATATATATATATATATATATATATATATATATATATAAATTCAGACAAAGTTATGAAATATCCAGTGATGTGAACGGGTTACGGCTGGTATGATATATCAGAATGGATTCTGTGGTTTTTAAGATCAATTTCATGCCCTGTTATTATTTACCTAACATTTGTTGGCAACACAATTCCTTGCTAAACAAAACAAAACGAAAACAGCAGCTGAATTTGAAACCTAATGAAGATCGCTCCTGACGCTCGTAAGCGAAACAACATTAGAAGTTAGAAAAAACGCATCACTCAAAAGAGGAGTTTAATGTGAAGTTTTGTATTTAAATTAGGCTCGATAATCTTTGTTTAAGTAAACACAGTTTGTCACGCAATTTAAACATTAGTTTATATGGATTAAAACAGTGTGGGTATAACATAAATTTGTAGTTTGAAGAACGTATAAAATGCATGAACATAGTTTATTATATATAGTAAAAAAGGAGTACTCAATCCTTTTATACCTACAGTCCCTTGTTGTAGCCTCTGTCAGTAGAAACTTTTCAAACAACCCACCGGTTCCAAAGTAATGGTGATTTATAAAGTATGGAAATAAATTCATAAAATATGTAAAGTAGAGTTGCAGGTGGAATTTAAGTATATATAATAGCCATTACTTACCTAATAATTTTCACTAAATTAAGATAGAATCTTTATTAAGGTATCCGACTACCCTAAAATCATGATTTTTTTCAAAAATTGGCAAATTTTTTAGACTTTATTTTATAGACCATCTCACTAGCTTAATAACAATGCCAAGTCTTTTATTTTCCTTCCACTAGAACAAAAACTACAAGCGTTTTAGTAAAAGCAGATGCCGTAACTTTACACAAGGTGTCAAACTTTAAAATGCGTTTTACTCGAAATGTGTTTTTTTCGAAAAACTCAAATGAGGACAGCGATTACTCAAAACGTTTTAAAAATAATTGGCTGAAATTTTTTGCTAATGTTCTGCATAACAGTAGAAGTGTTTTTATTTTCAGATTTATCCATCACTGTTTTATTTCAAAATTTTCAGTCCCTTATGTGAATAGTCCATGTTTTTTAAGCAATTTCGTACAATGACTAAAATAAAGTGCTCTAGTTTAAGTAAAAATTAAACTATCTCTTATCGTGAAGGTCACTTCAAACAGGAATAACAAAGTAACTCATCAAAATTGAAAAATTGAGAATTTGTTCGTCAAATATTTGTACAGAGCGGGCCCCGTTTATGTAATTTTTTGTACATTTTTACTAGTTTTTATCCATTTTAATAACAATAATTTTAGAATTTTTTCCTTAAAATATACTAAATAAATTTAAAAATCACAAAAAAATACTTATGTCTCTATTTTTTAAAAAAAATTGTCGCCAGTAGTCGGATACAACTTATACTGTAGTTCAAACTATCTTTTTATTTGTGCAACGGACAGTTAACTGTAAAGTTTTCGCGTCGCACATCTGAAAAATCAGCTTCTTTTTGTGGATAGGATAACAGCATTCTTATGCACACGTGCAAATATTACGGGGTCCTGTCTTTTGTTCTCACCCCGGAAACCTTTTACATGAGTAAACCTCTCTCCACCCACGATCCGGATTAATTCTAAGTGGCAGAAAGAAACTGCCTCAATCCATGAGAGAGCAAAAAGGGAAGTATGTTGGAAACACCGAAGCGAACAGTTATGACCTGCTCCCTTACAAATTTAATATTTTGAACCCTAATAAAATAAGTAATATTTGAAAAACATATGTAAATGTATTTCAACACTATTAAAGTTCGTAGGTAAATGAACGCGTATCTATGTTTCTACGTGCGTCTATATTCTCAAGAACCGCATCACGCAGAAACGGGTCGAAAGTACCAAAGGATCAGTAACGTTCCGAGGAATCCGTTTTGACCATTTATGTTCCGATATTGCCATTAATTAAAAACATATTAATTAAAAACAATTGTTTTACACCTGCGTGTTGTTTTTACAGCCAAACAGAATGAAAAATAGGGAGGTCAAATTCTTTCATTTTAACCCCGACGTTTTTAAAACACGATCTAATTTTTTTTATGAGACTCAGACAAAAAAAATTACGGAATCAGAAAGATCATTAACTTCGCCATGATACGGTATAACGTATTTTTCTAAATATTAATATTTTCTATTTTTTACGATTTTTTCTGAAATGAATCAAAATCGGTACGTTTTTATGAAAATTATTTCTAAATCGTTTTGTTTGAATTTTCTTATCATTAAAGAAATGATATTCTACACTAAAAAAGTTCATGCTTTTCTCTTTTAGAGAATCAATCATTTAAAAAATAAAATGTCAAAAACTTGTTTTTTTACGATTTTTCAAAAACTACTGAAAATTTTATTTAAATACTTAATAACTTCTTTATTTATAAAAAAAATCCCACGAAACTTTTTTTCCGTGTGTAGAATGATATTATCCGTAATTTGTACAAAGATTGAAAAAATTACTTGAGAAATTGCGAGAAATATTTCTGCATTACTTTTTCTTACATTTTTGTTTAAAAATTATCGTTGTTTGCAATCGATATATGAAGTTTGTAGGCATTAACTTAAAAGTGAAGCGCTAAAAAAATTAAAACCTTAACAAAAAGAACGCAATTTTACAATAACCAAGGGTTTGGTGGCGAAAACCAGTTTGATTCCAAATGACTCTTTTCCAATGTGCTTGTCACGTCTGATGAAAGGTTACACTAGAAAAGAAAATGCGCCTGTGTGTAAATAAATAAAATCACCAGATCTTGCGAAGTTGAATATCTCTTTTTTATTTTAAAGGTCTTTTCACTTTTTTTTTTTTTTTTTTTGAGATTTTCTTGGCGCGATCAGCAGAGCTCTTGATTAATACCGTTTGTACCCGAGTTCGAAACAACATCATCGCTTAGTTTTCATGATTTTTTTAAAAAATACTCACAATCTTACTCGCGCATTTAATAACTTCGCCAGCAATTATTTTCAAGGGCTCATACTTTGGTCTTTTAGAGGTAATGATTTAAAAAATAAAATGCCGAAAACTTATTATTTAAGAATAGTTAAAGAATTCTATAATTTTAAATATTTATAATAACTACTTATCAAATTCAAATTTTATTATTTAATTTATAAAAAACTTCATTTATTGCATGAAACTTTTTCCCGTGTATCGAGCATTTAAAAAATGCTCACAATTTTAATTCAACATTTAATATATAGTTGTGAAATTTTGTTATTAAAAAAATCTCTATTTTTTTCAACTTACAACTATTTTTAAATAGATTAATTTTCGCCTAAAAAGTTGCAAAGTGAGTGAGTGAGTCTCACTGTTCACTTACTCGAGAGCTTTTATCGACACGCCTCGACATTTTGTCAAGTGACGAGGATGAAACTTGAGCTGGCGCCGATCTATCTTAACTACCATACCACATCAACGCTAGGACGTTTAAACGCTCGACAGATTCTACAGCGGGTCTTCAGTGGTAGCCAAAATTTCAAAAGGGCAGTAATAATTAATTGTGGGAAATTACCATGCGAATTTTGTAATGACGTTAATATAAATCACACGTTTATACCAGGAACGGCTGATAGCGAGGGTAAAAGGGAATTTCCATGACAATATGTTATGCATTTAAAAATGTCCGGCAACGCCGGGGATAAATAAACCTGTCTGACAAAGAAAAGAAGCGAAAAAATTTCGAAACAGGGAATTTTAAGTTTTACACTCGGTAAAAGTCCGAGCAACGCAGGGCTAAGCAAAAGAGCTGGGAGGGGGTGAAGTTAGTTTGAAAAAGAGTATTATAAGTGCTGATTTTGTGAAGGAAAGGGAAAATTTATAAAATTGGAGAAAGGCCGCGCTATGCCGGGCCATGTAGCTAGTACTGTATTTAATATAGCTGTAACATACATAAACCAAATATTTAAATTCATAACTCTCACACTACTATTAAATTTTTTAAACGTCACACAACCCACCCCGACTTCTGCATACCATTAATCTCTTCGGTGACATTGTCAACAGGAGTGTAATAGCTACTCTCTAGGTCCTATAGCACGAGGTCTTGGTGCACTGCAGAACGCAACTAAACCTAGGATGAAAGAACATCGTCCTTAAACAAGTCTTCTGTTTGAGGCAGAATATAATTTGGAAACAATTTTGACAGATTAATTGATTTGATTGTAGTAATTGAATAATGTTAGCATGTATGTACAGGGTGATTCGCTACCAGATAGACAAACTTGCAGTGTTAATGGGGGTACAGAAATGAATCGGAAACACATATAGGAATGCAGGGTCGCAAATGCCGTAGTTGCAAACCATGGTGCAAAGAAGCAGAGAAAAAGAGCAGAAACAGCAACGCATTGATTGGACAGAAAACATTTTATTGAATGGTTTGTGATGTTCCTCCCCTTGGAAGAACATCTCTCGAAGTATCAGCGTGAGCTAGAGGGGTAGGATTAGCGAAAGAACTAGGATCAAACATCATTTTAATAGGACTTTATTAATATATTCATCTTAAACCTTTAACAAATTAAATTATAATAATTAATATGAGATAATCTTTGATGTTAAAAATACGCAACACGCAATAAGATTTAATCTAATTCAGACCACTATCAATAAACGAACCACCTCATCTCCGATTCTAATATTAAATAATCAATCCTACGAGATATTACAGCTTGGAGCAACGATCAATCTTGTCTTTGCATGCAATGGTATGCAACTTGTCTGATTACTTCTATTCGATCACTAATAATTTGAATTCACGTCACACAAAACTCATTCAGACTTGAACCACAAACTGTAATAACCATCAACTGCCACAAACTAACGTCACTTGTCAAACATTACCCTACATTACCACCCCGATTACTCTAAGATCCTATATTTAAAAGTTTATTCATTTGCATTTTTTATTCACACTTCACTTCTTGGATTTGGTTGGAAAAGAGTTGCCATTAATTCTGGCCCAAAGAACTCAAAGGACTTGTTAAAGAAAAGACGCGTGAGACGTCACAGGTTGTACTGCAACAACCGTTCGAAAGTGCACGGATTTCTTCTGGGGCCACATAAAATGTTTGGTGTACGGAAAGTCTGTTCCTTCAGTTGAAGATTTCATCTCTCGAACATCTGTAGCTGCCAAAAGGATACGTGACATGACCAAAATCTTGCAGAAAGTAAGAAATTCCATGTCAAGCCACTGTCAGTTTTGCTAGATGACTTCTGATCGTAATTTCGAGCATCTGTTGTAGTTCAGCCTTTCACTAAAATGTTTTCTATTAAAATAATGTGTTGCTCTTTCTGTTCTTTTTCTCTGCTTCTTTGGAGCACAGCTCTTAACTACGCAATTTGCGACCCTGCATTCCTAAGTGATTTCGAGTCGTCTCTGTACCCTTACACACTTTGAAAGTTTGTCGATCTGGTAGCGAATAACTCTGCAGATATATATATATATATACGACATTGTAAACTAATATCCAATCTGTCATGTATTTTATATAAAATGGCGTCTTCCAACAGGATTATAAACATTCTCTTACGGAAGCCATGATAGGTTATATTTTTCAAAACAATGAATCGAAAAGCCAACTTCTTGATTTTTCTCCAAATCACTGCAATTGTTGTTTGCTCAGAATTTTCAGTAAACGGGTTATGCAATTTTAAGCCGAATAATGCATATGTGATATATATATTGTATAAAATCTACGTTTAAAATTTTTTTAAATATAACTGGAAAAGAAGGTTTCTATAGTTACCATTTTACAAACATCTACGATGTACTTAAACTGGGAATTTATTATTTAAAGGTCAAATAGACAGCATATTATCAAACCAAAATTGCTTTCAATATTTTTTTTACGAATCCAACATCAAAGGAAATTAAACCTTCGATTATATAACTCCATTCACCAATGAAGTAACGTATTTTACAAAAAGAGTTTTAAATACAAAACATAGTCATATATATTACGATCACACATTTACTGCAATGATAAAAGTTTGCAAGAGAGAAATTAACTACATAGCTTTGGTATCGCACGCTCAATAAAATTAACAATACACTTTGGTAGCAGGAAAATAGTGATTTATGTACATTTCATGAAGTAAACGCTTTTCAAAATTTCCGATTTCATCTAAAGCATTAAAAGTAACTAGGATTATGGAGATTTTGCATGAACTGTCATCTTTTCATAATAATGAAACAGCAAAATATTTAATTTGTAAAGACACGTAATCCTTTCAAATATTTCTGTTCGGAAATAGAAATACTGCGTTCGTATATCTAACAACTGTTGTTATATAAATATTAATAATGTCTTTTGTGTGTGCCTGCTGAAAACAATACTGAAGATAATTATTTTTGGTGATTCCATGATAATGTCATTATAGAGGCAAAATTGTGGAAAATAATAAGAAAAAGGAGTATTTTTTTTTATTTTGTAATACAATCAACTCAAAATCAGGAAAAACATGCCATGTTTATAAAAAAAACCCTAGCCTCCACGCAGCGTTTTAGCTGGATATTTCATGATAATGTATGTTTGTATATATTTATAGCTAAGTTTAAGCACTAAAATGTCCATTGCATACAAAACAAAGTTTATAGCCTTCATTTTTTGACTTAAAGAGAACAGAAATTGAATTTCAAAAGGGAACATATTAATCTTTTAAGTCCCCATACCCTCACCCTTTTAGAGTCGATTTACACAAAACCCATTATAGCCGAATTTCTTCTCCACAAAAGAAACACGCTTGCCAAATTTCAAGTCGAAACGTGTAATAGTTCAAAAACGGAAATTTGTATCTATAATACCCTTGCAACCACCTTAGGGAGTCGATTTCCACAAAATCCTATCTTCAGCGATGCCTACCTTTCGGCTACTGCGGTCTATCACAGTCAGGGACGTTTCAAGTCAGAATCCAACTGGGCCCGAGCCTTGAACCTAGGCCTGAATAAGATCATGATCCAAATAATAATAATTGTGTAATGTTATTCTCCCTAAATTATTCTCTGAAAAACTGGGAATTTGAAATTATAAATGGCAACAGTGACAAGACTGCATTATTACGTCATGTCCGTCATCCGTGCTGCCTGGATCTATTACCACATTTACTTATTTATTCAGAAAGTAACAGTAGGTTTCTCTCTCTCTCGTAGTCATATGCTAGTTTGTGCCTAATTTTGGGAAATCGTTAGTAACGCATGCTTATTTTTTACGGTTTGAATGTTTATTTTTTACTGTACCTGATAATGTATAGACATTTACCATATTCATTGTACATGCAATAAAAACATTTAACGTTTATCAAATTTGTAATTTCAACCTCAATTACTCGTTATTGATATCATAGTAAATTAATACTGTTACGAATTTTGTGTAAATAGTGTAAATAAATTTTATTTGGGTGTTTAATGCATTTATATTACTCTATGTTATAGTTATTTCATATTAAAATTGTACTATTCACAAGCAATGCCGCCCCTTAGGTTATAATGTAAATTCAATGAGAGCTTGGCAAAATCTTGGCGGTAGAGCCAAGTTGGCATCATTTTTGGCGACCAAGTTAGCCGCCAATTTGACGAGTTTCTGACCCTCTGTATTCTTCTAGAAAGTAGTGGATCTCGCCACTAAGTTCACGCTTAATGAATGACGCGTGCGGATTTTTCTGGAAGTTTCTATCGGGTGTATAAATATTAGTGCCAGCCGCAACCAGTCAGTCTTGATTAAACCAGCGAGTAGTGAGGATTGTTTTGTCTAGCGAGATTAGCTCGTCCGTGCTTGTGAATAATCTTTACTTACGTGTGTTTTTAAACTCTGATTATTGTGTTTGACTGTGGTTGAAGGTGTGAAGAGCTTCGGATATTTCCCCTGTGAATATTGCTGCTGAATCCTGTATTTAAAGGATTGGATTTTTGATAATAAATTCGCATCGCTTTTAAAGAAATGTTTATTTCATTTGTGATTGTTTTGCATAAAATCCTAGAACACGGATTATCTTAACACGATTTTTTTAAATATAATTATTTGAGTGCTGTTTTCCAGTTTTGTTGTGGTTTTTATATTTTTTATTGATTCATAACTGATATATTTCCAAGCAACATAAATCTTAATTAATAAATCGTATTAAAAATTCAATACGTGCTGAAATAATAAGAAAATGATTAGATAAGACATTTAGCTAAATATTATAACTAAAAAATTTTTTCAAAAGGGAATTAAAATAAGCATTATTGAAAAACATTGTAAAAGACCAAATAATAGCTTTTAAATATAAAATAATCATTTGAATAGATCAAAATTTATAGCAAAGTTCATTCAAAGCATTTTCTTCTTAATTTTGCAAAACAAAGAAAAAAATGGTTCCCGTTGGGAGAAATATCTATTTTTGAAGTACATAATTTAAGTATATACTTATTACTCTTCAGAATTTAATCGTGCAAACCACAAGTTATACCAGGCGTCGGATAATATTGACCCTCGTGCTAGATTTGCAAGCGGCTCAATTCTCAGTGGCACTCAACACTACTCTACAAATGTACCCACTTTTTAAAGGATGGAAAATGACAATTGAGCTTATTCAATAACATCGCCAAAGTTATGAAAAGCACCACCTACAGGATTATGAAAAAACTCTGGAAGACAACTTATGATAAAAATTGACAGCTGTTTTCAATTTTTATATGTCCTTGTCGAGAAGAGATTTAAGTGTTTGAAGAAAATTGCAGGTACTACATTTTATGTTTTAAGTACTTTATATCTACATGAGCAAATCTTTAATCATATAGAAAAATTTTTTGAGTCCGCAAAAAAGTTATTTAACAACAGAACATTTAGATTCGCGTGTCATTGAAAATCATAAATTATATTCCTAATATTGCGATATGAAGCTGATCGGGTACTTACGTGTTATCGCAACAATCGCCAACTTTAATAATAATTCGCCAAGTTGGCAATCCCGATTTTCTATGCATTGCAAGCGCTGAATTAGCGACTATGTGATTCGTTTCATATAATGCCGCCAATAGATTGACGTAATACTTAAGTACCGTAGATCGGTGCAAGGAGAAAGTTGAGTAAAATATATTTTTCAATTCCTACTATTAGCGCACACTCATTATATATCTATTTATTTATTTATCTGGGTGAAATTTTCAATCGTTAATAAAATACATTTAAAGCGCTCCATTGAGGTGAAATTTTATACATATGATTATTTTGGATGGCAATACAATAATTTAATTATAATTTATAAACATTAGTTGATCAAAACTAATTATTTAAAGAATTACAAAATACAGCCACGTTGGCATCATTTTTGGCGACTTAGTGACCCTTTTAGTGACTTGTGTCAAAACTTGAAGAGGTTATTTTCTCACGTTTTAAAGCATTCAATTGAACTGAAATTTTATAGGCTCGACTGTTTTGGATGACAATATGATACTTTAATGATAATGAATAAAAATTAGTTACCACTTAATGTTGTGTTTCTGTCCTATGTATATGCATATTTATATTAATTGTAAATATTTAAGAAAAAGTAGCTAAATTAAAATATTTCTTTGTTGATCTAAGTAGGATTTGACTTAAAAAAATTTTTTATATTACTTGTTTTAGCTATATTGAAGGAATACTTTCTTATTTTTTAGTATATGTAGAATTTTAATTTTTTATTTATGTTAAAGGAACAATTATATTTTATGTTTATATCTATGATTGCAAATATATTTAAAATATACATAACAATTATATAATAAAACTCTAACTCCGTATTCTGTACCTCTATTTCTCAACCCTGGAAGGATTGCCAAGGGAATCCAAGTGTTTCAAATATTTTCTACTGTGTGGTACCCTGAATCGCGTGTTGGTAGACTGGTTTGGCACACCACAACTACAAGGTTCCTGACCCTAAGTTATACATATCCCCTTCGTTTGGCTTTTTTTTTGCTTCGAGAACTTAGTTTTCCTTTATCAGGTTGTTTGTCCCAAGTGAGTTGAACAGAAGTTACAGAAAATTTCATTTAAACGCTTTTTTCGCCGAGTAATAGATGTTTTTTCCCCTTACACCCCTAATGAAGAGTAAATTGCTTAGCTGTTACAGAAATGTCAAGTAAATGTGAAACGTGCTCTTGGAAGAAGAAAGCTAGCCTCAATCAATAGGTGGAAAGTTGTTTTTCAATCCCTACTATTAGCTCACACTCTCTATATATGTATTTATCTTGGTGGAATTTAAAATCGTTAATAAAATACATTTTAAAGTGCTCAATTCAACTGAAATTTTATATGCATGGTTTTTTTTGGGTGACAGAGTACAGTAATTTAATTATAATTAATAAAAAGTAATTGATTAAAACTAATTGTTTAAAGAATTACAAATACAGCCATGTTGGCATCATTTTTGGCGACTTGTGTCAAAACTTGAAAAGGTTTCTTTCTCACGTTTTAAAGCATTCAGTTGAACTGAAATTTTAAAGACTCGATTGTTTTGGATGAGAATACGATACTTTTACACAGTCTCCCAAACTGTGGGCGTGCCCCCCTTGTCGGTTGTGACAACTCTACGAGGAGGACGCGAGAATATTGAAAAGTCGAAAACAAAATTTTATTTAATTAAATTTGCTTGTTTACCTTCAATGAATTGATAAATTCATTTTGACATAATAAAAAATAAAGTACACATTCACACTGATCTATTACACTGACAAATGTATCATTGCTACACAATGCATTTTATAATTAATTTAACAGTACAAAGTTAAGAGCAAGTTTAATAATTACCAGTGACCCCATGAGCTTGTCATATATAAAATTATATACAAAAATTAACACGTATCTTGATAATATTTACGGTTTATAATAAATCCCTCAGCTGTCGATTAAAAATCACTTCCCGATATCAACCGTTTTCCACGTAAGCGCGCGCATGCGATGCATTGGAGGAAGCAAAAAATAAAAGAAACAAATAATCTGAAATAAGTAAATGAGTCGCAAACACTGTCAATGTCCTTGTATTGCATTCCAAAGCTTTCGGAATAAATTTTTGGATAGATGAGCAGAGAAAAAATCGTACTTCGGAAAGGCGTATTTATACGTCGGGGGAAATTAACGCTTTGGATGTGCGAGAAGTTTATATACGCCAGTGGTACTTAAGAGGTTAAAGTCGTGTTGAAGCTTTAGCGTCAAAGTATAGTAGTAGTGAAATCAATACATTGTTATTGTGTGAGGGGGCGCGATGAAAATAATGATTGAATATTGGGTCGCGATTATTGAAACTTTGAGAAGCACTGCTTTAATGGTAATGAATAAAAATTTATATATTACCACTTACTATTGTGTTTCTGTCATATGTATATACATATTTATGTGTAAAATTAATACGTAAACAGGATGTTATGTTACTTAATGTAAAAAAAAAAATTTATTTCTAATTGCTTTACCTATCATTCGTTTTATAAATTTTCGTGCATTTTTTAAAATTTTTATATTAGTATTTGCAGCATAGGACATGCGTTTTGCCAAAAACTTTGACTTTAAAGCTTATGTTTAAATGAGAATTAGGTCGAAAGTTTGTTTCCTGATATTCGGAATTTTTTTTTCGTGTGCAGAATCTACTGTGTTTCCTGGAGAGAGTTTTATTAAGGAAAGCGCTTAGTTATTTCGCAGAGCGAGAGCAGGATATGTTTATGTTGTAGAAAGTGCAAGTCTGGACTGATGCTTTTCATTTTGTAAAAATAATCACGACGGTTTTTTCTGTACTAAATTTAATTTTCCGTTTATTAAAGAATGTTTCAAGTAGATACAGATGAGCATTTAAGACCTTGGTGACAGTGCCATTATTTTCGTAGCAAGCCAAGATGTAGGTATCATGAGCGTATATGTTAAAAAGTGGTTAGTTTAACATTGTAGATATTAAGATAAAATATTTAAAAATGGTCTCAAGCAGAGATCTTTGGGGCATTCACGAGGCCGCCGTAGTCGAGTGGTATAAGTATCAGATCGTGGCTTACCTTGTAACGAGTTCGAGCCTAGTACCACTAAAGATCCCCCGTGTAGGGCAGCGATGCACGTAAAATCTGTCGAGAGCTGAAACGTTCTCCCGTTGGTGTGGTGTGGGAGTTAGGAGAGGGGGTGCTAGCTCAGGTGTCGTCCACGTCACTTGACCGTGGTTCAAAATTACGTGGTCCGTCGTCAAAAGTCCTCGTGTAGCTGAACTGTGCGACTTAAATATTCAATCCATTGGGGCATTCACAAGAAATTTGAGCGTTTTAGAGAGCAATTGTGTGACTTAGAGAGATATATATTTGTTAAATAAGATTTAATAACGTGGATTACAATATGCTGAAAGTTGTTAACGATTAGTTCACAAATGAGTCCGCCAAGTCAGGCCTTAACGAAGGCTATTTGGATAAAAATAATGTTGCTTTTATAACTAGTTTTCAAAGGTTTTATTAATTATTAGTATTTATTTTCACATCGCATGCACGGAATGAAAATAAAATAAATATATTCATAAGGTTATATTTCATAGGAAGTAAAATCCATTTCCTCCTGTAAAATATTGTAACAATGCAAAAAATATTTTTTGTAAAACATCATTGGTAATAAACATTATTCAACATAAAGATAGTTATTTATCTTTACCAAATGCAACAATTAAAGAACCTAAAAGTTATAAGAATATTGTTATAAAAAATTGTTTGTTAGATTCTAATAATATCTTTAAAGATTTCCTTCCAAAGAGCGTTCAAACAACATTTGAAACCTCAAAGAACTTGATATAACAGCTCAAAAGCAATTCAATATAATACTTACTCGTAAGTTTAATTAAATTATCCTTTTCTATTATATTCTTGAAATTCAAAATAATAATAGGGAAATGTAGCATTGCACTTTCAGTTTTTCAGCGTAAATTTAGTAAATTATACGACACACCAGAAGAAGAGAATATCTGATCGCGATAAAGTAAATTTAAATGTTGCCCAAAAATTAAGTTTTATTTATTTGAAACTTATATATACCGCATATTATTCCTCAATTTACTAAATATTATCAGCTTTAAATTGTATTTCAATTAAAATTTTAAATTCAGTAGAACTTTGCCTGTAGGCTATTAATTCAGTAGAACTGAATTAATAGCCTTAACTTCTGTAAAAGCTAAAAATAAATAATAATAATTTTAAGTAAATTAAAAAACAGTTTGAAAATAATAAATTTGCATTAAAAAATCCATTAAGTGCAATTATTTATAATTTTTTTTATAAACACTTTAAGCATTTGCATGCTCTACATTTGTTTTTCAAAATAAAATCGAAAATGGGCTGAAGTATTTTTAAAAAAATTACTATCGGTTTTGCGTATACTCATTACAATTACTAATGTGCACGGCATGTGGTTTATATTAAATTCAAAAGTAATTGTCCAAAAAATATTTTTTTAAAGTTATTGTTTCAGTTGCAAGTAAAAAAATAAACAAAATTTCGTGAACAAATTTAACATGGAACATAGATGACATTGCAAGTGTTTCTTTTTCAATTAGGATTAAATTTTTTAAACGAAGATTGCTCTATCTAATGCTATATAATTGAAATGACAAGAGTTGTAATCCAACCACTAAAAAAGTAGGAAACAATCAACTACATGTTATTCTAAAAAAAATTAAACGAAAAAACTGTGGAGGCGCCAAAAAAATCAAATTGACATCTCTCAGTCATATTTTTCTTTCAAGAACTTATCAGTATTAAAAAAAATAAATCTCATAATAGTATCTTCTTAAACTAAATATAAATATTAGGTATTGTGATTTAATTATAAAACAAAATATAAATATTAGGTATTGTGATTTAATTATAAAACAAAATAAAAATATTAGGTATTGTGATTTAATTATAAAACACAATAAGGAAAAACTTAAGTAATCTTGTATTAAACAAGCAACTTCTAATAGTAAATGATCAATTCAATAATTTCGCAATAGATTTTTAATGCACTTTTGTCTCAAATCATAATTTGGTACTTAACGTATTAAGGTATCCATCTAAGCTAAAATCATGATTTTTTTCAAAAATTGACATTTTTTTATATGATTTTACTTTATAGACCATCTTATTAGCTTAATAAAAATTTCAAGCCTTTTATTTCCATTCTTTAGAACAAAAACTGCAAGTGTTTTTATAAAAGAAGATGCCATAACTTTACACAAGATGTCAAACTTTAAAATTCGTTTTACTCGAATTTTTTTCGAAAAACTCAAACGGGACAGTGATTGCTCAAAAAGTTTTGAAATTAATTTGCTGAAATTTTTTGTGAATGTCTTGTATAACAGTAGAAGTGTTTTGACCTTCACATTTACCAATCAGTGTTTTATTTCAAAATTTACAGTCATTTATGTGAATATAATCACTGTTTTTTTAAGTAATTCCATACAGTCACTAAGATAGAGTGCTCTAATTTTTGTAAAAATTAAAATATCTATTATCCTGAAGGTCATTTCAAATACATTAAAAAGTAACAGATTAAAATTGAAAAGTTGAGAATTTGTTCAAAACATTTTGTACAGAGCGCGCCCCGTTTATGTAATTGTTTGTATATTTTAACCAGTATTTTCACATTTTAATAATAATAAAAAAAAATTCTGTTTTCAATTTTACGATTTTTTCCTTAAAATATACTAAATAAATGTAAAAATCACAAAAAAATCTACATATCTCCATTTTTTCAACAAAAAATGTTATCGCAAGTAGTCGGATACCTTAACGTCACTGTAGCATATTTGCACCACGTACATCACGCTATTTTTCCACAAAAATTTAAAGAGGGTTTTTTTCCAAGTAAAACGCGTATGAATTGGTTTTTGCTGTTATGTTATCATAGCGCGATTTTCACACATAGCTAAAATGGAGCAAATTTCGCTGCGGTGATGCTAACACATAGATACTTAAAATTTTGAGAAACCATTCCTCGTTTGATTAAATTATATTACACATTACAGTTGTAGCTCCAATTGATAAATATA
The DNA here is from genome assembly GCA_019973935.1 of Trichonephila clavipes. Taxonomy (NCBI): domain Eukaryota; kingdom Metazoa; phylum Arthropoda; class Arachnida; order Araneae; family Nephilidae; genus Trichonephila; species Trichonephila clavipes. The sequence continues at coordinate 27,869 of BMAU01003246.1, forward strand.
TTCCCGAAAGCTTCTTTTCAAGTCCTATTTCTAGATCCAAAATGGTGTTTATCCATCAGAGTAAGTTTGCAATTGGTTCATCATTGTAAAAAAGCTGTAAATGGTCTTTGAAGTATGCTGTTTCTGAATTATTAACCCGGGCGGCTTTTATTCTTACAAACTCGTTGGCAATAAAGAAGTCAAAAGTAATTGAAATTTTCTACAAATCTTTTAGAAACTTAGATAAATACCTTTGAATAGAAAAGATCTCTGTTTTTTTTATCAGTTAGAAAGTCAGGCATGGAAAGCTAGCTCCTCTAAAAATTCTAGACCTCTAAACCAGTATAGAATATAGTGTGATAGAGACTGTCATCTCTTTAAGACTTCAGTGTTTTTTTCTTTTAAACAATGACTTAACATGCAAACAACATTGCATTAGAAAGAGCTGTCTCAATTCAAATCAAGTATTGTGTTTTTATTGGACAATAGATGCTCAGAAGCCTATCAAAAGCTTACCCTTTTATTTTGCTTTAAGTCACAGCGTAATGTTTTACTATGTATTTAATTGGTGTGAATAAATAATTCCTTTTCCTAATTTTACAATTCGTATGTTTGCAAACATTGTTCTTTAAAGTACTTTAAAAAGCACTAAATTTTAAAGTGCCAATACTGATTTAAATAAATTTGACTTGAGATTCTACAACTTCCTTTAGCATGTTTACATAATTAGGAACCACAAGTGATTAAATAAAAAAAGTCAGTTCAATCAAGTTCAGTAGTAGTAATTATACCTGTGATGTTAAAACCTCATCGCGAAACGTCTGAAGAGTATTTTTTGAGTGTTTATTTATACTACAAACTAAAATATTCTGTAAATAATATTTGTGACATGCCAATTGGTACAGATGACTTTCTAATTTATGAATAATATTTCTAAAGTTGAAATATGGATCGCTATGGTGTAACAGAGTTGCTGTTCAAAACTGGTACGGGCATTTAGATAGAAAACCAATAAAGGAATATATTCAACTCAATAAGTCAACCCAATTCGAGCTTTGGTTCTATTTTCGGAAGTGTTTGATTATACAATTAATATGAGACTCGAAAATATGCTATCCGAGGATAGATTCCGCAATTTATCTATTTTTTCCGAAAGTCGTATCCCACATCTTAGTAATTTGGTCATGATTGCAGATAAAACCAGTACTTTTCTTCACAATTTATAGCTGATCTCTTAGTTCTAGTATAATTTTACAGAATATACTCTTTGTCGCTCTCAGAGAAACAAAAGAGGTGCACAGTATGGTTAAGATTTGAAAATGATCTTACTTTTCGTCTAACATTTGAAACAGCCTTCTCTCCAACAGTTACAGAATAACGTAGCGTGGTAACACCCACACATTACTGATCTCCGTAAATTACTGATATTTAAGAAACAGACCAGGTTCTCTCTTTTAATTGTGTTCAAAAAGAGATGTGTGTTATTTTAGAGGATTGGCTTATTAATGCCTTTTCTCTCCCTCTTTTCATAACACAGTGGAAAACAGTGGCACATTGGAAAGCGAACCGAGTAACTTTTTACCGTGCAAATTATCAAGATAAGTGTTATTTTTTGTACATTACTTTCTATAGGACTAGCCCATGGAGTCATTGGTAATTATTAAACTTGTTTTTATAGTTTTGTTAAATTAATTATAAAATACATTGTGCAGTACCAATACATTTATAAGTTTTTATATCAGTGCAAATGTGTGTATTTTATTTCTTATTATGCCAGAGTGGATTTGGTGGCCGCGGTAGCCGAGTGGTATAGGTATCGGACCGTGGCTTGCCTTGTCAAGAGTTCGAGCCCAGTACCACTTAAGACCCTCTGCGTAGGGGAGCGATGCACGTTAAATCTGTCGAGAGCTGAAACGTCCTCCCGTTGGTGTGGTGTGGTAGTTAGGAGAGGTATCGTCCACGTCACTTGACCATGGTTCAAAATGACGTGGTCCATCGCCAAAAGCCCTCGTGTAGCTGAACAGTGCGACGTTAATATTCAGTCAGTCAATGTGATTTGTTTGTTTACTTTTTCTGAGTTAATAATTTTTTGTTTACGGCTTTTCAATATGCTCCCCCTTGCGGAGTTATCACCCCCCTAGGGGGTGCGCTCCACAGTTCGAAAAACGCTGGTACAGAAAGAGCCTTCTTCTGGGTTAAGAATCAGAATACTTGCAAACAACATTTTTCTGATACTGCTCTACCTGATTTGGAATTAAAACTCAGATATTTACTTTTTTGACTGTTTCAGACTAACGGCATTTCATCGGTAGGCCAGGGATCACATCAAGAGCTTCTCGTTTTGGAAAGTCTTGGATATTTGTACTAAATATCTTCATGGTCAATTATAAGCAGGGAGTACTTAGGGTTGTTTGAGGGCTTCGAAACCAGATATTTACCACATTATTTTCTTTCGTGGGCTTTCTAAGAATCAACAATCTTTTGGATCCTTCAGATATCACAGGATCAGAATGTATAGAATAATAATATGTTAAAAGTACTAAACTCTCATAAGATTTCTCTTTTGACGATAATTTATTATCTGTATCCTTTTAAAGGTAAAGTTTAATACATGTGTAAACATACTTTAATATTTATAAATATTATATAAACAGACTTTTAGGTTGATCGGGGCTCGAGGACTTCATATAAATCAGTCACAAAGTATAAGAGTTTTTTAAGAGCGATGATAATTTATTGATCAAAGTCCCATTCCTTGAACTACAGAATTCAGTAGCAATATTCACAGGAAAAATCTCAGAAGATCTTCACTCCTTCTAAAGCACTCAAGCACAATTATCAGTGTTTAAAAATACACGAACGTAAAAGATTATTTGCAAGCACAGCCGAGCTAATCGCTAGTCAAAACTGTGCTGACTGTTCGCTGGTTGAAATCAGAGTGACTTATTGCGGCTAGCACCACTCTTTTTGTAAACCCGGCAGAAACTTCCAGAAAAATCCACACGCGTCATATAGCGTGACCAAAAAACTCGTAAACTTGGTGACCAAAAATGATGCCAACTTGGCTCTATCACCAAGTTCTCATTGAATCGCCACTATAGCGTAAGGGACGACGTTTGCTTGTGAATAGTACAATTTTAAAATAAAATAAATATAACATAGAGTAAGATAAATGCATTACACATCCAAATACGAACTATTTACATTATTTACACAAAATTCTTAACGATACATTAATATTTATTATTTATAATTGTTATGTTCTAGAAAGAATTTTTTAATTATGTGACCTTCTCCAGAAATGAGCTTGTGTAGAGTTTCCTGTAAAAAACTCCAATAGTTTAAATCTAGAATTTTTCTAATCAAACCAACAAAAATCATCTTTGATTTCTCTCTCTTGATGATTAAGCAACAATAGTTCTAATATTCCACCAATTGAACACGTGTAGAGTTAGGTTGGTCGGCGTGTCGTTCGTGACCCGCGTCCTACAGCTTCAAAAGATGAACTTTTGCTGCGCATACAAGCAAAATGGAATTCTGTTCCGCAAGAAGATATTCAAAATCTGTTTGACTTCATTCCACGTCGTATAGCAGCACTTGTTGCAGCGCGTCGTGGCTATACCAAATACTGATTTCGGATACTTAATGTTGTTTTTTGCTTTGTGAAAATTCCGTCCTTTATTTGTACTAATACAAGTCTTGTGCATTAACTTTCATTTAATTGTGATAATTCCTTCATGTTTTTTTTTACAAACAGCAGTTTAATAAACCAATGAGAGTCACTAGTAGTTATTAAGCTTTATGTTAAATATGGATAGATTAATTACCAAATACTTGTACAGTACAAATAAATTTATGAGTATAGTATATCATTGTAATGGGTGTTTTGTTATTTATTATGTCATAATGTATTCTTTGTTTTGCTTTCTTTTAGTAAATTAATTTATTTTTTTTTTAAATAATATTTTATTTTTTTTACTTTTCGGTATCTTTTGTGAATCCCGACGCAGAGTTATCACGCCCTCGCCAGGGGGGTACTCACCACAGTTTAAGAAATACTGATTTCAAACTATGCTTAGTTTTCTAGTTTTATAAGGGGCTCGATCTCTTACTGGGCAAGAATAAGAAAATAACTATTGTTGGAAAAACTAAACATTTATTTTTGAGTGAAAAATGTTCCTTTCCAACAATAAGACAAATGAACAATGTTGATAAAACGCATAATTGTTACATAAAAGCATTGTTTTAATTTAGTAATTTTTTTATTTTCAGTGAAGAAATATCTCAAGCAAAATATTTAGCTGCTAATCAGTCTTCAGAATAATATTCGAGCATTTCCTGTAAGTATATATTTAACTCGTGACTATTTAATCTAATAAACTGAAAATCCTATTCAAGTTTGGACACAATTAGAGAAATAGTATCTCTTTTTTCGTCTTTTTTAACTTTTTCTCTTCGTTTCGTAATTGCTTGACATGTTATACATTTATGCTAACTAGGCATTTACTGATCATTGCAAAGTTAATCAAATATACATAAATGTCTTTTATATTAAATAAGATATATAAAGAAAAGCTTTTTATAAAAAGTATTCAGCAGTAAAAATATTCATGCGCTGTAGATGATTTTCTTTTCTAAAGTTTTGTTTTCGTTGAAATAGATCAGAAACAATTCAAATTGCCCAATACAGTTATGAATTTCGTAAGTTTACTACTACAGATGCGTGTGAGCGAAGTAAAATTTTGGACTATTTAGCCCACTTAATGTTTTGTGGAAAAGTGGGGGAAATTAAAATAAACTGAACGCAAGCCAAATATAAATGACGATCGTATTTCATATTTATTTTTATAAAAAATTCAAAAATGTTCTTATAACTAACTCATCGTTCGAATTCAGTAATACTTTTAATTTATTTTCAGTGAAGAAGTATCAAAGTCAAGTTGAATAGCAAAATATAGTCAAACTTAATAGGCCACAAAAACATAAGAGTGGAACCTTTACTTTTGGTAAGTATCCAATTAGTTTTTTATCTTTAAAATTCAGAAACTAACTAGTGATATATTTGTGCAAAAAATTATTATTTTAAAGTATTTAATAAGAAAAATTTATTTCCGTTAGTTTCATCTCGTAATAGGTGTTTGATCTAAAATAATCATGTATTTAATATTAATTAATACCTTTTTTTTTTAAATGCACAGTGAAATTCGTTTATTATTTGAAACATTTTAGGGGGAAACCTCTTAGCTATGAGCACACAGCCAACAATTAATGAAAACTTTCATTGGATGTGTGTGTAATTAGTCAGTTTTAAATGTTCTATTTTCACACAAAAATCTAATTTTTATCAAATGTTAGTCTCAACAAATATTTATTAATTTTTTTATAAATATTTCTTCTACCTCATGTTTTAAAAAAGGACACACAAACATGCAATGAGTAGCCACTTGACCACTTGACACGCTTATGGAGATCAGCTACAACTTCATAGAGTTGCCAATTGAGTGCGATATATATATATATATATATATATATATATATATATATATGACATGGTTTTTGAAGCCAGAATCAGACTTAGTTTTAAAAAGTATTTTTATTTGATGAAATCTATACAAGCTCTGACGCTGAGCGGAGAGAGAAAAATAACGCCAAAGTGAAATCTAAGTGTTTTACCACTTAAAACACCGATGAGGTAAGTATCGCGGCTTTTATTATTGTACTTGTCGTATTTCCTTTAGTATTTATTAAGTAGAGATCTTCTGAAAAGAAATTCTGCAAAAATAAACTTTGGGTGAGGGGCTATGGAGTGTAAAAGATTATATGTCCGTTTTATTAGATTGTTCCATAATTATTGGTCGCAATCAATATAAGCAACTTCTACAGATAGTTCCGATTGGTACAGTAATGATGCATTACTACCCACCTCTATAGTGGGAAGTGGAAAAGTCCACACACTATATAAATGCCAGTCCTTAACTTTTTAATTCATGCAATAAATTTTTATTGCACCATAGTGTGCTAAAATTTCACTTTTCTTTAAAATTTTTCAATGTTAAATTCTTCTACCCAGCTGAACAAGCGCCTCTCCATTTATTATATCACAGTCCCCAGAGCAACCAATTGGAGTCTCTGTACACTTTACCCAGCAACCAATCAGAGAGCAGCCTTTAAGTTCTCCCCTATGCCAAAAAATCAAACAACTTTTTCGCCCAGATGAAGAGCCAAACCCACGCCTCCCGGATCTCATCGTTCGATCAATCGCTGTCATGCCACTCAGCAGAATGCAAAACTGCACTTTCGCCATGTCCAACATTACAGACTATCCTGACATGGGATTGAGGACTGTTGTTACAGTCCAGATGCCCAAAATACAACGCCTGGAAACATTTAAAGACGTGATGGAACAACGTGACTTGCGAATCGTGATTCCGCACGATTTCTGCCTTGTCATTCGTCAGCTGCCGCGTCAACAAAGTATAGAGTGTGGGCACGGCAAGTTAGAGGACATTAGCAGAGATACAGAGATTGACCCTAACTCTGGAGTCTGGCTTCATGTTTCAGTTGGTAGTGGGCAAATAATCCAGGAGTTGGAGTATAAGTTTCTGCCCCCCTAGAACTGACTCCATTATAACATGTTTTGCCAGTTGGACAAGTGTGTGAGAGGCAAACAATTCTCGAACCAGAATGCTTTTATTCAGGGGATTCGTGATATCTTTGACCAATATGACACCGACTTCTGCAACACACTCCGTGGCATTATTCCACTCAAAACTCATTGGGCGAAGTGTAATTATTCCAATGGCGGCTTCTTTGATGATTAAAATACATTTCTTTCTTTGTGATTCATGTGTTTTTTTCGTGTTTTATTTTCTGCTAATAATTATGCAACAACCTTATAGAAATTAAAAACATGTCATTTTTACATTAAGAGGTGAGGGGTAGACGAATGCATTTTAATTTAATCGAAAGCTTATGCTAGGGCTTAGATATCAGTAGTTTTTATATTAACAGAATATATTCAAGCTACATCATGAAAATACCCAGCGAAGTAAAGGGTAGTAAAGGCTAGTTATTTTAACAGTTTTGTAAACTTTAGTAACAATTGTATATATTTCGATGAACATGCATGAAAATGCTTCACTGTTTTCAACATATATGCATACGCACACGCATTTTGTCTTTATAATCTATTAAAAGGCGTTTATACGCCTTAATATAAACACAAATGCCATGACAAGTAAGAAATGAAAATCAAAGTCTTGAAAAGTTGAAAGGGATTTTTCGTTCATTCCATGAGACATATTAGAGTCTTTGACTCTCTAGAAACATGAAACAAAAAAAATTATTGTTCTTTTATAAATATCTCTGTTGCGAAATTATTTCCTCTCTTTTATTCTCGTAATCTTTTTCAAGATCAAAAACTTCGATTTATGTAACTGCTTTTCTGAATGGAGGTTTCCAGACGACGCCGTGATCTCTGGACACCTTCTGACGAAAAAAATTTATTTCAAGAACAATTTACCTTTTGTGCTTTGCAAAAATCAAATTTAATCTCCAGCTCTTCCGATTGAAAATGAAGCAATTCCGTTGAAAAACGTTTCGGAGTAAATAAAATTGATCGCGCTTCGGATTTCTATGTCTCTTACACATTCCTTTGTATATCATTAGTTTTTGAAAATCTTTGTCCCATTTCAATACTAAATATATTCCTTAATAATTTAGAGCAGGGATGGGCGCCTTGTCTTAACTCGTGGGTCACATTGTGGAAAGCTAGGATACTGGAGACCAACACCTTTTTTAAAGGATTGCATTCATTATGAAAACTAATACATATACAGGGTATTTATAAATGAATATCGGAGTTTTAACGCTGTATAGTATTCATTATATTTAACTTATTAGTGTAACTCATACATCGAATGAAAGACCAACTGAAACAGTTTTGTTTGCCGGCATGTTAGCGCATGCGCACGAAACGTATGTTGATTGTTTCCCCTTCCCCGCCGATCAGCGCGCTAGTAGAAAAATGGCGATTATTGAACAAAAAGCGCGTTTTGTGTTCCCCAGTTCGCAAAGACAGAATCGGCTATTACTGTGCAACGAGCGTTCCGGTGGACACTTCAGTGGAAATATGAGCACTCATAATGCGCGTATCTGGGGCTTAGAAAATCCTCACGAGGTGCTAGAATCGCCTAAATTGAATGTTTTTTTGTGCCATATCTCGGTGGGCCTTTTGTTTTTGGAGAACCAACTGTACCTGACCCTGCCTATATCGATGCTCTACAACTATGAATATTTCCTCAATTGAAAGAAAATAAACCAGATAACTTCATTTGACCGTAAGTTGGTGCACCGCCTCACTGGCATCTCTCAGAACGCGATTGGTTGAACATTACTCTATTCGATGAAAGGATTTTACGCAAAAGGCCTTACGACAAAGTTTATCTCGCATGGCCTCCATGCTCACCCGATCTGACGTCATGTAATTTTAATATGTGGGGGTTCATTAAGTTTTGTGTTCGTACCTCTCTTACCAACTGACCTGCCGGACTTAAGACACAGGATTGAAGCAGTTGTTGCAAGATTTACCTCAGACACACTGAACAAAGTTTTTGATGAACTCACCTATCGGCTTGATGTGTGCCGTTTGACGAATGGGGCTCACACAGAACATTTCTATGCTTGTAGGTAAAACTGTTTCAGTTACTCTTTCATTCGATGTATGAATTGTACTTGTAAGTTATGCAATAAATACTACAAAGCGTTAAATCTCCGATATTCATGTAGAAACACCCGGTATGATTAAATAAAATAGTGGTCTTATTCAAGTTATTTATTGTTCTAATTTCATATCATTTATAGCAGTTGTCCTTAACTCCCCAGCCACGGACTGGTACCGGTCGCCAAGAATTTTCTTTTTATTTACTGTAAAGTATTTCTCTTCGTTTTGTGCGACTTTCCCTGAAAATCTCACTTTATATTCATTTTGGTGTAACTGTATTTTATTCTGAAAGCCTATTTAAATGTAATTAAATTAAAATTATTATAGCAAAACTATCTAAAATATTGTTACGAATTTTGTGTAAAATAGTGTAAATAGTTTGTGTATTTGAATGTGTATTGCCTTTATCTTACTCTAAGTTATATTTAAGTTACGTTAAAATTGAAATATTCACAAGCGGCTCCGTCCCATATGTTATAATGGTGATTCAATGAGAACTTGTCGAAATCTTGGTGATAGAGCCAAGTTGGCATTATTTTTGGCGACCGAATTTGTGGCCAATTTGACGAATTTGGAAACCATTTTGGCGACATTGGTGACCATGTTGGCGAGTTTGGGACCCTCTGGATTCTTCTAGAAACTTGTAGAGAAATAAACTAATTTCACGCTCTATGACGCGAGCGGGTTTTTCTCGCAGTTTCCACCGAGCCAATGAATAGAGAGGCTCTCTGAAAGAAGGGTCAGTCTTGATCCAACCAGCGATTAGTAAACTTGTTTTGATCGTGATTACTGATTAGCTCGGCTGTGCTTGTGAATAATCATTTACATACGTGTATTTCAGACACTGATAATTGTGTCTGGGTGCTGTTGAAGGCATGAAGACCTTCTGAGATTTACTCTGTGAATATTGTTGCTAAATCATGTATTTCAAGGATTAGAATTTCGACAATAAATTCTCATCTCTCTTAAAGAACTGTTATTTTTCTTTGTGACTGTTTTGCACAAAATCCTCGAACCCCGATCAACGTAATATTATAAACAATCAATGCCCCTCCATCCTTAGCGGGCCGACCCACAACGGGCATTGCAAGGGAGTGGGCGTTATAGATGAAGAAGAACACTCATTAAAATAATTTTTCCTTTTTCTATACATTGTTTTGTACTGGGTTTTACTCTCTTTACAATTCAGTTATTATATCAAAAATACTATTTTTTTCTTTTAAAAAATCAGCTCATGCGAAGAACGGGTATTTCAGCTATATAATTCATGATAAAATTACTGATGTTAACTCTTCCGAATTTTTTAGCACAAAGCATATCCGAGTTTTTCACACAATGGTAATTTCTCTAGACAAAAATTACCCGTTGTAAAGATCAAACGCATTCGAAGTAAAAGTTAATTATAAACTAGGAAATCATTTGAATAGCTTGATTATTCAATAAAAATTCTTTAACCGATTAATCTAATTAACCAATCATTACGAAATTTCCTTCGACACCCTTTGTTCTTTTTCTAATATTTATCTAAATGGTAATAACAAAACAAATGAAAAACGTATAAGGATTTTAACTATTCAAAACATTCGTACTACGCAGTATTTCATAATACGTTAATAAGTACTAAAACTTCACGTAATTACAGTTACTTAAAAATGCACCGAAAGTTTGAGAAACTTGGATTAATAATCGCCATAGATAAATCGGTAACCATGGTTACACATTCAATTCATCTTTTGGAAAACTTGCTAAAAAATGTCCACGCTATTAGAACTGTACTTTGCGAACAAAAGAGAAATAACCTCGGATAATAATCCATTTTCTAAAGCAAATATTGATTTGTATGTCTTCAAACTATATTTTAATACTGTGAATAAGAATTCACTGAGTGTCAAGAAAGAGGCCCTTTTCAAATAAAATATCAAAAATACTCAATAAATAAAGGGTGAGAGTTATATTCACGTAGCAGAATAAAGCTGCACTATAAGGCTATTGGTGGAGGACCTAGTCATTCAATTCCTACTATTAACTCACATTCTCTATATATTTATTTATTTATTTGTTTGTTTATCCTGGTGCAATTTTCGATCGTTAGTAAAATACAATTTAAAACGCTCCATTGAGCTGAAATTTAATATACGTGATTTTACTTTGGATGACAGTACAGTAATTTAATTATAATTAATAAAATGTACTTGTCTGAAACGAATTATTTAAAGAATTCCAAATACAGCAACTTTGGTGACCCTTTAGGCGACTTGTGCAAAACTTAAAAAGGTTTTTTTTTCTCGTTTTAAACCATTCATTTGAATTGAAAATTTATATACACGATTGTTTTGGATGACAATACGATACTTTAATGATAATGAATAAAAGTTAGTGACCAGTTAATGTTGTGATTCTGTCCTATGCATATACATATTTACATTAATTGTAACTATTTAATACAGTGCTTCTCAAACTTTCAATAGTGGCGCCCCCCTTATCAATCACAATTTTTATCGCGCCCCCCTTATACATTAATAATGTACTGAATGCAATAACAAAGCATTTTTTTTACGCTAAAGCAATAATCTTAATTATATACCGTACAAATTCATGACATAAGTATTAAATTTTGTATATGTTGCTTTTAAGCAAAAAAAATATTAAGTTATAGGATAATTATTATGTTATTTTTCCTTTCTCTATTTTTTAAATTGGAACATATTGCAAAATGCAGTGGCTGCTTAGAAGACAAAATATAGATATCAGCTTTTTTTAGAAAGAACTCAGTGGGTCAATTTCTAATCATATATATATAAGCATTCCTTTGAAAAATTTGCTCTGTAAGACAAGCCCATGGAAGTCGCTAATACTTATTAAACTTGTTCTTAATTTAGCATTAATTAATTAGTTATAAAATACTCTGTGCAGCACTGATACATTAAAAGTATACCGGCTGAAGTGCCCTCTCTTTGCAGGAGTTCATTTATAAGAAAATAAAACATTATTGATATAATAGCTGAATTGTAAGGAGTGCAATGCCAAATACTCGACAGTATTTACAAAAATGTAAAATGATTTTTTTTTAATAATTTCTCAAATTATAATTAATTTTAAGCGAACTGTAATTTTAAGCCTCACAGAATTAGCATTTACAGTTGATGTTGAATAATGAACAATAATATAAAATTCCGATGAGAAATAATTGTATTATTTTCAATATTTAAAGTCTTAACATGTTTTAAACCTGGAGCAGGCACGCACTTGATACTAATGGTCGAGTGGGGTTATTGAGCCACCCCAATCTTTTTTTTATAATTATTTTTATAGTACACAATAAAAATCGTAATTCCAGTGAATAATTTAATTAAGAGAAAATATACTCACCTACTTTCAAGAACACAGAAAATATTTCGGAAAAAAGTTATCACACCGGGAACTCAGTCAAAACAAGTACCTAAAGATTGTAAAAAAACGTTTGTCACTCCCAAAAAAGAGGGGGAGATATGTGACAAACATATTTTAGTTCACACGTTAAGACTGTCAAACAGGAGGATAGTGTGTCAGAGCCATTGGTAACAATTAAACAGTTTTGCCAGAATTACCGATTTCGTGCACTCTGTGCTCGGCGTGACAGCTCCAGAATAAAAGTGTATTTATTACAATATGGATGTTGAAAAAAATTATGTAAAACGTTTTTCATTGTGCTTTTTTATATGTTTGGGAATAACTCATAGAAATAAATCTTGGCCAAGTAATCCTTCAAAGAGCTCTCTGTGCTTTTCCAAAAATCATAAAAATATTTTACAAGGAAAAAATCGCAGCAGAAATAGTTTATTTGCAAGTTCCCAAAATGAAAAACAAATACATAAGAGCCAGGACTAACTAACCGTACAAGTAAGTTCGAAGGTCAAACCGCAGCAACTACATTCTGCTGCCTACAGCTGATGACAATAATATTACAGTGATGAATTTTTTATCTTCCTAAAATTTTTTTTCGATTATGGGTCTGAGTTTTTTTTTCTTCTCATTTTGGTTTGAAAAGAAACCGTAATAGAAGTAGAAGCTTTAATTTTTTATGACGTAATATCGCAGATATATAAATTATATCAGTGTAAATGTGCATTTTTTTATTATGTCAGAAAGTATTTGTTTTTACTTCATTCCAGTAAATAAATTTTTTTAATCTTTTTTATTTTCGATATGCAACGTTTTTCGTGCCCCCTTGTACGTTTATCGCGCCCCCGGGGGGCGCGCCCCACAGTTTGAGAAACACTGATTTAATATGAAGTAGCTAAAGTAAAAAAAAATGTGTTGATCTCAGTAGGAATTGACTTAAAAAATTATTTTTTATATTATTTATTTATTTTGATTAAATGAGCAACGTTTTTTTTCTTAAGATATGTGTGGGTTTAAAAAAATGTTTTATGTATTATTTGAAAGCAAATAAATTTCATTTGAGTATATATTTTAACGGGATTGCCATTTCGTTTTTATTAGGAAAAAAAAGTTTCAATTAAATAGCTTTTTTATCTTGTGCTAGTCATATTCATTTAGTTTACTCCATTATTAAATCAGAAACTAAATAAACATAAAATATCTATTTCTATTTAATCAAAAACTTGCAATGTTTTTAGCTTTTTATTTAATGCCATTGTCAAACATTCTTTTAAATCGAACTATGATGTATGCATACAAATTCACAAAACCAAACAAAAGGTAGGATTTCCTTATCTCTCGAGTGCAGAATTAAAAACAAATTTCTTACACGTGTTTATGTCAAGTTACGTTTTGAAAAGAATCTAAATATATGAGATATTGTTCTCTCCACTAAGCATCGTTATTTTTCTGTTCTTATGATATCCACCCACACTACTTTTGCTTGAAAAAGTAATTCCTTTTATGTTTCCGAACATTCTTTTTATTCCAGTGCGGGAGAAAAACAGATAATTGAACGGAATTTTTCTATCGCTTTTTCGCTCACTTAATGTGATTCTGTCCTATGTACTATATACATATTTATATTAATCGTAACTATATAATAAAAAGTAGCTAAAATATATATAAAATTTTCCTTTGTTGATCTAAGTAGGAATTGTCTTAAAATTATTTTTATTACTTGTTTTTAACCATGGACAAATGACGAGGGCAATATCTGAGGGGAGGGGGTACTAGACTCGAACTCACTACACGCCAGCCACGAGTCGTTGCCTTGAACCCCGCGGCCACGGCAGTTAGCATGGAAAAATGGTAAATTTGATAAAAGGATGACGCATGCATCTATCGTTTTTAAAGGGAAAAAACCATGTGAGTGTTGATTAAGGACACACTAAACCAACGTGTGAAATATTGGTAAAAGAGGTCATCCTTTCAAACCGTGGTTAAACGACGAGGAAAACACCTGCGCTGGTGAGCCGCTACACCAGCGATACTCACCCTACGGTTCACAGGGCCTTTTTAAGTGGTTGTCTCATTGTTCTTTGAGAAATTCACTTATTTAAGAACATTGTATTAAAAATTTGGTGAGAAATTTTTTGTCATAAAATCAAATATATCAATTTTGTTTTTTGCTGTCGGTGACGTACTGGAACGAATTGGTATTCTTTTTCTATTTGGAACGGTTACGGTTAGTGATAACAGACAACAGTGGAGTAGCGACAATTTTATGGGTGAAACTAATTTTTAACTATCTTTCATATCTTACAAACAAAAAGTATTCGAAAAAAATGCATCGTTTCAAGAAGAGTGGGAGGTAGACTGTTTTGTAGTGAAAAACAACATGGATTATTAACTGTTTCATTTGTTACGAAAATGCTGTATTTAAAAAATACCACTAAACAGGAATCATTCCATGACACTTTTCGTAGCAGTTTACCTGCTTTTCTTCACCCCCCCTCCCGATAGTGTTCGATGCCTCGTCGTTTCTTGCTCTTTCCCCCTCACACAGAGAAAAAGCACGAATCTCCGTGCTGGTGCTCTAGAAAAGAATATGTTCCCCGTCCTCGAAGATTTCTTTCAAGAGCCTCAAAGTGTTTTGTCAATGGTAATATTACACCGGTAACAAAGATATCCTATGAGGTTTGTTATATTATTGGTAATCATATGAAACTGTTTACTGATCGAGATATTGTGCAGGAGTGTTTCTTAAATGCTTCTAATTTAATGTTAGTGACAAAAAAAAACATCTAAAAAATAATAAATAAAAAAAGCAAAATATGATTTATAATATTTCGTTAAATTTTCCACATTTTAGATTTCAAATGTTATCTTGGTCTTAAAGCAGTTCTCCCCCCCCCTTCTCCTCCCCCATTTATCCTCATGTTGCGATACGCGTGAAATAATTAATATATGTATACGGCCTGCGTGAAATAACTAATACATGTATACGGCCTGCGTGAAATAGCTGACATATGTATGCGGCCCAGCAGAAAAAAAGGTTGAGTATCTCTGCTACACGGTGAGCCTACAGAGCCAATAGGCCTCCAACTCATGACACAACAAACACGAGTTCACGACCATAAACACTTGTGACGAATCTGCACGGAACCTTTCCACTAATATTCTTAGGCGTCTTTTGGGTGATTATAAATTCGCGTATATTTCCAATCAACTCCAAAAAGTGAACGGGATATGCAAAGTAGATAGGGTATTTAAGTAGAGCGTTGTAAGCTAGCGAGTGTGAAGGCTATTGAGCCAGCAGCAGTAGCTTCAAATTTAGAGGATTCTATTGGATTACGTTAGTGAAGCCTTATTGCTGTTATTCTACGTAAGAACTACAAAGATGATGAACCAGGCGGTAACTATAATTTATTTACGCTTAAAATAAGCGTTAGTTTAGCAAAATTAGTTAAAGTTAATGAAAGCTAATAATTCGAGTTACGTGTATTTCTCGGACCTCCGATTTCGGTAGATCTTATTTGATCTTGCGCGTAATTATTGATTAATTTCATAATTCGTAATTTAGTTTAATATTAAAGGTAAATCTCTTTTGTTTGACGTAACATAGAAATATTATATGTTATTAGAGTTTCTGATATTTGAATTGATACAATAAATACAAGTTATTACTATACAAAATGGCTCTTAGTGATTCTTTGCCTCAAATTAATCTTGGTGTCCAGGGGGGTCCGCACACACTCAAGAACTGTAGCTATTGGTGCAAGAAAAGATATAAAAAAATAAGAAATTTATTTTTTGAGTGAGTGAGAATTATATACATTAACGTTTTTCTGTAAAGCTACACGAAAGCTATTGGGGAACTCCTCTAACTCTTAAACCTCGGTCAAGTGAAAAGGATGACACCTGAGCTGTTCTCTCCAAACTCCCTCACCACACTAACGGGGGCAAATTGAACCTCGACGTATTTAGCGTTCATCGGGCCAAAAACGCGAATCTTCAGCGGCCCTAAAACTCGAGCCAGTAACATGTCGTTCAAAAAATCAAAAATAAAACTTTTAAGCTGTAAACGGCACGACGGAGGAAACTACAGCACATCCATACATTTTCAGAAAAAACTCCAGGTGAATGAGAGTTAGCGTTATATTAACGTCACACAATAATTCAACACGAGGGATATCGGTGACGGATCCCATGATTTTGATGCACAATGACGGGATGAGGACGATACCTGAGCTCATACTCCTCACTACCACACCTTGTCAATGAGCCACGATAAATTTAATGTGCATCAGACTTTTTACACGGTTGTTCTTCAGCGGCATTAAGACCCGAAATCCTTACTTCAGCGTTTTCCAAACTGTGGGGTGCGCCCCCTAAGGGGGGCACGATAACTCCACGAGAGGGAAGTGAGCATACTGAAAAGTAAAAAAGCAAAAGATTATTTAAGAAAATTATTAATTTAAGGAAAATAAACATTACATTATGCCATAATAAAAAATATAATACACATTTACACTGATAAAATACACTTATAAATGTATCAGTACTGCACGATGTATTTTTTAATTAATTTAACAATACTACTAAGTCAAGAACAAGTTTAATAATTACCACTGACCCCATGGGCTTTTCATACAAAAATTAACACTTATCGGATAATTTGTAAGGTTTATCATTAATCCCTTAACTGCCAGTTAAAGGTTGCTCAAATCCTTCCCCGATGCCACCGTTTTCCACGTAGACGCGTGTATGCGATATTTGGGGGAATGGGGGGGGGAGGAATAAATAAGCAAATCCTATAAAATAAGAAAATCCTTCGCAAACACCGTCAATGTCCTTTTATTGCATTCCAAGAGGCCTTCTGAATAACTTTATGGATATCAGTGCACAGAAAAGATAGGACGTATATATACGTTCGGGGAAATTATCATTTTCATTGAGCAAGACGTTTTTTTCGTCGGTGGCACTTGAGGTCGAAAGGGTGTTGTAACTTTAGAGTCAAAGTATAGTGTTATTGAATTCAATACATTATTGTTGTATGTAAGATGGGGGGTGATTAAAATTATGCTTGAATATTGGGTTGCAAATAGTGAAAGTCTGAGAAGCACTGCCCTACTCAACAAAGCCGCCGGTCACGTATTTGTGTCCCTAACTACTAGGTAACCTCGGCACCAAAAATCCTTGGATTTCCGTTCTGGAATTTCTGGACCGCTTTAAAAGAATCTGGCTTATGGTACAGAATCTGGTTCGATTTTTTTAATCTCATAAAAAGGGGCAATTAGAAGTAATTATGAAGACCCCCTACAGATACGTCTTATATGAAACTAGCCATCCTCTTCTCTCTCTCTCTCTCCCTGGGTAATTTATAATGTTATACAAATATATACTGCTTATATGTTTATAAATTATTGCATTATTCGTTCTATTGCATTGAAAAATTTTCGTATAATTCTTACCTCTTGATTTAAAAGGACAGAGTTTTTAAATAATAACATCTAAAATTAAAGTAGAATTTTTCTTTACGCTACCGTAACCCCTCTATCCCAAAGTGTACTTCTGCAAAACCAATTTTTAGTGGATCACTACTCAACAAAATTAACATACTTGGCAAATTTCAAGTCTGAATTTAATAATTCAATAATGGAAAAATTTTTTATCAATAATCCTCGTAACACCCTATTAGAGTCGATTTCCTAAAAACCCGTTCTTACCTGATTTAAATTCAACACAGAAGAAACATGTAACACACACAACAAATTTCATTACTTGAAGTCAACAGTTCGAAAACGGATTTTTTTTTAATAAAACGTCCTAAAACTCCCCACTGCAACCACTGGAGTTGATTTTCCTAAAATCTGCTGTTATTGAATCTCTATTCAACAAAAGAAATATTTTTACCTAATTTCATGTGGATCTAAAACTTTAAAAACACAGGATTTTTTAATTGTAACGCCTCTTAAGACCTCGCAACGCCCCTTGAGGTCGAATTTAGCTCTAGACCTTTTGTAATGAATCTCTACTCGCTGAAAGTAACATGCCTATCTAATTTCAAGTCTGCAGGTCTAATAGTTCAAAAACGGGAATATATTTATCTATAACACTCCTTAAACCCTCACAACGCCCTGTGGGAGCGGATTTTCGCAAAAACCGTTTTGTAACGGATATCTTCTCTATGAAAAGAACGTGCCTACCAAATTTCAAGTCTGTAGGACTAAAGTTCCGGTGATATCGTCATGACAGAGACGCTTTTCTCATTTATGTATGTAAATTATCATTAAAAGCTATTTTTATTTATTTCAGTAATAAAGGTGTTTTATTCTTTAAAAGGATTTATGAAAGATAAATTTCTTTTATTCGAAAAGTGTTATAACTATTCGAAATTTTTCAGATAAATAACTGATTCTTTTAATAATGCCTACGAGTCAATTTAATAAACACGTCTGGCAACAACACATGATTTTATTTCTCCTTGCAACACACTTCTTAACTATAACGACGTGATTACTTTCCCATATTGCTGTGTATCAATTTTTTTTATTATTACAATAACTCTTTTTTCCTCACTATTTCTGCAGTCTCGTTTTATTTTTAACTAACAATAACTTGTTTTCTAGCAAAGGTGTTAAGTTATTCACTTTTTTTTTACATCATTAACACTTCGTGAACTTTTTTCTGTTATGGGACAGATAATAAACTGTTTAACTTTAAGTTTCAAAATTTAAAAAATTACTTTAACATGAATATATTGAGAAAAATATTCAGAATCTTTATTCTAACATTTTGGCATCGTTTTTACTGCTAATACTTTTACAACTTATATTATTAGTTCACTCTCTCCCTATATATATTTATTTATATATCTTGTTCAAATTTTCAATCGTTAATAAAATGCTTTTTATTCACCCACTGAAGTTTAAATGCATTTTTTACACTTATATAAAATGACATTTAATATTGATAGACCTTCCAAACATTAATTCATGAATTAAATTTTAGTTTTTAATTTTAAATTTATTCTGCGTTATTTCTTATGAACTTAGAACTAACACCAACAGAGGGCATCATTAAGTTTTTCTCCAACAAAATTTTTCTTGTCTTTACATATATATTTTTAAATTTCTAGTATAGAGTAATTGATAATCATTTAGTCATTTGTATTAATATTGATAGTCCTTTAAAATATTAATTCATTAATTAAATTTTATTTTTTAATTTTAAATTTATTCTACGTTATTTCTTATGAGCTCAGAACTAACACCAACAGAGGGCATCATTAAGTTTTTCTCCAACGAGAAATGCTCCTTGTCTTTAAATATATTTTTTTAACTTGTAGTAGATGACACTTAATGTTGATAGTCCTTTCAAATATTAATTCATTAATTAAACTTAATTAACTAAAATAAAAATTTTCTTTGTTGACATAAGAAGAATTGACTTTTTAAAAAAATTTATATTACGTGTTCAATTAAGAATGCTTTTCTAATTCGAAGTTTTCTCAATGTTAGTCTGCAGTCAGCGCAACGTGCTTTCCAGATATTTAACGTGATGTCCTTTTTAGGTAATGTGAGTTCTCTAAACCAGGGACGGTCAACACAAAGAACTTTGTAGGCTTCTAAGGGAAAACATTATAATCTCGTGAACCGCATATAAAAGTATATACTTTTATATTATATTTGGACCCATTACAAACATTTATTGAAGGTAAAATTTAAAACAGAAAATGTATATAAGCATAAATAATAAAATAATAATAATGCAACGGTCAATTAATGCTTAATTTATTTAATTTGTAAAATGTTTGTTTCTCAACTCTTTTCATTAGTTTTTCCAAGTTGATCTCAATGCGTGCATTTGCACACCATAATTGATGCTGCACGTTTTTGTCCGTTAAATTTGAGCGTCATTTTTGTTCGATAATAAATAACGATTCCAAGTGTAAGTTGACGAAAAAGCGTTCCCAACCTTTTGTGTCGGATCTCTAAAATTGAAAAAAAAATGTGACATAAGTGTTATAAAAATTTATTTTTCCTTCTGATGTTTCAAAAATGTTTTTTTTTAATTCATTGTTGCATTGTAAATAAATCCGTTCCATTTGGAGATATTATGGGGCCCGATTCGGCATCGATATAAAAGGGACATGGATATATTTCAAATAATTCCTTCGTCAATGGAGAGTTTTGAACGTTATTATTTTGGGATGCAATACTGCAGTGTTTCTCAGAGTTTCAACATTTGCGACCTAGATTTCAATCCTTTTCCTCGTCTCCTTAAAGTAATAATGTATTGAATACAATAAAGTACTTTGTAGTTAAAGCTGCAATACGATTTTAATTATAAACCGTCCAAATTATCAAGATTTGTGCATGATAAGCCCATTGGAAAATCACGTAATTACTAAACTTGTTCTTAACTTAGTTTTGATAAATGAATTATCAAATACATTGAGTAGTACTGATACAATTATAAATAGATTACATCATTGGGAAGATGTATTTTTTATTATCTCCTAACTTACTTTGTTTAGATTCCTTTCATTAAACTAGTATTTTTTTTAAATAATCTTTTATTTTCGATGGGCTGCTCCCCATTGGGGTTATCATTCCCCCAAATGCCCCACAGTTTGAGAAACTCTGCAATACTGCCCACTTCTGAGTATGCATAAAAACAGAAGTAAGGTGATAATATAGAAACAGTTCGGGGATTCATTTGACAAAAAATACTACACTGAAAACAAAAAAAAATGTATAAAGTAATCGTATTTTTGCAAAGTTGTAATGAATCTCGCGGGCCACAAAATTATTCAAGGCGGGCTGCATGCAGCCACCGTGCCGTGGTTTGGCCAGCCCTGCTCTCTATATAACACATTTGAACTTGTTCTTGTAGGGATATATCGGGGATAGACCCGTCAACCTATGGATCCATAGTCGAGTAACTTAACCAATCGACAAATGTGATCACATCTGTTTGGAGGCTATTACTGGCTTATATAGTAATCGCTACACTACTCCCCCACCAGTAAGTCGGTGGATAGGCGAACGAACGAGATATTTGTTCTGGCGAGCGTGTCAAATGTTGCTGTTGCGTCAAGTGAGCCTGGTGACTTTCGTTGCTGCGTCAATTGGCTCTGAGGACTTAGGTTTATACGTCAAGTAGGTCTGATGACTTTGGTTGACCTTGTTGCGGGTAGGTCTGACGGCTTTAGTTGATCTTGTTGCGGGTAGGTCTGACGACTTTGGTTGATCTTGTTGCGGGTAGATGGTGCCACGACAGAATAGAAAGTTCTGCGTTTTTCTTTTCAGCCAGGGTCACCAATGTCGGGGATAGAACCCGCGATCTATGGATCCGTAGCAGAGTAACTTAACCACTAGACAAATGTGATCATATCTGTCCGGAGGCTGTTACTGGTGTATATAGTAAACGCTACAGATACATGAAAAACATTGTTTCCCAATCTTCAATGAGTGAAACTGGTGAAATGAAAAGTCAAATTACAGTGGGCATCCCGGTTGTCAAACTTGGAATACTCCATAGAACCTGGCTAAAATTATCGTATAGACTCGACGTGTTAAACGAAACTGATTGCGCACAAAGCATACAAAGAAAAACTTTAATGCACTGCTTCTCAAACTGGGGGCGCGCCCCCTTCGGAGGGCGCGATAAACCTACGTGGTGGGTGCGAGCAAATCGAAAAGACAAAAATAAAAGATTATTTTAAAAGAAGTATTAATTTACTGAAAGGAAGCAAAATAAAATTCACTCTGACATATAAAGTCACATTTACAATGATACACACATGTCCATAAATTAAGGATAATTCAGAATCCCACAGAAATTGAACTCTAAAATAAAAATTTCACCTGTAGAATTATCAAACACATCTTGAAGAAGAATATGCAAATTACAGGAAACCACCAGATGGCGCGGATAGTACGTCACAATGACGATAATGTAAGAGATGGGTATATAAGGAATGGTGGCAAAATTGTTCACAAGCACTTTAAAAGCCTTTCAGTGCAATAACTGCATAGTTATGGCGCAAAGGAAGCATTTGGATGATTTTTTTAACGTGGTAGAATTACTGGACGACTGGAATGTGGACGTACCTAGCTGGAAGTATCCGAGGAACTTGGAATCGCCCAGAGTGTCATCTCAAGGCTTTGGCAACGATTTCAAGATGATGGCAATGTGAGTAGATGTTACAGCACAGGTCGCCCCGAGTTATAACGCCGAATGAGAATCGGTATATTTGGCAGTTACTGCCAAAAGAAACAGACGGAGCACAGCATCAGACCTGTCTCGTCAGCTCTCATCAGCTACCGGTACGACAGTTTCAAGCAGACCGTATACAGACGATTAGGGCACATTAGTCTATATGCTCGTAGGCCTGTCAGATTTCTTCCACTTACCGCAACTCACTGTCGCCTGCGATTAACCTGGAGTAGAGAACATGCATTGTGGACACCACAACAGTGGTCTTGCGTGATGTTTTCCGACGAGTCCAGGTTTAGTTTGCAGTCTAATTCTCGCCGGATTTCAATATGGAGAGCGCCAGGTACCCGTTACCACCAAGAGAACAACATTGAACGACACCGTTACGGTGGTGCAGGATGGCTCGTTTGGAGAGGAATTATTTTTGGTTCCAGAACTGACCTGCATGTTCAGAGTGTAACGATGACAGGCCCCATCTTCTGTTTATGGATGACAACGCCCGTACTCACCGTGCAAACATTGTAGACGAATGCCTTCAATCGGAGGATATCACCCGTATGGATTGGCCAGGATACTCCCCAGACTTGAATCCAATAGAGCATGTGTGGGGATATGCTTGGCCGACGAATTGCAGCCCGTCAACCCCCTCCCACCTGTCTACCGGAACTTCGGAGGGCATTGCTTGATGAGTGGTGTAATATTCCCCAAGATCAGATTGATAATTTGATACTCAGCATGCTTAGGCGTTGTAAGGCCTGTATTGCATCGTCCGGGAGATATACTCCGTATTAACCCTCATACTAACCATGTTATAATTGTTTTTTGTAAATAGGTTCTTTTTTGAAATTTGCTCCAGGGAGTAAAAAACGCAATTTGTATTAATTATGTCAAACATATAGCATCCTTTTTGCTCATATCTTGTTGTAGATTTTACGCTTTTAGTCCCTAAGAGCAAAACAGTTCTTTAAGATCCATGAAAATTTATTGCGGAAAAACAATTCTTAAAATACACACTTCTTAAATACACACTTCTTAAAATACAGCACTAAAATTCGCATAATGGTTCCTAGAAGGTTTTCACAACTTCTGTAGCCCTCAAATGCAAATGTCACTGCCTAAAAATGCACGCACGTAATGCTAAAGATTATCGGCAAGCAACACCTTATCCATAGGCGAGTATCAACACTTCATCAGCCGAAGTAATAGTGACTCATTTTCGGCAAGCAACTGCTATTTTGTAGCCTGCGAGGTGACCTTCCAGAGCTTCCTCAAAAAACTAACGACGTCATAGATCTTGATGTTATAGATTTCTCAAGTAATTTATAGAAGTATCCATATTGGTCGGCAAAAATAGTCTCCAACATGATTGCCAAGACACCAAATTTAGTCACCAACAACGATGCCAACTTGGATGTATCGCCAATATTTCGCCAAGTTTCCATTGAAAGGTCAATATAATATAAGGGACAGCGTTGCTTGCGAATATTATATTTTTTATCCTAAAATAAATACATCAGACAGTATTATTAAGGTATTTAACATCCAGATATAAATTATTTACATTATTCTAAGCATTAATTATACAAAATTCCTAACAGCATTAATTCGAATTATCTATCGTGTACAGCTGTTGCAAACTGCTTCGAAAGGACTACCAACGATTAAGCGAAGTATACAGCAAATTAAAAATATTTCGGAACTAAAAAAAATAATTATTATAAGCACTTGCATGGCGATCAAAGCTATTTGCCAAAAATAATATTTTATTTAAATTTCGGCAGTGGAAGAAAAGTCGCGTAAAATAATATTTATGTGTCGGTAAAGATTAAAAATAATACTAAGTACGAAAATACGTACTAAGCCATTAATAATTTTAAATAACAAAAATAGAGGTAACTGGTTAAAAAATTAATTTATTGTAATATATTCGAAAATTCTTTCTTGGTTCAACCTAGTATATATATATATATATATATATATATATATATATATATATATATAGTGTACTGTCATAAATTCAACACTACGCAGTTATTTTTATATTTATCGTTTTAAATATTCGTTATTTCATGCATGCTAAGTTATTCTTTTGTCACAAGGCAAGAAAATTAATCTTGTTCAAAGGAAAACTTTTAGTGGAATTTTTTTTTAAGTTTTCCCAAAATTATTTACTGTCAGTAAGATTTGACAAAAAAAAATGTATATTTCTTGAAACATTTTTTCGTACTTTCCGCTTGCTTAAACTTAAATAAAGTTACTTTAAAAGTTTCATGAGACTGATAATTGTTTTGAAAACGCTTTTATGGCCGTTTTTACATTCAAGAAGGAATGTGAGATTTTTTTAACAGTAAAATGGCTTTTCGAAATCATATTGAAATGGACTTCAGAAGAAAGTTATTTGCGTAGATGTTAAAACTATTTTAAGTTCTAAGTGTCCGTTAAATTTCTTTTATAACAGCACTAGCAGTTACCCACCCTCTTCGCTACCATCGTTTGATGAATTATTGACATATAAGTCCTAGATAAAAGCATTCGATTGAATTGAAAAACATTCTCATAACCCAGTATTTCTCAGACTGTGGGGCATGCCTTATTAGGGGGCGTAATAACCCTACGAGATGCACGACCCTATTGAAAACTCGAAAACAAAAGATTATTTTTGAAAAAATCATTAATTTACCGAAAGGAAACAAAAGATTACATTCTGAGATAATGAAAAATAAAGTACACATTTACACTGATATAATACACTTATAAATATATCAGTACTGCATAATGTATTTTATAATTAATTTAACAATACTAAGTTAAAAACACGTTTAATAATTACCAGTGAGCCCTTGGGCATGTCATGTATAAAATTATAAACAAAAATTTACACTTACGATAATTTATACGATTTATAATTAATCATTTAAACGCCAAAAAAAAAATTACACTGTTCGCTCCCAGGTACCACCATATAACACATAGGCGAGTGTATTACGGGAGAAAAGGGGGAGGAATAAATAAGCAAATCCTCAGAAATAAATAAATCCTGCACAAACGCTCTCAAGGTCCTTTTATTGCACAGACATTCTAAAGACTTCAAAATAATTTTATGGATAGCAGTTCACAGAAAGAATTATACTTAGGAAAGACGTATATATACGTCCAGGGCAATTATCTCACTAGCTGAACGAGTAGTTTATATATGCCGGTGGCACTTAAGAGGTTAAGGTCGTATTGTAAGTTTAGCGTCAAAGTATAGAATTATTGAATTCAATCCATTGTTAGTGTATGGAGGGGGCGCGATAAAAATTGATTGAATATTGGGTCACAAATACTGAAAGTTTGAGAAGCACTGCCATAACTCTCACCCCTTGTTTTAAAAAAAACAGGGCTTGAATTTGAAAAGGAAGTATATATATCTTCTACAACCCCATTTCGCAAAACCTTTTTTTAGCGGATCTCTCCTTAAGAAAAGGAGCGTAATTACCAAATTTCAAGTCTGTAGGTATACTATCTGAAAAGCGGAAATGTTATCGGCCTCCTCTCCTATTAGCAACTTCTCTCCTTACCACCGCGATACGCAACGGTGGGACAATCAGCCTTGACAAAGAGTTAACGTAATAATCTCAGCTTTGTGGTAAAAACTAACGAAATTTTCATAATATAAAGTCAGAATTGTTCCAGCTGTAACGATATATATCTATATATATAAAAATGAATGTTTGTATGTATGTCATCGATGAACTCAAAAACTACTGTACCGATTCTTATGAAAATTGGTATATATATGAATTTTTCCACGGAGAAGGTTTGTATAATATGTTCATTGATGCCACTCGCCACCAGGTGGCGCTGCAGAGTAGCAACTTCTGCCCCGTTCAACCGATTGTCATGAAAATCATTATGACCATGTATTTTTACACAGAGGAAACGAATATGATATTCGTATTAATGGAAGTTACCACCAGATGGCGCTTTCATGTATCAAGTTCAATACTGATTTTAATAGATATCTATACGAATTCGTATAAATAAAAGTTCTCAAAATATATTTTTGGTGCGATAAGTAAAATAAAACTATAAACTTTCTTTTCTTCTCTATCTCTTCTTCTCTATCTCTTCTTCTCTTCTCTTTCTCTTCTTCTCTATCTCTTCTTCTCTTCTCTTTCTCTTCTTCTCTATCTCTTCTTCAATATCTCTTCTTCTCTTCTCTTTCTCTTCTTTCTCTTCTTCTCTTCTCTCTCTTTCTCTATTCTCTTTTTCTTCTCCTCTATCACTTATTCCCTTCTCTTCTCTTCTCTATCTCTATAAAACTGATTGTTTACCTGTATGTCTTTTCTAGAATCGTAAACTATGTATTTGATTATGTGAAGATGTCATTCTAATGAATTTCATATATTGTCGTTACAGTTCATGCTGATATGAATTGAAACAAATGAAGCGAACGATAGATGACATTTCGAGTCGAGAGTGACATAAGAATTTGTGTAGGTTGTGAAATTCATATCTAGCTTACATTAAACAGACAATATTGTGCGTATTTTTATATTTGGGAGAGTTTTTCGAATAATTTTGTGCATTTCATCGTAAGCTGAATTAATTTAGATAAATACTTAAGTGTAATTTGTTGTTGTTTGTAGTTTCCGTAAGCTGATTATATTCATTTTCTACAGTGAATTTACGAAGATCATCGAATGTGTATGTGAAAGATTTGACTGCTGATTGACATTCCGAACGCATTTGCTGTGCGGTTTTTTTTTTTTTTTTTTCTTATTAGCATCTTATACCATCTGCGACTTTTCGACGTTTTATAAATTCAAAAGCATCACGTCGTTCCTGTATAATTATGCCTCCAAAGTGACGAGCAATTGGCTGATCTACACCTCAAGCACGAAAGAGAAGAGCATCACGAGCCTCAGAATCAGACGAGCAACGAGCATTAAGGCTGGAAAATCTTCGAGTACACGCCACTGAGACCCGTTCGTCTGAATCGTCTGACCAACGAGAAGTAAGATTAAAAACTGATCGAATACGTACTAATCAGATCCGTTCTTCTGAGAGAACTGAATTACGGGAAAGAAGGCTGCAAAATGTTCGAATAAGCACTGCTCGATCAAGACGAACACTGCACGCTGATTTGAATCTTAGTGCATTCCATTATGACAATAATAATGATTACAGTCTTCATCCACAAATGTCGTCATTGGAAAAAGGGATAAAATTTGCATGTATTGTAGTGCACTCAAATTTAAAAATGAAACGCGTGGAATGTGCTGCGCCAGTGGAAAAGTTAAGCTACCAGAATTACATTCACCACCCGAACCACTGTCAACGTTTCTATCTGGTGTTACACGTGTGTCGAAGCATTTCTTGGAAAACATCCGCAAGTACAATTCATGCTTCCAAATGGCATCGTTCGGTGCAACGAACATCGTGCGCGAAAATTACATGCCGACATTCAGAGTCCAAGGGCAAATTTATCATCATGCCGGATCGCTTCTATCATTGCCGGACGCAGATCACAAGTTCCTTCAAATTTATTTTATGGCAAACAGTGATGAACAAATTGAACAACGATGTCATTATAATGCGGGCACTAGACGAGAAATTGTGGGTGCGTTACAAGGCCTTTTCGATCAACACAATGAATTAGTTCGGTTGTTTAAAACCGCCATTCAACGAATGCCAGCCGATGACTATGCAGTTGTGATTCGAGCAGACAAAAGACCCGTTGGCCAACACGAGAGACAGTTCAATGCACCAACAATCGATGAAGTGGCGATCGTTATAGTTGGCGAAGAATTTGAATCGCGCGACATTAAGCGAGTCTCCGAAACTCATCTCTCATACGACGGATTGCAGTATCCGATTCTCTTTTGGCGAGGAGATGATGGATATATTTTTAACATCAAAATGATAAATCCACAAACAGGTGAGGGAACGAATAAGAAAGTCAGTGCCATGAATTATTATTCGTATCGACTGATGATTCGTCAAAACGCTGAGAACCACATTCTGAAATGTAGACAATTGTTCCATCAATATATCATCGACATGTACGTGAAGATTGAAACCGAACGTCTATTATATATTCGATTGAATCAAATCGAGTTGCGTTCTGAACAGTACATCCATTTACGAGACGCAATCGTTAATGATGGTAACGTCAATCCAAACGAATTGGGAAGAATGGCCATATTACTGTCTACATTCACGGGGAGTCCACGACACATGCACGAATACGCACAAGATGCGATGACATACGTTCGCGCATATGGTCGTCCAGATTTGTTCGTCACCTTTACATGCAATCCAACATGGAATGAAATTAAAGAACTTCTATTAGTTGGACAATCATCTTCGGACCGCCATGACATTACCGCACGCGTGTTTAAACAAAAATTGAAATGTTTTATGGATTTTATTATCAAGCATCATGTTTTTGGAGAGACACGCTGCTGGATGTATTCCATTGAATGGCAGAAAAGAGGATTGCCACATGCACATATTTTGGTTTGGTTAATAAACAAAATTACGCCAGATCAAATTGATCAAATCATCTCAGCAGAAATACCAGATAAGCACATTGATCCAAACTTATTCGACGTCGTCACCAAAAATATGATCCATGGCCCATGTGGCGCATTCAACAATAATTCCTCATGCATGTCTGATGGGAAATGCACGAAACGATACCCAAGAAAATTGGTTTCTGATACTATCACTGGCAATGACGGATATCCACTGTATCGTCGACGATCAGTTGAGGATGGTGGCAAATCCGTCGTTCTGAAAGTACGAAACATTGATATTGAAGTAGATAATCGTTGGATTGTGCCATATTCACCACTGCTTTCAAAGACCTTCAAAGCACACATTAATGTTGAGTATTGCAATTCAGTGAAGTCGATCAAATACATTTGCAAATATGTCAACGAAGGAAGCGACATGGCAGTCTTCGGAGTAGGGAATGTAGCTGCACCGCTCGATGAAATCAACCAATACCAACTTGGACGCTACATAAGCAGCAATGAAGCAGTATGGCGCATCTTATCATTTCCAATCCATGAACGACATCCAACAGTAATACACTTGGCGGTGCATCTCGAGAATGGACAGAGCGTGTACTTTACAGCAGATTATATACGTGTAAGAGCATTGGTTCCACCGGCAACAACTTTAACTGCGTTTTACTCATTATGCCAAGATCTTTTTGCTAAAACTTTGCTTTATTCTGAAGTATTTTCTTTATTCCGAAATTCTACACGTGGAATGCATCGACTAAAAAGTTTCAACGTCGCAAACAAGGTAAAGCAGTTGAAGGACATACCAATTTATATTCCAGTGATGCATTGGGTCGTCTGTACACTGTTCATCTGAACAATACAGAATGCTTCTATCTAAGATTGCTGTTGATCAATATACGTGGACCAATATCCTTCCAAGATTTAAGAACAGTCAACGGTCAGCTGTGCGCTACTTATCGCCAAGCTTGCCAAGATTTAAATCTTCTTGAGAATGATGCACATTGGGACACTGCACTAGCTGATGCATCGAATACTGCTCGACCACAGCAAATACGCACGCTATTTGCCATAATATTAACAACCTGCTTCCCATCTAATCCAAAAGATCATTGGGAAAAATACAAGGACTACATGAGTGAAGATATTCTACATCATTTGCGCGCTGCGAATCAAAATCCGGACATTCAATTCACACCAAACGTGTATAATGAAGCATTGATTTTGATTGAAGACATATGTTTGACAATCGCTAACAAGGCACTGGTGCAACTGGGAATGCCTGCTTCAAATCGACCTGCAAACAACCTTTTTGATCGGGATTTGCAACGAGAAACACACTGATTCTGATGAACTGGGGACATTCGTTAGGACAAATCTTCCGCAGTTGATTCGTGGCCGCGGTAGCCGAGTGGTATAGGTATCGGACTGTGGCTTGCTTTGTCACGGGTTCGAGCCCAGTACCACTAAAGACCCGCCGTGTAGGGCAGCGATGCATGCTAAATCTGTCGAGAGCTGAAACGTCCTCCCTTGGTGTGGTGTGGTAATTAGGAGAGGGGGGTGCCAGCTCAGGTGTCGTCCACGTCACTTGACCATGGTTCAAAATTACGTGGTCCGTCGCCAAAAGCCCTCGTGTAGCTGAACAGTGCGACGTTAATATTCAATCAATCAATCCGCAGTTGATTCTAGAACAACGCATTGCGTATGACAGAATTATGCGTGCAATCACAGAACAAAGCGGTGGACTGTTTTTCATAGATGCGCCCGGTAGTACAGGCAAGACTTTTCTTCTTTCACTAATTTTGGCAACCATACGATCACAAAATAATATTGCACTGGCTATTGCATCATCTGGAATTGCGGCAACTCTTTTGAATGGTGGCCGAACAACGCATTCAGCATTGAAACTGCCGTTGAATTTGCAAAACCCTGAGGCACCAACATGCAACATCAGCAAAAACTCTGGAATGGGAAAAGTACTCCAAACGTGTCAAATTATCATATGGGACGAATGTACAATGTCTCACAAGAAAGCATTGGAAGCGCTTGATCGTACACTGCGAGATTTCAGAGGAAACAGACGGATCTTCGGTGGCGCACTCATTTTATTGTCTGGTGATTTTCGACAAACACTGCCCATTATACCACGATCAACACTCGCTGATGAACTTCGTGCATGTCTTAAATCATCAATTCTATGGCGTCATTTACAGAAATTGACTTTGAAAACTAACATGCGTGTACAACTACAACGGGATGCATCGGCTGGAAATTTTGCAAAACAATTAATGGATATTGAAATGGGCGAATGGAAATTGATGAATCTACACAATGTATCATCCTGCCAGCAAAACTTCTGTAAGATAACAGAAAGCATCGACGAATTGGTGCAAAAAGTTTTCCCAAACATTGCACAAAACTACAAAACCATCAGTGGCTCAGTACGCGTGCTATATTAGCAGCCAAAAACATCGATGTCAATACCATCAACTTCACCATTCAGCATGGAATACCCAGTGAAACGACAACATATAAGTCCATCGATACTGTGGAGAATCAAGATGAGGTTGTCAACTATCCAACTGAATTCTTGAATTCGCTTGATTTGCCAGGCATGCCACCGCACGTTCTTACATTGAAAATTGGCGTACCCATCATATTTCTTCGAAACATAAATCCACCACGACTTTGCAACGGAACCAGACTCTCAGTCAAGAAAATGATGAATAATGTTATCGAGGCAACAATTTTGACTGGAAAATTCAAAGGTGAAGACGTCCTGTTGCCACGTATCCCAATGATCCCGACAGATATGCCATTCGAATTCAAACGTTTACAGTTCCCGGTGCGACTCGCTTTCGCAATGACTATTAACAAAGCACAAGGACAATCGTTACAAGTGTGTGGATTAAATTTGGAGAATCCATGCTTCTCACATGGACAGCTCTATGTGGCTTGCTCACATGTGGGAAAACCTTCTGATTTATTCGTCTACGCACCAGATGGAAAAACAAGAAATATCGTGTATCCCACAGCACTTCAATAAACAACTAATTGAAACTGAACATTGTAATCACACAATTTTTTCGAAACGGCTTTGAATGAATTGAAAATTTGTGTACTGATTTTCCTTTAAAATTATTTTTCTTAAATTTATTTCAGTTGTTTGCGTAGCAACGCGCGCCGGGTACAGCTAGTATATATATATATATATTCAAAGAAAAACTAACTCTGCTTTCCCCATTCCCCCCAAAAAACGTGTATTCAGTCACAATTCAACGGATTGCGTAGTTTGCCAACAAATCTGAAGGGGGTGTCAAAGGCATGTAAGATCCGGTAAAGGTACGTTTGAAGGAGTAGAGGGGGCTCTGTGGAGTTCGAGTAACTATAATTTCAAGTCTTCGCTTTACCTTCCTAATTTATGCGCAACGACAATGTCGCAGGCATCATTCGTAATTTCCCAAAAGACACCGATGTGTTTTGGCCGACCTATGGTATTTGCCTGAAAGGCGAATTGTTCACACACTGGGGTTGATTACGTGGGGTCGCCACAGATCAATCTGAAATGTTTAATAGAAAAGTGGTATCAAATTAACCAGGTTCATACAAATTTAAAAAAATAAATAAATAAATTCAAGATGCCGAATTGATTTCCTACAATAGGATGAAACAAAACTCACATGTAAAAACATAACTAACTTGTAAGTTTATTTTAAAGTACCGGATGTGCGAATAGAATGCTTAATCTGAGCTTAAAATATCCAAATTTTATGGCTTATTATTACGGAACTACTCATCAGAATGTAAAACTAAACGCGAAGCACATTTTCAGACAGAAACAAATGCCTCAATTTCCATTGAAATTTGCAATATTATAACTCATACCTTTGTTAACAATATAGTGTTTTTAAAAGTGCCAAAATATTCCATGAACATTTTCATTTTTGTTATAATACGTGATGGTATAGCCCATTTAACATTACGGTATAGGAGAAAAAACGTGAAACACATTTTATATCAGAAAAAATGAATAAACTCGGTTAAAAACGAAAAGTAGGATAACAAATGCTGATCTCAAAAGTATAGTGGAGCCAGAATATCCTATTAATGTTTCGTTGCTTTTATATCTGAAAAAATGTTCCAAATTCTGGTCCTATTCTTTAACATGAACCGAAGCCAGCCCTAAAGATACGAACGTCACAGAAAAGATGCAGAGCATACTTTGGTGAACGAAATTTAAATCGGTCACGCGTTTACAGTGACGCGTTCGAACATAATGGAATGTCAACCGTCCGACGTCAAAATCTATCCACCAATGGGAAAGAACTTTAAAGAAGTCAGGAGCTTTGGTATCTCAAGTTTCCTTCAGTTTCTTGATGGAAGACACTTTTGATCGTGTGCGTGATTCATTTTGTACAAGTCCTGATACATACATTAGACAAGCCAGTAATGATATTCGATTCTGTTCGTACACGTCGCTGTACACGCGTGACTGATTTAAATTCCGTTAATCAAAGCACACAGTGCACCTTTTGCTGTGGCATCCACAGCTTTTGTTTGAAGTTAATGTAACAAGTTTATCGTCTACGATTGTCAAATAATGAGCGCACGTGCACTCAATCGGATTACACCCAAAAACTCTGGAAGGGGTGCCCAATCCATGAAGGAACCTTTCATTACATTTTGATGGGTAGTACCGTAATAGTAGGCCATAACTTTTGAATACTTTAAGCCCTGTATTAATTACAAAAGAAAAAAAAAGACATCTATTCCCTTATGGGTTTTTATGTTTACATAAAGAATATATCAAAGGTGTTTCTTTTTTAATATTTTATCAACTGATTTCAATGTGCGCATCATTATTTGCGCACAACTCTTCGAGTACATACGAGATTTCTAGACACGTTCTGTGAAGCATTTCAAGATCATCTCTCTGAATGGCCACTGTAGTTGTGAAGGTCTCTCGAGACCTCACTTTGAGAACGAGAATAATTTTGAGTCACAAAAGAACCAGTAGCCATTTTTATAAATAACTTTCTTTATTTGGTTATCTTTCCCAAATAGAATCAAAGACTTATTAACAATAATTTTAATAATATTATGAGGTTTCAAAGATATTATCCTTTAAATAAACTCAATTAATTAATGATCTAATTAATTAATTTATTAAATAACGATCACGCAGAAATTACCACGATAAGAGATCCCAGAATTATATTTAATAATGTTCTTATTGAACATTTAACTTTAATCTGACTCTTAAAACTTTAATGAGACTTTAAATTCAAAATAATATTTACCACTCGGAATCTCAATTCTTCATGAGATTAAATTATCGACAACAATAAGACTTCAATTCAAATTCACTATAACTCTATGTTTCAATATTTATCTCCTACTGCTCTAACTTTACTATTTCGTTTGACTTAAATACTGAATTTAATCTACATAACAAGGAATCCTGTCCGCTTTTTGGAGTTGATTGGAAATAGGTAGGGAATTAAATTTCCCTAAAAAGGTCGGTTCAGAAGGTTAGTGATAAAGTTCCGTATAGATTCGTCACAAATTGTGAAGGTCTCTCGAGACCTCACTTTGAGAACGAGAATAATTTTGAGTCACAAAAGAACCAGTAGCCATTTTTATAAATAACTTTCTTTATTTGGTTATCTTTCCCAAATAGAATCAAAGACTTATTAACAATAATTTTAATAATATTATGAGGTTTCAAAGATATTATCCTTTAAATAAACTCAATTAATTAATGATCTAATTAATTAATTTATTAAATAACGATCACGCAGAAATTACCACGATAAGAGATCCCAGAATTATATTTAATAATGTTCTTATTGAACATTTAACTTTAATCTGACTTTAAAACTTTAATGAGACTTTAAATTCAAAATAATATTTACCACTCGGAATCTCAATTCTTCATGAGATTAAATTATCGACAACAATAAGACTTCAATTCAAATTCACTATAACTCTATGTTTCAATATCTATCTCCTACTGCTCTAACTTTACTATTTCGTTTGACTTAAATACTGAATTTAATCTACATAACAAGGAATCCTGTCCGCTTTTTGGAGTTGATTGGAAATAGGTAGGGAATTAAATTTCCCTAAAAAGGTCGGTTCAGAAGGTTAGTGATAAAGTTCCGTATAGATTCGTCACATAGTGTGACCTTTCATTTCATCAGCGTCACTCATTCAAGTTTGGTAAACAATGTTTTTCGCGTATACTTGCAAGAAGTCAAAAGGTGTTATGTCGGGAGATCTAGGTGACCCCCTTTTTGAACTTTATCTTTCCATTCATCACTCGGGGAACTTTTCCTCACTTCCAAACACCAGGTTGGTGGGACCCCATTTACGCTGCTCACGCGTTGAAGATTTAAATTCGATAAAACCTTCTACAACATACGCTTATTCTTGCAATGAAAACATTCTGAAAGGAGGAAGTCGGAAACGGGACAATGTGTTATCTATAGATAGATAGATAGATAGATAGTTTGCCTTTTTTTAAACATAAATTTTAATATTCTTTTTATGGAACAAAAAAAATCGTAAGTGAAAATATTTGTTTATTTTTAACTAATTTTGGAAAATATAGTCATAGTTTTCGAACATCGTAAAAATATCAATATTGATTATTCAGATAATCTAGAAACATTTCTAAGACAACGTGACGTTCATTTTCGAACTTCCCTCTCCCGGGTCATCTTTACTCGCGAACATGGATAAAAATATCAACAATTTTTCTTTATGTCAGAAGCTGTGGAAATTATGGCGGTGGAAATAAATCTTCGTTGTCTTCTAGGAAATTCCTGTGTCAAGGATATAGTGGAAAGAATCAAACTGAGCCTGTATTGCTTCGATAAAATCGTGATCATATTTTATAAAATAATAGTTTTAAAGTTTCTTCAGGCATATAGATAAGTATTTGTCTTTATAAATAAACAAGCGGTTACCCTTCCGCTTCGCTGAGTATTCCATGATGTTGTTTGATTATATACTGTTCAGATCAATTATTGATATCAAAGTCCTAGCATTGAGTGTTTGATTATGTTAAAAACATTCTTATAACTCTCACTTCTTGATTTAAAAAAACACGAGATTAGAATTTCTAAAATTGGTGCAGAATTTCTGTTTACCCTCCCGTAACTTCCCTCCTCGAAAGTGGATTTTCGTGCAACAAATTTTTAGTGGATCTCTACTCAACAAAATAAACATGCATGCCAAATTTAAAATCGAAATCTAATAGTTCAGCAACTGAATTTTTTTTTATCAGTAAGCCCCGTATCTCTTTTTGAGAGTCGATTTCGATTAGACCCTTTCTTAGCAGATTTCAGTTCAACAAAAAAGAAAGATACAGACCAAATTTCGTTACTGTATGTCTAATAGTTTTAAAACGGGTTTTTTTTTATCAATACGCCTCAGTATAACTCCCTGCTCCTCCTCCATGGTTTTAATTTCTGAAATATGTTTTTAGAGTATCTCTATTCAATAAAAGAAATGTGCTTGCCGAATTTAAAATATGAATCTAATAGTTTAAAAACTGAATTTTTTTATCAATAAGCCTCATGTCGCTCTCTTTGAGAGTCGAATTTCATTAGACCCTTTTATAGCGGATTTCAGGTCAACAAAAGAAACATAGAAACCGAGTTTTATTACTATTTGTCTAGTAATTTTAAAAGGGGAATTTTTATTTATCTATACACCGTAGTAACTCACCGCTCCTCCCTCAAAAGAGTTCATTTTTGTAAAAATCCGTTCTAAACGGATCTTTATTCAGCAAAAGAAACATGTTGGCTTGATTCCAAGCCTGCAGCTCTAATAGTTCAAAAACGGGAATGTTTATCTATCACGCCCCTTAACCCCTCAACCAGGCCCATTGGGGGCGATTTTCTCAAAATACATTGTTATAGTAGATCTCCACTCCATAAAAAATAAGCAAAATACCATGCCTATCAATCCCCTTTCAAAGCCACTTGGGATGCAATTTTTTCAAAGCCCCTGTTGTAGCAGATCTCCATGAAAGAAATATGATTACCAAATTTTAAGTACTTGGGTTCAAAAACGTATTATTTCTAATCTATAACGCCCGTTTACTACTCACCAAACCTTTTTTTTTTGTCTATTTTAGCAAAACTTCTTTTGTAGCGGATCTCTACCGTATAAAAGGTACATACCTGACAAATTTCAAGTCCTTATGTCCCATAGTTCTTGAGATATTGTGATGAGTGAGTGTGGATGAGTCACCTTTCTACTTAACATACTAAATAAATATTTAACATTTTACTAATTTTTTCATGGATCGTATTTTAGTAGAAAATTGCTGATTTTAATAAATCTAGAGCTTTCTTATCACACTCCTATTCTTCAGTCAATGTGTGAGAAACGACACCATCGTATACTATTTTACATTTTCTTCCAGTAATAATCCTATTCAGGTAACGATTTATGACCCCAAAGAAATTCAACTCATGTTTTTCTTTCAGTCATAAGGTCATTGGTAAACATGCGTATTCGTGCCCGTGTGAAGTCCGATCAATCATTCGCTTTTCATATATTTACCCCCTATTTTCTTCCTCGCACATACGAATTTTTTGTCTGGAACCCAGAAACTATAATATTTTTTTTTAAATGAGCGAACTTCTTTACTCGGTTTGTCTTTAGCTCCAAGTAAAAGTCTATCAAAAATTTTATTCATAAAAAAAAACTCAATTTTATCAAACAAATTAAATAAAATTAGATTTTAAACTTATTTTTACTGTATCAGGAAACAAAAAAGTTTAATACGAATTTCCTGTTTTAAAATTTAAAAAAATGCAATGATTTCTTCTTAGTAAGAATATATTTTTATTTAAAAAAATTTCCGAATACTGAAACACGCAACGTATGTTGTTTTCCCTACAGTGATACTTCTTACCAAAAACTCAATAATGTTATGACATTACATTATAGTAGGTCATAATATTAATAATGTTATGATAACCTAGAAGATGTAAATAAGGGAAGAATATCTGAGATTTTTTTATCACCCATGGTGACAAATTTGGCGAGAAATTACAGCGCCAAAGAAATCTTGTGAAATCTCTGAAATCGGTCCTCAAAATTTCTATGAGGCTATACAAGGTACGTTTAAGACAATGATCGAGTCAGGGCCTCAGAGCACTAAATACCTAGGATTTTTCTTTGATAAAAAACTCACTTGGATGCAACACTTAATTCATAAGCGCGATAAATTCCGGAATGCTCTAAGAGCACTTTACCCCTTTATTGGCCAGAATTCAGAAATGAATATTTATAATAAGATACTTGTCTACACTGCCGTCTGGCGTCCCATAATTACTTACGGTTTGCCGGTGTGGGGCTATGCAGCAGATGCTAATTTAAAAATTATCGAGGTTGCTTAGAACTCGTTAATTCGCAATATTATTAAAGCTAATAGATATACTAAAAATTCAGATATTTATAACGACATCCCCCCCTCTCCAAGTTCTCCCCCTTTAAGCTTACATTCAAAAACTGGCAATTTCCTTTTTTTGAATAATTGCCATAATATCGACAATATAATGTACAGAATCTAAACAACTACTATCCAGAGCCAGATATCAAAAGACCTAGGGGTGAATACTCCTAAATTCTTATACCCCCCTAACAATTAATTTAGTCACTCACCGTGAGGCGAGTGACCGTACTAAATTCTAAATTCTTTTTATTTATTTTATTCTCATTCTTTAATTTCTTAAATGTTGATTCCATTTTGGAATCCCGCACAGGCTAGCTATCTAGACCCCTCCCCATTGCTATGTTCCAACGTATCAGTGTAGTCAATAGAGTGCCTGCTCCCCCAGACCTATCAACCAATGGAAATCATTTCACTCAGACAACTTCAAGTGCAATTTTCACCAACATCGACTGCCGCCGAAACTGCTCCTGTAACAACGCCTCCCTGCCACATCCTACCCACAAATCAGGAGACTCACTTTCATCAAGGCCCATCCACATTAGGTCACATATTACGATCTCGATATGGGATGGAGGAACGCTTCTTGGTCCATTTCCCAGTGACGTCCAGCGTCAATGTTAGTTCAGTCAAGTTCATATTTTGCTGACGCGTTGTCTGCGATAAAACACATAAACTTTATGAGTCTAAGTTCTTGCGAGTGGAACTGTTCTAGGAAGTCATTTCTGGAGCTCTATGTAAAGCTTGTTTATAAAGAGTGTGTTTTTCCATTACTGTGAATAATCTGTTATGATAGTTCTTTGTATGTGTGTATATGTAGTCTTCGTGTAGTCATTTGTTCGTCTTTGCCCATTAGTAAATTTATTATTACTCACTTCATTGGGGTCGTCGGGTGTTTCTAACCTTCGCAAACTTACAACAATACGAATTTTATGTTAAGTAGTAAAGAATACAACGATTCCTTCTCAGTAAGAATACATTTTTATCCTAAGTCTTTCCTAATACGAATATTTTATATACGAAAAACTGTTATCTTTTTGATTACAAATAAAAAAATACTTCATGAGAATATCGTTGTTATTTATCAAGGAATTCCAAATTCTTTTCCACTGTACACATTTTTCTTATTCCTGAAATCATTAAGTCAATAAAGCCCTAAAAACAAAAGAAGAGAACTGAGATAAGTAAAAGTTATCGGAAGAATTCAACAAAAAGAAAAATTCAAACAAAACAAAATAAGTAACTTTTATCAGAAATGGTTTTTACGTAAGACTTTTATTTTAGTAAGTCTACAGGGTTATCTGGAAACGTTTTTGATGGTGTTAATTTTTTTCAATCTGTCATTCATAACAGTTAAACCAAAAAGCACCAAGGAATAGAGAGAGAGTTATACTAACGTATCCCTCTGTAAAGCTGCACGAGAACCATTGGTGACCGACCTCGTCGTTTTAAGCCATGTGTAATATCGCGACCCCAATTTACTTAATGCCTGGGTAACGAGAGAGACCATACAGTCTTAGTAAAATCAAGTAATATAAAAAAAATTATGTCAATTCCTATATACTTAGATCAACAAAGAAAATTTTACTTTAGCTACTTTTGATTAAATAGTTACAATTAATATAAATATGAATATACATAGGACAGAATCGCAACATTAAGTGGTCATTAAATTGTATTAATCATCATTAAGGTATCGTATTCTCATTCAAAACAATCGTGTGTATAAAATTTCAGTTCAACTGAATGCTTTAAAACAGAGGTCACCAAAGTGGTGGTCCACTCAACACTAATGGTCAGCGAGAAAATTTCGCTGGTCCCCAGAAAAATGTGGAATATACTTACTCATGACTTTAAGTTATGTTTAAGGAGGAATTGAAACATAACTCTATTCATTACAATAACTTAACACTTAAAAATTCCTATTAATGGTCCGCGTGATTTAAATTATGAATTTACTGGTCCGTGAGGTCAAAAGGTTCGGTGAACACTGCATTAAAACGTGAGAAAAATCCTTTTCAAGTTTTGACACAAGTCGACAAAAGGGTCGCTAAGCCGCCAAAAATGATGCCAAAGAATCTGTATTTGTAATTATTTAAATAATAAGTTTTAATCAATTAATTTTTATTAATTATAATTAAATTATTGTATTGTCATCCAAAATCAGAGATCATGTACATAAAATTTCAGCTCAATGGAGCGCTTTAAAATGTATTTTATTAACGATTGAAAGTTCCACCAAGATAAATAAATAAACAAACAAACAAACAAATAAATATAATAGAGAGTGAGTTAATAGTAGGAATTGAAAAATTACCTTTTATTTGTGAAAAGTTAACACGTTCTATTGTATCTGTAACATATATGTTTTTCCCATATAGTTATCATATAGTGGTTATTAGCAACTGTTGGGCTCGTTCGTAAGGGTATTCATTCGTTTGACTTATCACTACCGAAAAGCCTATCAATAGTTTTATATCGCTGGTATCGCCCTAGTTCCCTGTCATACACTTTTACTCTCTACAAGAGACTGGGCTGCGGAACGCAGCCCTCCACTCACGGTTTTGTTATGTCTGAAGAATGGTGTGGCTTCAGGTGGAAGGAACTAATAGGTGGACTCGAGAGATGGAGATACACTGCAACTTGAGCTGAGGTTTCCTATTGCGAGTGAGATATTAGATCTAGGCTGCCCTTTTCAAAGGAAAAAATTTTAAACTATTGAGTTTAATGAGCTATTGAGATAAAAAAAATTTAAGTTAAATAAATTACGATAAATTAAATTAAAGTTAAAAATTTAGCTATCGTGGAGCGATTCTATAATTAGAAACGCTTTTTGCTTATCAACTTCACTGGCTTTAAGTGCAGGGAGTAGGGTGAGAAGTTTTGAAATTTTTTCACTAAGTCACAGAAAGAATTTTGAAACATTCAATTAAATTAAAAATTTCCGAGACGTTTGCCTCGGGAGAGGGGACTTCTTCAATCTGACTTTGTTCCTTATGGTTATTATTATTTTCCGTGGAGATGATGGGAGAAATTTTTTTTTCCGCTATGTTAGCGAAGTATACTCACAAGCCCCCTATTTCTTCTGATTGGCTGTAACTCGGGCCTGAACTCGACACCCTTCAACAGTGTCCCAACTACCATTGGTTGTTTTGGGACTTAAGTCTGTTGGAACTGAGATCCTGTGGTCTGCGCGTAGATCATAAATCTTATCAAGGGTCTTTAAATCGACCGGTCACTTTGACCCTGAGAATACAATTCTTGGCATTTCTTCCTAACAACAGCCGACATTCCTTTCCTATATAGCACGGCCTCGTGCTAGGGGGAACGAAAGAATGGACAGTCGGGGAAACAGGTGTATGCCTTCTATAGTTAGCTGAGAAAAAATTGCCATCTGGTGAATTTATTCGCCTCTGGGTATCGGCGAAGAAAAAAAGAGAGGTAACAACAACAATCCAAGGGTCCACTCTACAGCTGTTTCACCTCAAGGCGTGAGAGAAGAATCTATAGTTTACTTTGAAGGCGAAAAAACAATCTCTTGAGATTCTATTCGCCTATATAGAATGAAAAGAGGGGTAGCAAACGTCCGTCTATGAGGTGATGCTACACATGGTGAAGTGACAAAGACAACAGCATAGCTGGCACCTTCTCCCCTAGGTTCCAAAAAAGTTTAAAAATTTTATAATATACTTTCATATTTAAGATAAATATGTTTATTAGAGTTTTCTTAATAAGTAGTGCATATTAATATATATTTAAAAATGTATTCTTTGCCATCAATATTTATTTTTTAAGATGACTGTCTGCCTTCGGACTCAATTTTTCTTATAAAAACAAATTTTTGAAAAAAATGGAGTGTTTTTTATGAAGAAAAATAAAAGTAAAATATATATAAATACATAAATTTTATTAAATAAATATTGTACTTTTAGAAAAATTGGTTGTTTTCAAGGAAATTTTACCAAATTTTTACTAAAACGAGTAACACTGTATAAAAATTTCTAATACAGATATCATAATTTTCTTTATACACAACATACATATTATGGTGCTCTTCAAATGAACCAAAATCTCAGAGAAATATTAAAATACAAAAAAATGACGAAAATTATACATAATATGAAAATTTGTTATTTTTTAAGTTTTTTCTTTATAAAAACTACCCTAAATGAAAAAAATATTTAACCTACAAAAAAATTAGGGTCCACTTTATGAAAAAAATAGTATACTAAATATTCCCACAAAATTTCAATACGTTATCTGTTTCTTAAGATATCACATGTATCTCGTAAAGTGTTTCTTTCAAAAACATAATTTTGAGAAAAACTCATTTAAAGATTTCATCTTACTGTATAGAGTGATATTTTTTTAAAATCATTATAACTTTATTTTTATTTCGCGTTAAAGGAAAAAAACTGTTTTGAAAAGAAAAATGTTCGAACTATAAGATTTTGAAATAAAAAAAAGGCCTTATGTAGACGAAAAACGACATTTTCAAGGTAGGCAGTCACCTTAAGAGACGATTTTTGAAGCTCGCCAGACAGGCCAGTGCGGTGCACAGGTGGTTTCAACCCTCCCCCACCCCTTTCCATAAATCAACAAATTTTTAATTGTTACCATAGAAATTATAACTCAGTGTTTTCGCCCAAAGTGTCTTA
This sequence comes from Trichonephila clavipes, assembly GCA_019973935.1. NCBI lineage: Eukaryota > Metazoa > Arthropoda > Arachnida > Araneae > Nephilidae > Trichonephila > Trichonephila clavipes. The sequence goes on from BMAU01003246.1 coordinate 70,805, forward strand.
GAATATATACCCCCAAGTAAGGTCTGTGTACGCCATTGGCTTAAGGTAATAGGAAAAGAAAAACGTAAATGACTGAGAACCAGTTACCCGAAAATTTTCAATCTGCATACCCAAAAGCGAAGCACAGCTAAAATTGTTAAGTTTATTAAGTATTAATAGTTCACTAAAGTATTGCGCAGGAAAATATTCCTGGTGCAACTGAAAACCCGGCGTGAAGAAGATGACGATGCTCAATAAATCTATCGATGCTCAATGTTCTTCTGTTGATGTGATGTCATAAGTTAGGAGAGGGGGATACAAGCTAAGGTTGTAATAAACATATTGACGCTTTTATCGGTGTTTGGAGGTTAGCGCAAAGATCAGCCGTAATCAATACAATTCTAAATTATTGCTCTTTCACTTAATTAACAACCGAGGGGGTAGGAAATGCACACTTCTACTAAGCATAGGAGCAAATGCACGGCAGAAAGGATACATAATATTTAATTATAATTCAATTAACCTACTCTTGGAGCGCTTTGATTGTCTACGGTCTAAATTACCGTAATTCCTTTCTCAGTTGTTCGACACCTCTGGTCGTTATTATTCAATTCTAACTTATTGATTAAATCGTCAATTAACAATCTTTAATTATTCAGCAATTAATCGCCGAGTAATTCTCCATCAGCTACTTTCCACTCACCACAAACTTCACGCACCTAAAACCCTTCATTTACATAAATCGAAACTTCTTTTTCGGGAGAAAGTTTTCAATAGAACAGCATTTAAAAGAAACAGATTTACCCCAAGAGGATTAGTGAAGGCTCGTGAATAGAGCCATTACAAGGTGTCGGCTAATCTTAGCTTAATCTAAGCTTATAAGATTATAAAAGGTACACTTATCTCAAAATTCTCTTTAAGATTACTTGTCAATTATTTCCTAAACTGCTATGAACCTCTTCAAGCCAACTTCTTCTAATGGCTGTTATAGCTCGAATACTAACTTCAAAACGAACTAATTTACTTACGGTTCACGATCCGCAATTAACTTTAACACACCCTTTTCCGGGGTTTAAATAACATTTACATTAGAATAAAATCAAGTCAACTCTACAGAAAGCTGTTTCAAACTCAAACCGCTGTTAAAAAATAACTTCTCCAAGAGGTTTAGTTAAAAAACACGAGTAGAACCCGTGACAGAAGTTCAAAATAAAAAGGTCAGTTTCCAACAGCTATCGTGCTGCTTTAGAGAGCGATATTAATATCACACATATTAATATCACTCTCTCATACTTTTTGCAGCAAAACTTTATTGTACATACGCGCTCGAAGGAAATAAATTATAGTTTGAAAAAGAACTAAAAAAAAAACGCTTTTATAGTGAATCGAAATAAAAAGTAAAAAAATAATTCTTAATATAAGAATATAAAATGGTTAACGAGAAAACTAATGTCATTGTGGTAAAAGTAAGGGGTGCTTTGTACTACATTTTTTAACAACATTTTTACATTTTTTTGTCTACATTTTTTTCGGAATAGAACTAGTAAGAAATTATAACAACTAATATCGAGCACCCCACGCTTTTACACCAATGGCATTAATATTATATATTTTCTCGTAAATCATTTTATTCTTCTTTAAGAATTTTTGTTTTACTTTTTAGTTCGATTCACTATAAAGCGTGTTTTTCAGTTTTTCTTTTAAATTGTGATTTATTTTTCATTTTTTTAGTTCGGTCTACAAAATAAAAGCCTGTTTTTTTTAGTTTTTAAAACTATTGAAATTATTTGTTGAATTTATCCTTGAGTTTGATATTTGGAGACGGAATTACATGGCAGCTGGAATTAGTCTTACTCTTTCTTCAATGGATATTAACCCTCCAATTGTACAGCACGGCTTTTTCCACCCTACTAGAGAGGCTTCGAAAACGGACCACACTGAATTTTTCCTAAGGCCGGGGACTCACCAAAAATGAACCAAACAGATTTTTTCCCCTTCAAGTAATGTGTTCAAAACCGGTAAGGTGGTATTTTTCCGAATTCTTTTCCCCCTTTAAAGGTTTACGATCTTGAAAGATAATTAGAGACGGTCGGGGAGACACAATGGGCATTGAGGGGAAACTTTTATGGTCACGACGGGGAGGCCGGTTCCTGTGGCAATCCTAAAATCTTCAACCTAAAGTGTACACAAATATCGAGTCAACGATTTGAGAATTCTCATTTTTTTTCTTTACCTTAAAATTCTCAAATGGAATTAAGTTTTTATAATGTATGTCTAAGTTTTAAAAAAATATCTGTAGTATTTAAATTCAAATTATATATTAAAACATTGAGGATAATTTACTGTTTCATTTTTCTTACTTTAATCAATACTTTCAGGGATTTTTTTAAAAATGATTATTTTGTTGTGTCAAAAAAATAAAAAAAAAGGTTCAAAATTTAAAATTTTTTAAAATTTCGGACACTTCTAAACATGAATAATTTTTAAGCTTTTGTATTACATTATTTGCAAAAAATTTATATGTATTGTTAAAAAAACCCTATTTAAATCTTTTAGTTTTTCATAATTTTAAAGCCAGATATTCAGGGCCTTACAAGAATCCCTTGTTTTGTATTGTTCAGATAACAAATTATATTTGAATTTTGAATGTCTGAACATTAATTTCATTCAAAGAGAATTTTAATTTCAAGTTTTATTTTTTAACTTGAATCTTCAAATAAAGAGTATTTAAAAGCATCTGGACAAATTTAGAGTTAACATTTGCGCATATAAATAAATATAAAGATCCTTTTTAAATTGGAAGTTAAAAAAATATATATTTATGCATAATCCCTTATCATTCATGTTCCATTAATTGGTTGACTGAAGAAAAGTTTATTAAAATTTGGACATTTTTATAATCTCAACCATGCAAAACGAGGAATTTTGTATTAGCTCCACTAAAATTCTGCATTGGAATTTCGAAAAAGATATTTATGCGTGTCTCACATACTCAGTTGAAAAACATATATTTACCATAAATACTAATAATTCTTTGGATATTTAAAATTATCATATGATTAATTTTTTAATATATATATACATATATATATTCGACTTCTAATATTTTTTCAAGTATTCCTTAAATTTTATATAATTTAATTAAGTGAGGGGATATTAAAGTCGCACTCTCTCTCTTCTCTACTCAACTTCTTGAGGGCTTTTGGCAACGGTCCTGTGGCCGGGGTATCAGGTGGTCAAGGTATCGAATCATGGTTGGCATGTCTCGAGTTCGAGCCCAGTGCCACAAAAGACCCGCCGTGTAGGGCAGCGATGCACGTTAAATCTATCGAGAGCTGAAATGTCCTCTCGTTGGTGTGGTGTGGTAGTTAGGAGAGGGGGTGCCAGCTCATGTGTCGCCCTCGTCATTTGACCATTTTTCAAAATTACGAGGTCCATCCCTAAAAGCCCTCGTGTAGTTGAACAGTGCGACGTTAATATTCACTCACTTGGCGACGGACCTCGTAATTTTAAACCATGGTCAAGTAACGAGGATGACGCTTGAGCATCGCTCCCTTACACGGCGGATTTTCAGTGGTGCTGGGGTCGAACTCATGACACGTCAGCTACGAGTCCGTTACTTTGACCATTAGGCTACCGCGGCCTCACAATGTGGTTGAAAACTGCATGTTATGAGTAAAAATATGCTGAAACATTTGATGAACTTATAATAGACTTTTGCATAGAAGATAGATGTGTGATATGCTAAAATGACAATATGTAAAAGTTATGAGAATATCGATGACAATTTTTGAAAAATTCAATTTAAGTTTCAGTCTGAAACTTATTCGTTTTTTTTTCGCATTTAATATTAAATAGTCGCGATAACAAATTAATAGTTTAACGCATTCATAGATTATAAAAAATAAAGGTATAAATGACATTGTTGGGAATAATATGTTTTTATAGTTTTGAATTCAGACTTCTTTGCAGGAGTGTAGACTATTAAAAGGCTGATGTAGAAGTTAGAAAACTAATATTTAAAATATATGGAAAACAATATCTGCAATTCCATGATCTTGACGAGCAGAAGACGGCATTTTTACTTAGTAGGGCAGAGTAAGCATAAGGTAGGAGCTTGTGGAGTAAACAACCAGGCCTCTGCAGTTTTGGCAGGTAATGAACTCCCATTTGTTGCTTTCAATAAGGAATAAAAAAATAAATACAAAAATAAGTCATGTAAAATTTTATATATTTTAATAACAATGAATTGTGAACTTAGTTTCCAATTCATTGTCACGAGTTGGCAGTAACTACGGTACTCTATCGACGTACTTCTTATATATATATATATATATATATATATATATATATATATATATATATATATATATATATATATATATATATATATATATATATATATATATAAGAAGTACGGTTGATAGAGTACCAATAATTTTAACGCAATTTTATATTTCGTTCTCGTAAACTTTACTCCATTTAAAACATGTATTGACAAAATACTCTCCTTTTGTATATTTATAAAATTTTAAAAATATAATGGTTATCTTACCCAACATTTTAAATCAGGGGCGGCAACTGTGTAGCTAAGACGTGCCAAACCAATCTGTCAGTATCATTCAGCGTGCCACATAGTAGGAAATTTTTGAAATCCTTCGATTCTTACGGTAATATTTGCAGATTTAAAGAATAGAGGTAAATAATTTAAATTTACAGTTTTATATTTTATATTAATTATGGATCAATAAAATACATTTATTAACATAAAAATAAACAATATAAAATGTTACTATTTCTTCAACAAAGATAAAAAAATTAAAAATGTATGTTTCCAACATATTTACTTAAATAAGAAATAGACAAAGTGAAATATAAATGATTCCCTTCATCTTTTCGTGAATTCCCCAACAAATGACATCAAAAAGCGATAGAAAAATTCCATTCAATATCTGTTTTTTCAACCGCATTGGAATAAAAAGAATGTTCGGAAACATAAAAGGAATTACTTTTTCAAGCAGAAGTAGTGTGGGTGGATAACATAAGTTCAAAAAAATAACGATGCTTAGTGGAGAGAACAATGTCTCATATATTTAGATTCTTTTCAAAACGCAACTTGACACAAACACGTGTAAGAAATTTGTTTTTAATTCTGCCTTTCGCTAAGAAAATCCTACCTTTTGTTTGGTTTTGTGAATTTCTATGCATACATCACAGTTCGATTTAAAAGAATGTTTGACAATGCCATTAAATGAAAAGCTAAAAACATTGCAAGTTTTTGATTAAATAGAAATAGATATTTTATGTTTATATTCAGTTTCTGATTTAATAATGGAGTAAACTAAATGAATATGACTAGCACAAGATAAAAAAGCTATTTAATTGAAACTTTTTTTTTCCTAATAAAAACGAAATGGCAATATATACTCTAATGAAATTCATTTGCTTTCAATTAATAAAGGATTTTTTTAGAGGTATAGAACTTTAAATTGCAATAAAACAACGATGTATTATTCGATTGACATGAATTTTTTTTTATTCGAAAGATAATCTTGTGGCATTACATTCTAAATATGATTTCTGGCATAGGACTGCCACGGTTGGCTCGGATGTAGTCCAATCTGGGCGTCCAATTTTCGATGACTTTTTCCAACATTTGTGACCGTATATCGGCAATAACACGCCGAATGTTGTCTTCCAAATGGTCAAGCGTTTGTGGCTTATCCGCATAGACCAATGACTTTACATAGCCCCACAGAAAACAGACTAGCGGTGTTAAATCACAAGATCTTGGAGGCCAATTCACAGGTCCAAAACGTGAAATTAGGCGGTCACCAAACGTGTCTTTCAATAAATCGATTGTGGCACGAGCTGTGTGACATGTTGCGCCGTCTTGTTGGAACCACAGCTCCTGGACATCATGATTGTTCAGTTCAGGAGTGAAAAAGTTAGTAATCATGGCTCTATACCGATCACCATTGACTGTAATGTTGTGGCCTTCATCGTTTTTGAAGAAGTACGGACCAATGATTCCACCAGCCCATAAAGCGCACTAAACAGTCAGTTTTTCTGGATGTAACGGTGTTTCGACATACACTTGTGGATTAGCTTCACTCCAAATGCGGCAGTTTTGTTTGTTGACGTAGCCATTCAACCAGAAGTGCACTTCATCGCTAAACAAAATTCGCTTATGAAAATCGGGAACAACGGCAATCTCGTTTTGGGCCCATTCGATGAATCTACGCCTTGCTTGATGATCGTTTTGATGAATTGCCAAACCAAACTGAGAATAAATCACTTGACAGCTGTTAAATCGGTCGCCATCTTGGAAAGTAATGCCAACTTAAACTTCTATACGTGGTAAAAGAACACTCTTTACATAAAACTTTTTTTAAACCCACACATATCTTAATTAAAGAAATGTTGTTCATTTAATCAAAATAAACAAGTAATATAAAAAAGAATTTTTTAAGTCAATTCCTAATGAGATCAACCAAGAAAAAATTTATTTTAGCTACTGCTTATTAAACAGTTACAATCAATATAAATATGTATACACAGTGCTAGCATCCGTAATTGCAACAAACTGAAGGAAGCATGCAAATAACATGAAATTTACAACATCCATTAGCGGAGATGAGATATGCAAATGATTAGAATTTCAGTGCAAACACGCATCACGCGCGCCTGTGGCGCCACTTCAAAGCGCTATTTAAGGCTTGGAGATTCCGAAGATTATAGGTTCGGCAATTGTGTTTTTCTTGTGGTTTTTTTTTCATAAAACAACCAGTTACGTCTCGTAGAAAACAGCGATCAGCTTTTGATCAAGTATCTGAGTTCGACAGAGGAAGTGGAATATTTTTCAGGAAAATCGGTAGTCGTGTTGGACTAAACCAAAGAACTGTAATGCGGATATGTGACCGTTGGATGCAGAAGGGTACGACGGACCGACGTGGTCGATCGCATCCACCTCAGTGCACTACTTCACGTGAGGACAGACAAATTGTGCGCATGGCAGAGACGGATCGCTCAGTCACATCACGAACCGTAGCACACCACATTGAGTCTGTAACGCATCATTCAGTGTCTGCGGGTACCATTCGACGCCGTTTACATCAGAGTGGTCAGTCCGCAAGACATCCATTGCTTGGTCTACCCTTGACCCAGAACCACAGACGTCTCCGCTGCCAATGGTGCGATGAAAGAAGGATGGGGGCGGCAGAATGGAATGAAGTTGTCTTTACTGACGAGTCACGCATCTGTCTGCAACACCACGATGGTCGGATTCGAGTCTGAAGACACCGTGGGGAGAGGATGCTGAACAGCTGCATTATACGCCACCGCACTGGTCCTGCACCGGGTATTAAGGTATGGGGCAGTATTGTATATCACTCTCGCACTCCTCTAGTACGCATTGACGTTACTTTAAACAACCAGCGCTACATCTCCAAGGTGTTGGAGCCAGTTGTCCTTCCTTACCTTCAGGGCTCGGCCACAGCCATATTTCAACACGATAACGCGACCACACGTGCTACGCATTTTCCAAAGGTTCTTCGCCAATCACCAGATTGAATTGCTTCCCTGACCGGCTCTTTCTCCGATCTTTCACCGATAGAAAACATGTGGTTCATGGTTGCTCAAACCATTGACCCAGATTACACCCCCAGTTGCTACACCAAATCAACTTTGGCAACGTGAGGAAGCTGCTTGGTCTGCTGTACCCCAAGAACATATCCAAAGTCTCTTTGAACCAATGTCGAGGCATTTGGCAGCGGTGATCTCCAACAATGGCGGCTACTCTGGCTACTGATTCTGGCAGGAACCACTTTTCACAGAAGTCTATAAATTTAATCATTTGATACTTGGTCAACATGTTATCTACAAAATAAATTTTGTTGTGCTGTCTTTTGTCTTTCTTGGTGTTGCATTTACGGTGGCCAGCAGTGTACTTAGGACAGAATCACAACCTTAAGTGGTCATTCATTTTTATTCATTATCGTTAAAGTATCGTATTTTCATCCAAAACAATCGAGTCTATACATTTTCCGTTCAACTGAATGCTTTAAAACGTAAGGAAAAAAAACTTTTCAAGTTTTGACACAAGTCGCCAAAAGAGTCGCTAAGTCGCCAAAAATGATGCCAACCTGGCTGTATTTGTAATTCCTTAAATAATTAGTTTTAATCAATTAATTTTCATTAATTATGATTAAATTATTGTACCGTAATCTAAAATAATCATGTATATAAAATTTCAGCTCAATTGAGCGCTTTAAAATGTATTTTATTAATGATTGAAAATTTCACCAAGATAAATAAATATATAAAGAGTGTGATCTAATAAATAGTAGGAATTGAAAAAACAGTTTTATGTATTCTTCACAGAGGCGTAGCTCCCACCGTATCAATGATACGGGACCCCGAAACTACAGGGGCCCCAACGTGTACGAGGAAAACACTGTTTATATATATTGGGGTCCCCAAAAAAGGGTGTGCAAGAAAATTTCATACGGGTTCCACACAGGTCTAGTTACGCCACTGATTCTTCATTTACATTTCTTTTATTTTGAATAGGTTGTCACTCTGAATAAGGGTTGACGATCGTTAAAAAGTCCATTTTCATTCACAATACTTATTTTTCTCGGATGACGAGGGAATAGGAGCCGCATTATTCATTTCAATTTCGTCGTCGTAATCTGCATAAATGATATTTTTTGAGATTTGGATGAACTCCAAAATGTCTTTGTCTGCCCTTATTGGAGCTGTACACACATTATCATCATCTGCTGCAACAAAGTATTACGATCATACTGAATGTCAATCCAATAATACAAACATTTTCTCAAGCATCCTTCTTAAAATCTAGTGTCTTCCATATTTTTTTTATTTCCAGAAAGGTAATCTTTTCGCTTTAGCTGATTTTCGCTTCGTGTTTAAAGAAAAAAATTTGGAAAATACATAATTGTTTGTTGGGGTTTATTGTGTATATATTTCGTCTTAAGCGTTTTTGTGCTAAATGGGTTTCACTGAAGATTAAAAAAAAAGATATCTGACAAAAAAGAAAAAGGGCTATTGAATTAGATTGGGAAAATACAGTGTAGGCCGAATAAAAGAGACCCGTACGATTGGATACGATTGAACGTGAATGTGGCACACATGTTAAGTGATTGAAACCGGTTCAGATCTTAGTGCGGGCTGCGTCAATGTGAGTTGGTCAGTGGCAATCCATTTCTGGCAATATTAACTGAGAAGGAAACGACCTATAGCTACTTCCAACAGAGTAGTGCAACTGCCCATACATCCCGCTGAACCACAGATCACATTTACACAATTTTCGCTCCTGACAGACTTGTTAGGCTCCCTTCACACCAAACGACTCCGATTCATTCACCATCAAACTTGTCTGATCGATCATGATTCGGCTTCGTGATTTCCCGCTCAAATAAGGCAAGATTCGCTTCCCGCTTTCACACCAACCGAAACTGTTTCAATCCGTCGTCCTTCTCACTCTCGCGTGAGAGATTCGGCAGGTCAGATTTTCTTCATTAATTCAACGGCAGCCGGGAGCAGTTTCTTCAAGAAAAAGTGAATTCAAACAAATAGAGTGATGAGTTTTATTGTTTTTTATGTTATCAGTGATTATATCACATAAAGTTTCTATTCAAGAAACTGATTTCAGATGTTTGAAGATAATGATTTTCTAGTTAGGGTTAGCATGAGTTTGTTTATATGCCAATAGATGGCGCTTATATTTTTGATATTCATAGTATTCTTTTTCATTATGTAAACTAACTCTAGTTCTTGTCGCCGAGTGTGTAGGCTGTATTTTACCCCTGCTAGTCTTGCGCAAATAATAAAATTATTTTTGCATGCATCGTTTTATTCAATTTTATAAATTTAAAAACTTTATCCTTTACTTAATAATATTTTAAGGCCAAATGTGTTTTTTTGGGAAGGGAAGGGGAATATTCTGAAGGATGTTTGAAATAGCTTCAGAGATCAATTTGATAGAAATTTATTTAGTTTTGGGAGAGAAAAAAAATAAATATTTATAAGAATGCTAAAAAAAATATAAATAAAACACCGATATTTGCGATAATTTTAATTTTTTAAAAAGAGAGAGAGAGATTCCATTTTTTTACTACATAGATCTAAAATTTTGCTATAGGAAACAAACAAAATTTAAATAGCAGGTAAAATTTTTAATTCATTAATGTATTAGAAAACCATTTTTAAATACATAATCAAAAAAAAATAGCTGTTATATGCTACAAAAGCTGCAGTATATAATAACATTTGAAATGCCTTTTAAAAACATTAGATATATTATTTTTTTGTAAAAGTAATTGCATTTTAATATAATTCATACTTATTATTTGTTACTTTTTTCAGACTATTACAAATCTAATAAGGCAATTACAATAATACAATAAGGCAAAATATAAAAATAAATAAATAAAACAGTTCTTATATTTTTTGTATTTCAATTTGAAAATAAATGCATAAGGATGCAGTTGTGAAATGAATCGCTTGAACAGCAGCGTTTCTCGAACTGGGGGGCACGTCCCTCTAGGGAGGCGTGGCAACTCTATAAGGGGGCGCGAGGATATTAAAAAGTCGAAAACAAAAGATTATTTAAAAAAATTATTAATTTGCTGAAAGTAAACAAACAAAATACATTCGGGCATAATAAAAGTAAAATACACATTTATACTAATATAATACACTCATAAATGTATCAGTATTTCACAATGTATTTTATAAGTAATTGAACAATATTAAGTTTAGAAAAAGTTTAGTAGTTACCATTGACTTCATGGGCTTGTATTAACACTTATCTTAATAATTTTTACAGTTCATAATTAATCCCTTAACTGCCGAGATTAAAAGTTATGCGGTTCACTCCCCAATGCCACTGTCTTTTCTTGTAGGCGCGCGTATGAGATGCATTGGAGGAGGGAGGGATAGAAGAGGAATAAAGAATCAAATCCTCTCTGAAAGACGTAAATCCTTCGCAAACACTGTCAAGTTAATTTTATTGCATTACAAAGCTTTCGGAATAATTCTATGGATAGAAGTTCACAGAAAAAAAATCGTACTTCGGTAAGACGTATATATACGTCCGAACCAATTAATGCATTGACTGACCAAGGCGTTTATGTACGTCGGTGGGGACAGGTTAAAGTCGTATTGTAGCTTTAGCACACTTGTCAAGAACCAATGACAATACAATATTTTCATTATTCTGTTTCATTGTGTTGATCAGAATTCTCATAAAATAGGAATTTAAGGATTTCAAGATTTGGCGACTTATTCATTATACCGTTTCCAGATTTGGCGACTAATTGCAAATGCCATTTCCAGATTTGGCAACTAAAAGATTAAGAATCAATCCTAAAACCGTGAATACGATTGCGGTTGATACAAATAAAACAAAAAGAAAGTGTTCTTTATGTGAAAAAGGGTAGGGTGGGGGCTTAGTTTTTCTGAAAATGGAAATAAAAAAAAGACTCGTGCATGTGAATAAAAATAATGTATGTTCTTACTGCAAAAAAAAAAAAAATGTCTTTTTTTTTAAATTTTTATAAAGTAATACGTTTAGAAGTGATGATACGAATTAACATTACAGCAATACGTTTAAAAGGTGGATAATGCGATTGACATTTAATATTTCTTCTTAACACACTTTTATTAGTTAGAACTGTATCTATAGAGACGGAATCTTTGAAATATAACGGTATGGGACTCATCTGAGGCTCCGTAAGCGGAGGGAATATGTACCCTTCAGACCCATTAATTACTAACCATTGAAAAGCAAGACTAATTCCAGCAGCCGCATAATTCCGGCTCCAAATATCAAACTCAAGGATAAATTCAACAAAGCATAAATGATTGTTTTAAAAACTAAGAAAACAGGCTTTTATTATATAGATCGACTAATAAAATAAAAAATAAATTATAGTTTATATAAAAAATGCTAAAAAACACGCTTTTATAGTGAATCGAACTAAAAGGTAAAAAAGTAATTAAAAAAAAAGAATAAAATGATTAACAGGAAAAGGAATGTCATTGTGGTAAAAGCGTGGGGTGCTTTGTACTACATTTTTTTGCACTCACTCAGCATTTCGGAATAGAACTAGTAAGAAGTGATAACAATTAATATAGAGCACCCCACGCTTTTATCCCAATGACATTATTTTCTTTTTAATCATTTTATTCTTATATTAAGAACTTTTTTTTTTTTTTTTTTTTACTTTTTAGTTCAATTCACTGTAAAAGTGTGTTTTTTTTTTTTAACTATAATTTACTAGCTGGTATTACCCGTTCTTCGCACAGGTGAACTGAAAAATTAAACATAGATTGAAGGATAAAGAAGTTTTTAATGAGTTAATTTTACGTGAATTGCAAATTAAACAAAAAAAAGCTTTTTGCATATCTCAGCTAAACAAAAAAAATGAAAGAAAAAAAAACACCTTTGTTAAATTTTAAGTATGTAGATCTAATAGCTGATAAAAAGGATTTTTTTTTTATTTATAATTCCCCGTAACACTCTTGAGGGTCGATTTTTGAAAATACCTCCCTAAGATGATCTCTGCTCAGTAAAAGTAACACATTGTTCAAAGTTTTGCGTAATGAACGCTTAAAATAGTGTACATAATTTATACCTGAAAATGTAATACATTATTACTTTCTGTTGTATTTATTTTATGTTACAATTGTAATACTCGCAAGCAACGCCGTTTCTTAAATTATAATGGCTATAATGGCGATTCAATGAAAAACACAGCGAAATGATAACCATAGAGTCAAGTCGGCAAATGTCTAGCTACTTTCATAGCTCGAGCTTTAATAGAGCTTTGCAGGACCCGCCGTGTAGGGAAGCGATGCACGTTAATGCTTTATCTACCACATTATGATTTACTGCAGTTTTTTTCATGCAATATTTTTTTTGGGGGGGGGATTACTACATTGAAAAGTAAGGGATATACATAAGCGAAATACTCCACTTTAGGAAATTTAATCCGTTAGAGATAATAAATTAATTAAAGATATTCCACTGTAAAATTAATTATGTACACCGTTCACTTAAAATAAATAGTCAAATCGTTTTCTAAGGTCTTCATTAACATACAAAAACATAAGACACTTAAATTTTGACATAAACTAATTTTTCCGGACAAAAATAATAATCTTTTCAATCCACTGAAAACGCATACCTTGTGCAAAACTGTTCGCCTTCCCCGCTAAAATACTCATCATAGAGAACCCGTGCTACCATATATCTTGGAAGAGTGGATTTCAAAGAATATTCCTGCTCTAAGTATTGGTAGAATATTCCTTCTAAGTTGTGTAGTGTGGTAGTTGGGAGAAGGGGGTGCCAGCATAGGTGGTGGCCGCGGTAGCCGAGTGGTATAGGCATCGGATCGTGGCTGGCTTTGTCACGAGTTCGAGCCCAGTACCACTAAAGACCCGCCGTGTAGGGCAGCGATGCACGCTAAATCTGTCGAGAGCTGAAACGTCCTCCCGTTGGTGTGGTGTGGTAGTTAGGAGAGGGGGTGCCAGCTCAGGTGTCGTCCACGTCACTTGACCATGGTTCAAAATTACGTGGTCCGTCGCCAAAAGCCCTCGTGTAGCTGAACAGTGCGACGTTAATCTTCACTCACTCACGCCAGCATAGGTGTCGTCCACGTCACTTGATCATGGTTCAAAATTACGTGGTCCGTTGCCAAAAGCCCTTGTGTAGCTGAACAGTGCGACGTTAATATTCACTCACTCCAAAAAATAAACTACAGTAGTTATAATTATTTTTATACTTAAAAATGCAATATCCGCCTATTCAATTAAAATTATAGCGTATAATTAACTACTAACAACAAACAAACTATGCAAATATGTCCAAATGATGTAGTGTGAAAGACAAAGTTTACCTACCGTAAATACCAGAAGCAATAAAAGTATTTATTTTGAAAAAAGATGAATTTCTTACTACCAAATGTGCATAATAAAATCATTAAAAAAACATTCAAATAAAGAGAGATTTATAACAACCTCTTCCTTCAAAATTTAGTTTTATTCTGAAATAAAAAAAAATAGTGATTATGCTGATCACAAGAATTAATTAGAAGCGAGCGCCTTGCATAGCCAAAACAAAAAGGGTTCTTTCACAAACAAAAGATAGATAGATGCTGACGTGGGCTTTTTTTGCTGCGCACGTCAGAATTGCTTGCAGATGGCAGAATTTTTTCCTACTTACTTGACAAATATCGTTATATTTTGGACACTTCTCACAATATATTTATAAATTATAGCATATGCTATAAATTATAGCCTATGTGTTACTCTGATGTATGAGTTATATTACTGTAAAGTTTCATTAAAATCCATTCAGTTGTTTTTGCGTGAAAGACGCCCAAACATCCTCACAAACTTTCGTATTTATAAAATATATCGAGATTATATTTCGCTCTGAAATGTTTCAAGAATTCTATAAAATTTTAATTTCTGGAATTTATCTATTTCAAATCACTATATATAATAAATATATAATATTGATAAAATTGCTAGTATAACTGTATTGTCTCCTATTCCGAAATAAACTTTGAATGTAAATGTTTGTTTTAAGATTCAACTTTTCGATTTTTTTCTATTGGAATAACTGCTTTTTTATAGTATAATCTTCATTTCCGACTTTAGAATGAAGTAAAATAACGTTTTCTGCCTGGTGTCGCCATCTAGCAGTTAATAAAATATCACTGGTTACATTATTGAATAACAGTTCGGTAAATATTGAATAAACAGAAGTTCTTTTTAAAGAAAGCAATGACTTAACAATAGGAAAAACAATTACTTTCTGATTAATGCTGCAATCAGTGCCACTTATTGGGGAATAGTAGTTTTTTTATTATTATTTTTATTTATTTTTTTATAGATAATCTTAAAATGTTTCAGATTAATGCCAAAGAAACGGATATTTTTTCAAAATATTATTTTTAAATGATTTTCTTCAAAAGAATCAAAGCTAATAAATAAAATAACCTTTTTAGATGAAGAGGTAATTAAATATATTGAATTGTTTTATTTAAACTTTTTTTATCATTTGAAACGTGAAGACGAAACACTGAGGCGTACAAATAACAAACATATTTCGATATTTATAATAAAAAGTATATAAAAAAGTAAATAATGCAATAATGGAGGGGGAAAATCCTGTGTCAATAAATACATATTTGTTGAGAAGATCAATTGGAATTAGTTTAAGCTCCATTAAGCTTTTCTTTTTCCATGGTAGAATTCATTTCAGTTCCCGGATGACTCGCTAGGCAGTTGTGTATATTATCTGTAATTTTCATTTTTTCCCTCTTTTCGCCTTTCAAATGTTTGTGCCCTTGGCGTGTGGCGAAGCTGAAAAAGCGGCTTTGGTTTCACGCATTCTATACATAACAACTTTATAAAAAATACAGTGAAATTTCGCAAAGCCTGGCTTCCTTCTTTCTGCCAGAGATTCCTCACAAGTATTCTGTCTCGTGGCGCCATCTAGCAGTCGTGACAAGAATAGATGCCAAACTGTTACGATTGGCGTTTACTTTGTGCTGCCACCTATATTACATATTTCTAACTAATTTAGCAACATTTTAAATAATGTTAAGATTTGAATAACAAAAGAAAAATTATTGCTTTGTGAATGAGTGAACGACAGAAAAAATTTCGGTATGGATGCCAGAAATATGAAAATAATTTGTGTTAGAGAGAAATAGAGACCGTTATTTCAAAACCCTTAAGTATTCATATTCAACGATTTTTCAGTTTTTCTTGTAGAAGCCGTTATAGAAGACACGTTTTATTTGTAAAAACACGACGAATGGATTTTCTTCTGGATATAAGGTAAGAAAGTAATGATTGTTTTTAGTATGAAAGGCGTATTGATCACTGGCGCAGCTAGGCCTGAGTGGGCCCCGTATCAAAATTCCTTCGGGGGTCCTTTTTTTAAAAATAAATAAAAATTATCACATAAACAAAATTTATTTAAAAGTGTTGAAATAATTACACATAGATATACGTAAAAAAAACTAAGAATTAAGATAATTAGGTACTTTTGTGTTTAATAGGTACTTATCTCGATTTTTTTTTCTGCAAATGCGTTTATAATATCCTTAGTAGAAGAGAATTTTAGTTTTACCAGTTCTTCAGTTGCTATCCACAAAATAGCTGTCTGATAACCGGTCTTACCCTATAGAAGTTCTAAGATAGTTTTTAACAATTTTTAGTTTAGAGAAGCTTCTTTCAGCTGTTGCCCTTGTAACTGGAAGAGTTAAAAATAGCAGGCAGGCTGTTATAATAGCTGGAAAACTGGAAGCGAGGTTATTGAAATTAATTAATAGTAATTCTGTTAGCTCTCTCTCTCTCTCTTTGATTGAATGGATTTTCTGAATTTCGGATTTTAAACAACCTTTTAAAGAAATTAAATGTTCACAGACACCAGGTGTTAAGTCTTAGAATATTTGTTATATTCAACTTCTGTAGACTGATAGATCATGTGCTTCAGAAGATTCTAAAAAGATAATAAATTAAGTTGCTTTATATTTTGGGTCATCAGCCAACCAACAAAAATAATCATTCGAGTCCTATTAAATCTCTAATTGTTTCTCATTGAAATTAAGATATTGTGAGAAATTAGTTATAGAAATCTCGATAAATATTCATATTTTTAACGCGAATGTTCTAATATGCACAAATATTGTAATTAATACATTTTTATTCTTAAATTATTTTTCTGTTATTTGTTTACTGATATTGTAAGTTGATTCGAACACAATTAACAAACGTAGCAAATACACATAACTCAAGTGTATTTCATGCAGATTGATTCTATATATTGTGAAACATTCTTATATATGTAACATAAATGCTCTTATCCATCCATTCATGAATATTCTTACCATATAACTTTTGACTTTATATATTACAATATGTAAAAAATTACAGATTACACTATTTTGTCTAAAGGCTACACAGACTTCAAAAACTTTTTGGAGGCAGTAATATTAAAAGTAATTTATGGTTTGTTTTCAGATTATAATATTAAATTGATTCTCAAAATATATAAGAAGTCAGTTTGTCAAGCCATTATTTTAAAAACATAATGTTATAAAGTTTTTTTTACCTTATATTAAATACTCAATCCTTAAATTTATTTAATTTAAGTGATTTTTTTTCTTAAATTATTAGGAACAAAAGTTAATATGTAATTCAAGATCGGTTTCCTTGTTGGATTTAAATAATTATTTTTTATATCTTAACCTGAAAAAAAACGCGAAAAATTTTAAAATATTTACTTTAACATTTAAAAAAATAACTAGAGCTTTCAGACATAATTCCATCTACTAACACCTATAAAAAATTTACATCACTTTTTCCATATACTAATTTTTAAAGGAAAGTATCCACAAAAGTTTCAAGTTCTATCTTGAACGGAAAAAAAACAAGACAAAAGGGAATAGAAAACACATTTAAAAAAAATTATTTTAAAGTTTGTGAAGACATAAAACTAAAACTAATAATACCTGCAAGGCTCTAATTTTTTTAACACGTTACTTTTCAACTTATATAAAAAAAAACCAAAACAGCTATATAAGTAAAAAAAAGTTTCTCTGATTAAAGAAAAGTGAAAACCACAGCATATTTCTGAAAAGGCATTTCATTTTCTCAAAACGCTTTTATAAATGGAGAACCTTTATTAGATTTCAGCAATGCAGGTATGATCGATCTTGAAACTGAAGATAGTGATTTCTGCTTATCTCAAGTACAAACAAATGCTTTAGTAGAAGCGAATAATTTATTATTTCAAATAGTATCACATCTTGTCCTCTGCCGAAACAATGCGTCCTTGAATCACACAGTCACAGAATGCGTCCTTGATTTTATTTTAATTACTGAAACTGGTATAATTTTAAGATTCGTGATAAATGTATACAATTTTTAAAATACGTTCTTAATTTTATAAACATGGCTTGAAATAACAAGAACTTGGAATATATATATATATATATATATATATATATATATATATATATATATATTTATATATATATATATATATATATATATATATTTATATATATATATATATATATATATATATATATATATATATATATATATATATATATATATATATATATATATATATATATATATATAGTTCCTTTTTCACCTTACAAATATAGTACCTATTTTGCGTATTTTTACACGGAATTTCATGTAACGTTTCAGCCGTGTAAGACCAAAATCAGATTAATAATAAACTCCACTATACAGTGTAAGTAAATAATGGGGGAAAAAATCTTACCCCTTACAATTCAAATGAGTCGTACTTGTTGATTGTTGAAAAAAAGATATTTTTGGACATTTCTTAGAAACGTTTTCTTTGTGTTTTTTAATGTTTCGTCTTAAAGCGCCACATACTCTATTTTCGCTCACAGTTTGAACAGTTCGCCGCTTAAATAATCACAACGAAAGAAATAGAATTAACAGAGTGAAATGAAAAGCAGAATTTAAACCTCTCATACATCGGCAGGGTGTTAGAATGACTCGTTTTAGAAAGCATTGTATTTTGGTCAAAGAATTCCGTACCACGGGCTAGCTATTATATGGGACAATCAAATAGCAACTGGTAGAGTGACAAAGCTCCTAGCCCTACCTTTTCTCAAAAAGAAAGACCCATCCGGTATAGTGGTTAGCGACGCTGACTGCTGTGCCGTTGGGACTGGGTTCGAATCCCAGAGAAGACATGGATCTTTGTAAAAGTATAGTGCCCTTCGCGGCATGGAAATACTCTAAATAGCCGTCGTCTTCTCGTGAGGTTGGTGGAAGGGGAAAAGAAGTCCTTACCCTGACCGCCCCCACTCTCTCTAAATTGGGGTGAACCCGAGCTAAATCGTGCTGTCACCTGTATGGTGCTCAAAGCTACGGCTAACGACAGGTGCTCTTTAACCCTTTGTCATGATGAATTTCGTGGGCCTTGATCTGTCCTTTGCTGATCAGGTGGCATTAGTAACCCCAACAAGATGGTTTTCGAACCATGGCTGACCATGAATACACATTCGGTTTTTTGGACGTTATACAAATAAAAAAGAGCCGAGGTAAACAAAATCTATTATTCACTTTCATTGCACTCTAGACAAACTTCCGAATAAGTGGTAAGCCTTCGTATAGCTTTTGTATCTACAGTAAAACAATCAACAGACGAAGGAATATTGTCATTTACAAATAACCAACATTCTAAACGTTATCTGCTTATTACTTCAACCGATCTTTTTGACGAGGACTTTAAATAGGAATTTTTCAGTCACCTTTTATACCACTCCTTGTTTTCTGATTATTTTGAGTAAAACGACATCTGCTTTTAAGGATTTCTTATTGTGGGAGCAAAGATGTAAAAGTTCATGAAAAAATTGTAACTGTTTGAAACCAATGATAGACGATTTTTTAAGAGTAAAAAGGAACTATGTTAATTAGACAATTGATAACATTTTATGACTTTTTGCTTACACGTGTTGGGGCATCATCTCCGTACCATTGATACGACAGTAACTACGTCCCTGGTATTGATAGAATCTTCGTATGGATATCCGAACTTTGGAAAGAATTTGCATTTAATTTCTTATTTTTGATTTGATCTTTCTTTCACTGTCCAATTTAGAAACCACATTTTTCGACGTTTTTCGTCTCTTGCTGCCACTTTGAAAATCACGTTTTTCCCTCTTGTTTTCGTCTCCAACGCCATTTTGAAGAATGTGGTCTTCCCTTGGCGCCATTTGGCGAAAAAAATTTGTCTCCAAATAGAGAAGTGGGCTGTGCTAGGGATTTACCAATAATTCAACATATAGTGCGAGTTCTTATTTGAGTCCATTAAAAGGGAACCTATAGCGAAAACATATCTTAAAACACAAACATAAAATTAAAACTAATTTTTTTTTTTTAAAAAAAGTCTCCTTTCTACGTGTTTTTCAAAAAATGCATTTCTATTCATATTTTCCTTTCAATAAAACTGTACAATAGGGTGGGTCGCTATTATACGTAGAAAAAAAATTGTTTATCTAAACCTACCTTTTTGCCAGTGTTTCTCAAACTGTGGGGCGTGTCCCCCTGGACGGCGCAATAACCCTACGAGGGGGGCGCGAGCATGTCGAAAAAAAATTTCAACAATAATTAATTTACTGGAATGAATTAATATAAAATACTTTCAGACATAATAAAAAATGCATTTTTACTCTGATATAATTTATACATATCATCTGGCGATATTACGTCATAAAAAATAAAAAATTCTTTAATACATAATTAGCTATCTTTGATCCTATAGCCAAATAAAATAAAATTTTTATTTGATTTGCTGTAATCCCACGGTGAGAGATTTTTTATTACGAGATATTTCTTTTTAAACCTAAAATACTACTCTTTCAGAGAAAAAAAACAAAACCCAGACCCAGAATCGAAAAAATTCATCCCTGTTATTATTTTTGAAATATTGTACATTGTAGCTGTAGGCAGCAAAATATATTTGCTCAACATCTGTTTGACCTTCTAAGTAATAGGTACAGTTAGTTATGATCCCTCTCTTTTGCGTTTGTTTCTCATTTAGGGAAGTTGTAAATAATGTATTTCTGTGTGGGGGGAAGGGGGTTCCGTGTAAAAGAGTTTTATGATATTTGGAAAAATACAGAGAACACACACTTTGAAGGATTATTTGGCCAAGATTTATTTTTATGAGTACTCTCAAACATATAAAGCGTAATGAAAAACGTTTCGCACAAATCTTTTAGCAGTTACATCCATATTATTATATTGAATTCACTGTTAACACGGAAGTGGTCACGCGGCGCACACAGATCACGAAATCGTTAATTCTGGCAAAACTGTTTATTTATTACTAAAGAAAAATTGAAAAGTACTTGAAAGTAGGTAAGTATACTTTCTCTTAATTAAATTATTCACTGGAATCACAATTTGTATCGTATACAATAAAAATAAGTATAAAGAAAAAAGAATTAAGGTGACTCAATCACCCCGCGAGACCATTAATGTTTGTCTCGAGTGTGTGCCTGCTCCCGGGATAAAACATTTTGAAGTGTTCTCGATTTAAATATTAAAAAGTAGCACAATTATTCTACATCGGAATTTTATATTATTTTTCATTATTTAACATTAATTCTACATGCTCATTCTGTGAGACTTAAAATTGCAGTTCGCTTAAAACTAATTATAATATGAGCATTCATTTTAAAATATCATTTTACATTTTCGTAAACATTTGTCGCGCATTTGGGTTTACTCTCCTGACAATTCAGCTATTATATCAAGAATGTTTTAGTTTTTTTAAAAAATGAACTCATGCGAAGAGCGGGTACTAATTTATTAATACTAAATTAAGAGCAAATTTAATAAATATTAGCGACTTCCACAGGTTTGTCTTGCAGAGGAAAGTTTTTCAAAGGAAGGTCTACGATTAGAATTGAGACTCTGAGTACATTTTCTATATTTGACTGAGATCTATATTTTGTCTTCAAAGCAGCCACCGCATTTTGCAATCTGTTCCAATTTAAAAATTCGAGAAAGAAAAGTAAAATATATATTACTTAAAAGTAACATGCATAAAATTTACTGTACTTATTTTATTGATTGATTTGTACGGTTAATAATTAAGATCCTATTGAAGCTTTAGCGTCTCAAAGTGCATTACTCTTGCATTTTGATCTGGGGAGGAGCGCAATAAAAATTAGGACTGGAAAGGGGGTCGAAAGTCTGAGAAGCACTGACCTGTGAGGAGAAGATGTTCTATGGTACGAGGGTTGGAAGAAAAATTAATTTAATAAATAATTTGAAAATTTAATATCGCCACTAAGGGGCTGAATTTTCAAAAATAATGAAGAAACACTTAATTAGGGTTAGTTAATTTTAGACCACCCATCCGGTATAGCGGTTAGTGACGCTGTCTGTGGTGCCGTAGGGCCTGAGTTCGAATCTTGGAGAAGTCATGGAGGTTTGTAATTGTATAGTGCCTTTGCGGCAGTAGGGTACTCTAATTAGCGTGGAGCCGCAAGTCCTCTCTTGAGGTTGACGGCAGGGAAAGAGAGGTGGGAGGCCTCTGTTCACCCCTAGGGTATTCTCCCTCAAAATTGGGGTGGAACCGAGCAAAATCGTACTGTCACTTGCATGGTGCTCAAAACTAAGGCTAGCGACAGGTGTAAAAATCTAACACTTAGCCGCGATGAATTTCGTGGGCCTTGATCTGTGATGTTACTGTCGATCAAGTGGCATAAGTAGCAACAACAGATGATTTTAGACTCAAAATGGGATTATTTGACAGCAATATAAATAACAAAAAAGAATTATTACTGCTAAGTGATTTCTGGGAGTAGTGAATTGTACAATCCACATTGCAACATCTCATAACCCCAGCTCTGCACTATAATTTTAACAAAAAGTATTTTTTTAAAAATTAATGTTTATGAGAGAGAGAGAAACTTTTGAATGCACCTGATGTAACTAATGAATAGATGTCCTCTCATTGCAATAAATGTTAAAAAGTACTAAAATGACTATTTTTCTTAAACAAAAATTACTCTCACTTTTTACCATAAAAAAAGCAGAAATACCTAAACCTCATTCCATTGGGGGGTAGTATTTAACACACACACACACACATATATATATATATATATATATATATATATATATATATATATATATATATATATATATATATATATATAAATTAACTTTTTTGGCTTTTCCCCCCTTTATCTATATTCAAGAGAACAAGCATCTTTTCCCTATAGGCAAGTTTAAAAATCCTGAGGAAAAAAACTTCGCATTAATCGCATTAATTCTAGCTATATATAGGCAATGTATTATTATTCTAGAAGTCTTTTTCATAAAAGGAGAATGATTTAAAAATATGACAGTCTTTCTTTATTTTTTGCCAAAAAATTGCATTGAAATAGTTTTTTATTGTAATAATATTCTTACAATAAAAAACTAATCTAATGCAGCGCTATCTAAACTAATCTAATCTAATGTATAATCTAATGCAGCGTTCCTAATCCCCGAGTTGCGAACCGGGATCGGTCTGATCAAACGATCAAATGAACTGGCCCCCTCAAGGAACATTAAATTATTTCTATTTAGTTTACTGAGGTGTATTACGTAGCGTTCAAATCAGTTAAAATATTAAATCACCTTATATTCACTTTTGGTGAAACTGTATTTATTTTGAAAGCATGTTAGAATACAATTAAATTAAAATTATTAAATCAAAACAATCGCAAGCAATTAACGTCCCAACAAATATTTCATTATTTAAATAAATTAAACATTATTTGATCATTGAATTATAATTAATATATTATCTGTATGTCATTATACATGAAAAATAATGAAAGCAATAATGATAGTTTATTCCAGCGTTTTTCAAACTGTAGGGCGTGCCCCCTCCCTAGGGGGAGTGGTAACCTTACGGGGTTGGGCGCTGTCATATCGAAAAGTCGTAAATAAAATACTTAAAATAATTATCAATTTACTGAAAGGAAGCCAACCCAAACACATTCTGACATGATGAAACATAAAATATATACTCTCACTGATATAAGATACTTATAAATGTATCAGTACAGCAAAAAGTATTTGCTAATTAATTTACCAATACTAAATTGAAAGCAAGTTTAATAATCACTCGTGACTTCCATCTGCTAGTCGTATACAAACTATAATACATATCTTCATCATAATTTGTGCAGCATTAAAGTCGCATTGTAGCTTTAGCGTCGAAGTATATTCTTATTGCATTTAATACATAGTTTGATGAGGGGGCCACGAGAAAAATTATAACTGAAAATTGGATTGCAAATGTGGAAAGTTTGAGAAGCACTGGTTGTTCTGTTCTAAATTTTCACTCCAATAAAAGTTTGTAATGGGTCCAAATCTAATATATAGTTTTATATAAGGCCCGCGGGATTATTATGTTTTTCCGAAGTAGCTCGCAAGGTCATTTGGGTTGGTCAGTGCTCTAACCTTCAATATCCTGCTCAATTTACTACATTCAACGATTTTTTTCCAAATTTGATTCTACACCGCATCCAATTTTCAGCATCAGTGACAACGGAAAAAATTGCAGCCTGGATTCGAATAAATACAGTCACTGTTTTGGAATCTTTTGGTGAAAGTAACCAGACCAAGCAAAGAATATTTTTCTCAGTGAAGTAAAAAAAGAAAGAAGATAAAAGAAGAAAAGGAATGTGCGTGACATCCGAGCAGGGAGGATGCGGTTTTGACAGACGAGAGAATCGAGAGCCTCCAAGGGTAAGTGTCATGTTGAAAACAAGTATTGAAATTCGAAGAAACGGGGTAATAGAGTGGAAATTCGAGTTTGAAGTAGGGATGATGGCTTCTATTGTGCTTATGAAAGAAGTTAGCCAGGAGGCTGGAACATTGTAGTTGGGGGGTGGGTCTAAAAACTGATCAGATGAGATGAAAGGCGCACTGCATTCGGGAGATCAGGGTACTGAACTGCAACGTGGGGAGGTAGAAGATGATATCTTATATAAAATACGCTTGATATGATTTAGTTTGACATGGAAGTGTGTGCCCTCCAAGGGTGCAGATACTGGAAATCGAATGAATGGAAGCGATTTCTAAAAGGGGCAGCGAGGTTTCTTATTCCTGTTCGAATTGAGCTGCTTTTTAGGTCCCCGCGTACAGATGGTCTAGGGATGAAGCTAAAAACATTTCTGACATTAGCTTAGCATAGGGGTGGCCAACCTTTTTGGGAAAAGTATCAATATTTGATAAAAAAAAAAAATATGCGCGCCACTTCCAACTTTTCCAACAAACAAATATTGAAAATTGGAAAAATATAAGCTTATTGTGGGATATTGACGCATATAGCATGTTTTTTTAATGCAAGTCTAGGTAGTTAAAATTTAAAAATAATATATAATAAAAAAGACGAAATTGTGTGCAAAGGTAGGTTTTACTGTTGATGGACTTTTTGCAAGTTCTATCAATTAGGTTAGGTATAATCTAAAAATAAGTAACTTGAATCACATTTAATTCAAAATAATTATTAAACGCTCAGTATCTACTTAGTGAGGCTTTTGAATTACTACTTTTTTACGAAGTAATCTACATTAGGATTAGATCTTACAGATGCTAACAAAATTAGGTTATTATAGGAGCACATTAAATGGTTTTGAGTGCTATTTATTTTATTCTGTTCATTGCATAAAAACTTTATTTGAAAACATATTTTGATATAAATTTTGAGGGGTTTTTTATCTGAGACAATTCCTCCTCAATAAAATTGTAAAAAAAGGGTTATTTATTATCTTTTCAAACATTTTTTAAGTTGTCAGTAAGCCTTCGCGTGCCGGGGACTGGCCGATCGCATTAATAAAACTTATTTGAAATAATTAAACTAAGTGTACAGATACTTGTATTAAAAAGCTTATTTCTCGAATTTTTTTCGACAAATGCGTTTATAGTAACATCTGCAGTTGAAAATAATTTAAGTTTTCCAAATTCTTTTCTTATTTTTGACAGTATTACTAAATCCCAAAACCTGAATCCTATGGAAATCCCACCGGATAACCTAAATCCTATGGAAGTTCTAAGACAGGCATGTCAAACACGCGGCCCGCCAATACATAGGTTGCGGTCCTCGGAGACATTTTACAAAATTTTAAATATCTATGAGGGGGGGATTTAATAAAAGAAATAGTCTTTAAATAAAAATAATTTTTAGTATTTTATTAAATTTTTTCACTTAATTTTACTATAATAAACTGATTTTTATTAAATTCTCTCTCTCTCTTAAATGCATTTAAGCATATTATTCGCTATAGATCGCTCTACGATTTATCGTGTATGCGACTTTTGTTTCTCCTTGAAGTTTCCAACCAGTGAGAGGCGGATAGTGACGTCAGAAGGAGTCGAAGATTTATTTTTTTTAAATTTTAAATCCCAAAATGACCGAGACAAAGTAAAATCCTTACTCAATCGTTTGTGAATGAAAGTGGATTTTGACTTTTATTCATATTAAGGTATCCGACTACTTGCAACTACTTTTTTAAAAAAAATTGAGATATGGAAATTTTTTGGTAATTTTTAAGATTTTTTTAGTATATTTTAAGGAAAAAATCGCAAAATTGAAAACAGAAAAAAAATTATTATTAAAAGGGAAAAAGCAAGTGAAAATGTACAAAAAATTACATATAAACGGGGCCCGCTCAGTACAAAAAATTTTTGAGCAAATTCTCATTTTTTAATTTTAATGTGTTACTTTGTTATTCATGTTTGATTGATTGATTGAATATTAACGTCACACTGTTCAGCTACACGAGGGCTTTTGGCGACGGACCACGTAATTTTGAACCATGGTCAAGTGACGTGGACGACACCTGAGCTGGTACATACATAGTATCCTTTTATAACCGATCTTTTATAAATAATCCGGAATAAATATTCGAGGAACGTTACCTTTCGTTTTGTATTAAGAAACGGAATAGTCTGAATTTATGTGACGTAATAATCATATGATAACTGCAAACACGTGTTTCCAGATAGTCAATTTATAAGCTTATGTGACGTCAAAGTCACATGATAAATGCAATCACATAAAAATAATGTATTGAATTCAATAATACTGTACTTTGACGCTTATATATATATATATATATATATATATATATAAATACAATACAACTTTAACCTCTTAAATGTAACCGAGGTTATAAACGTCTCGCTCAGCCTACGCTTTGATTGCCCGAGACGCATAGATACGTCTTTCCAAAGTACAATCTTTTCTATTCACAGCTATCTATGAAATTATTCCGAAGGTTTTGGAATGTAATAATAGAACCTTGACACTGTTTGCCAAATATGTACTTATTTCAGAGGAATGCTTTATTCCGTTTCACCCCCTTCCTTCAATACATTACATTCGCCCACCTACATGGAAAACGATGGCATTGGATTCAAATCGCGTAACTTTTAATCGCGAGTTATGGGATAATTTAAAAAACGCATAAATTATCAAGATATGTCTCAGTTTTTGTATATAATTTTATATATGACAAGCTCATGGGGGGGTCACTGGTATTTATGAAACTTGTTCTTAACTTAGTATTGTTAAATTAATTATAAAATACATTGTGCAGTACTGATACATTTATAAGTGTATTATATTCGTGAAAATGTTAATTTTTTATTGTGTCAGAAAGTATTTTGTTTGTTTATTTTCAGTAAGATAAAATTTATTTTTAAATAATTTTTTGTTGACGAATTTTGAATATGCTCGAGCCAAGGGGATCGCACTCCACAGTTGAGAAATTCTGTCTTAACGTCAACGCAACACGTGACACACCTCGTTATTTTGATCCCCGGTCAAGTAATCAGAACATCCCCCAAGTTGTCATAAAAAAGGGAAAATGGCATTATTATAATGTTAAATGTTAATTAGAACATTAGACATTTTTTTACGTAATACGTCAAAAAAGTCTTTTTTGAAGAAATTCCCTTGAATGAAAGTTTATTATAATGTGTTTGATAATGTGAGTAGGTAGAAAAAGCCGATTCTGCTGTAAAGGCGGTGCAGGCGGTTGTAGGCGGTTGTAGGCTGTTGCAGGTGGTTGTAGGCGGTTGTAGGCGGTGCAGGCGGTTGCTGGCGGTTGTAGGCGGCCGATGGCATTTCAGAGTTGAGTTGTTTCGTTCCTACTGGCGAGTTGAGTTGTTCGTTCCTGCTGCCGAGTTGAGTTGTTCGTTCCTGCTGTTGAGTTGAGTTGTTTTCTCCTGTTGAGTTGTTTCGTTCATGTTGCCGAGTTTAGTTGTTTTCTCCTGTTGAGTTTAGTTGTTTTCTCCTGTTGAGTTGAGTTGTTTCGTTCCTACTGACGAGTTGAGTTGTTTTTCTCCTGCATTGGCTTTGATTTTCGAGCTGAGGGGGCGAGTTGAATTTTTTTTTCTACAGCTAAGTTGAGTTGTTTTTAAAAAAATGTGCACAAAAAATGGAAGTATGGGAATATTAAACGTGCTCATGGCGCCACCTATTGATTAAAATATACACTAATTATAGATTTTAAAATGATGGAAGTAAATAACGCTCAAATAAAAAATAAATAAATCCAGATTCAAACTCACGGCCTCAGATCAAAATGTCTCCACAGGACAATAGTTTTCAGTTACGCTAACCATTACCCTATGAAGGCATACAGACCTGAAGAAAACTTATGTTTATAATCTCATGAATTTAATTTTGCAGGCGAAGCAGACGGTGACATGTTTTAAAATCATTTTCTTGATTAAAATGAAGTAAAAAAAAAATATTTAATTTATATTATTTTAATAATGTGTAAATTTTAATTCAGTATAATGATTACATGCACACACAGTAAAGATACAAAGTAAATTGATTATTCAGAAAAATGTGCCGTAGTATACTCGTCATCAGCGTGAACGGGTTACGATTTAACTTGTTTTAGCTTGTCTGATCTTGATTCTACAAGACGGCTTTTCCAGGCGAAGCAGATGGCGACGTGTTTTAAAATCATTTTCTTAATTAAAATGAAGTAAAAAAATATTTAATTTATATTATTTTAATAATGTGTAAATTTTAATTCAGTATAATGATTACATACATACACAGTAAAGATACAAAGTAAATTGATTATTCAGAAAAATGTGCCGTAGTATACTCGTCATCAGCGTGAACGGGTTACGATTTAACTTGCTTTAGCTTGTCTGATCTTGATTCTACAAGACGGCTTTTCCAGGCGAAGCAGATGGCGACGTGTTTTAAAATCATTTTCTTAATTAAAATGAAGTAAAAAAATATTTAATTTATATTATTTTAAAAATGTGTAAATTTTAATTCAGTATAATGATTACATACACACACAGTAAAGATACAAAGTAAATTGATTATTCAGAAAAATGTGCCGTAGTATACTCGTCATCAGCGTGAACGGGTTACGATTTAACTTGTTTCAGCTTGTCTGATCTTGATTCTACAAGACGGCTTTTTTCAGGCGAAGCTGATGGCGACGTGTTTTTAAAATCATTTTCTTAATTAAAATGAAGTAAAAAAAATATTTAATTTATATTATTTTAATAATGTGTAAATTTTAATTCAGTATAATGATTACATACACACACAGTAAAGATACAAAGTAAATTGATTATTCAGAAAAATGTGCCGTAGTATACTCGTCATCAGCGTGAACGGGTTACGATTTAACTTGTTTTAGCTTGTCTGATCTTGATTCTACAAGACGGCTTTTCAGGCGAAGCAGATGGCGACGTGTTTAAAATCATTTTCTTAATTAAAATGAAGCAAAAAAATATTTAATTTATATTATTTTAATAATGTGTAAATTTTAATTCAGTATAATGATTACATACACACACAGTAAAGATACAAAGTAAATTGATTATTCAGAAAAATGTGCCGTAGTATACTCGTCATCAGCGTGAACGGGTTACGATTTAACTTGTTTTTAGCTTGTCTGATCTTGATTCTACAAGACGGCTTTTTCCAGGCGAAGCAGATGGCGACGTGTTTTAAAATCATTTTCTTAATTAAAATGAAGTAAAAAAAATATTTAATTTATATTATTTTAATAATGTGTAAATTTTAATTCAGTATAATGATTACATACACACACAGTAAAGATACAAAGTAAATTGATTATTCAGAAAAATGTGCCGTAGTATACTCGTCATCAGCGTGAGCGGGTTACGATTTAACTTGTTTAGCTTGTCTGATCTTGATTCTACAAGACGGCTTTTCCAGGCGAAGCAGATGGCGACGTGTTTTAAAATCATTTTCTTAATTAAAATGAAGTAAAAAAAATATTTAATTTATATTATTTTAATAATGTGTAAATTTTAATTCAGTATAATGATTACATACACACACAGTAAAGGTACAAAGTAAATTGATTATTCAGAAGAATGTGCCGTAGTATACTCGTCATCAGCGTGAACGGGTTACGATTTAACTTGTTTTAGCTTGTCTGATCTTGATTCTACAAGACGGCTTTTCCAGGCGAAGCAGATGGCGACGTGTTTTTAAAATCATTTTCTTAATTAAAATGAAGTAAAAAAATATTTAATTTATATTATTTTTATTAATGTGTAAATTTTAATTCAATATAATGATTACACACACACAGTAAAGATACAAAGTAAATTGTTTATTCAGAAATCAACATCTTGTATTGCGTTTTTACATTACAATCGTATATTTACATTACAGGAGAACAACAATTTGTAAAATTTATTTCAGTGTAATGATTATACATGTACAGTAAAGATACAAAGTAAGTTGTTTATTTACAAAAACAGCATTCCGTTTTACATTACAATCAATTATTTATACACACAAAAAAAAATCCCATTATTGGATTTTATGTCCTACAGCTCATTAAATAGGTCTAAATTTATCAACGACCAATGACCATGTGCAAGCAAGTAGTAATGCCATCACCATTAATAAACCTTTTGTCATCTTTATATGACAGAGCAAGTTTATTTTGCTTTATTGAATGTAATGAATGAAATTTGGATCTAATTAAGTTCATGTCAACATATTTTATTTTTCATTAAAAAGACAAGCTTTGTAGTCCTCAAGTGTTATTTTATTTTTTTATAGTTTGTTTTTTATTCCTTTTAACAGCTTTTCAATCTTATTGTTTGTTTTAGGCATACATTTTTCTTGATTTTTTAATCCTACATATTCTGTCATAATATTTCCTTTATTTTCATCCTTCATTTTCCCGATGACTTTTTTGTTAACAGGAGAGGTAAATTATAAATATTGTTTTCATCATAGTCTGAAGTATCATATAAGTTAATATCCTCTTTCATGTCACTATAAAAATCATCAGTTTTTATTTCATATATAAAAGAATCGGTGTCT
>BMAU01003248.1:0-48592 GCA_019973935.1 Trichonephila clavipes
AGTGAATCCGCCAAATGGCGATAGATTAATTATGATAGTTTGTCACCTGCGTGTAGCGGCAAAAAATGAGCCAAGAAGAATGTATGAAGAGCAAGAAAATGGTCTCATTAGTGAATAAAAAGTTCCGATTCTAACGATGCGTGTGAACTGTTATTTAAGTGTTGTTTTATAACCAAAAAAATATACTATAAATGGTGACCAAGGACTTTGGATTTAAAAAGCGCAACCAATTTTTCATTTATAATCCTGTATATTTAAAACCAAAAGAAAAAGAAAACTGTTTCGAATGAAGTCAAAACAGGAAACTTTTCGTTCTACAAGAAGTGGCTTGCAGTGAAATTCGCCGGTATTGCACAACTATTATAGTAATCATTCTCGAATAGATGAGTGAACTCATAATTATCTCCTTTTTTTTTTTCATTAGAAGCTGGCAGATAAGTGTCATTTTATTCTTTTCCATCAATTTCTGTGCTTCAATTTGTGTTTGTTATGATTTCCAAATGTTTTTAACTTTTTGAGAACTATTTTTTTTTTTTCTCAGCGCGCGATGTTATTTTATTTAGTTATTTATATAGAGAATATTGTTAATGTTAAATAAAGTAAAATGAATAATGTGCGCAAACAAAAAAAAAAAAAGATGTACATAAGCATAAATCATATTTAATAAATGTGCACATAATATTCTTATATTACATTTAATTTCGTATATAGACAAAAAAAATGTCTTACGAAATGTAATACGTCTTTAGTATTTATTTCGAAGCAATTATATATTTTTTTTTTTTAAAGCAAGTGTATGTTACATTTATATTGGTGTATTTTCTATGTATAGTAATATTATTTAACAATCCTTGCATTATGACCGAAGTAAATGCTGTGCAAATTCCTGCTTATAATAAATCGGACCCCGTCTTATGGTTTATCATGTGTGAAAGCACATTCGCTCTCGCTACACCGAAACCAATAACTGAATCAATAACTAAAATATAATTATATAGTTTCTCATATACCACCGGATATTGCATCATTAGTTAGAGATATTCTCATTAAACCGGATGCTACTGATCATATGGAAATTTGAAAACAGAACTTATAAACCGCTCAGGTGAATCTTCAACGCAAGAAATCCGACAGCTTTTATCGGGAGAAGATTAGGTTCTCGCCGACCTTCAGAACTATTGAGAAATATGACGCGACGCGCAGAGCTTTTAACGTTCCAGAAAAATTAATGTTGGAACTGTTTTTGCAGCGATTGCCATCTAAGTACAGTCCATTTAGCTGCTGTTTCGAGGATCTTACTTTAGCCAAGGCTGCTGAGATTTCGGATCGAATTTTCGAGGTTACCCCAACTCCGGTTGAGACTTATGCAATATCGGGAGCGTCTGCTACTACAACAGAGGATAGGTTGTTTCGAGAAATTGAAAAATTAAATAAGCGAATAGATTCTCTTTCATTCTCTCGTAGCCGCTCACCGTATGAGGTATAATAAACATTATCACCGCAATAATAGATCAAAATCTAGGGATTCCTCCATATGCTGGTATCATCGCCGTTTTGGTAAAAGGTGTAAAGAGGACAAATGTGTTAAACCCCTGTTCTTGGCAGGGAAACGATACCAGCAAAGAGTAGAGGCGACTTATTCTTTGCCTCAGGAGTCACGTCGCCTGTTCATTAGAGACCGAATATCAAATGTTTCTTTTTTGGTCGACACTGGTTCCGACGTCCTTGCTCCCAGCACTTGAGTATCATAAGCGACATCCTCCCCAACTTACCCTTTTTGCAGCAAATTCCAGCACTATCAATGTATATGGTCAGAAAACACTTTCTTTAGATCTTAATGTTAGGCGAGAATTCATTTGGACATTTTTACTTGCAAGTGTTAAAACACCTATTCTTGGAGCCGATTTCCTCCACTATTTTGAATTAGTCCCAGATCTTCGCCACAAATGTTTACGAGATTTGAAAACCAAACTTCAAACAACAGGTCATATAAAACAAGCTGCACTTCATTCAGTTAAAACCATTTCGAGTCATGAGACACTTTTATCATGACCTTTTGAAATCTTACCCATCCATAACGAGATTACCTGATCCAACTCAACCAATCAAACATAATACTGTCCATTTCATCAAAACTAACGGACCCCCTGTAGTAGCTAAACCGAGACGGCTTGCCCCAGATCGCCTTGCGATTGCAAAATCTGAGTTTCAACAGATGATGCAGCTGGGACATTTAAGGCCATCTTCAAGCAACTACGCATCTCCGCTGCACATGGTTCCCAAAAGGGCACTTTCGATTGGCGACCTGTGGGGGATTACCGTGCGCTAAATGCACAAACAATCAAGGATAAATATCCAATTCCTTGTTTAGCTGACTTTACGGCTAATTTGCACGGATCAAAAAATTTTTAGTCAGGTCGATCTCGTTAAGGCATATCACCAAATACCAATGAACCCGGATGACATCCATAAAACCGCGATTTGCACTCCTTTCGGGCTTTTGAAAGCACTCGCATGCAATTCGGATTATGTGGCGCATCAGCTACCTTTCAGAGATTCATCGACGAAGTCACCCTTAATTTAGAAGGTGTATATGCGTTCGTCGACAATATCTTAATCGCTTCCAGAGATCCGGAGGAACATCATAAACATTTAAAAGCCTTATTTTCGAGATTACACGAATATGACCTAAGTATAAATGTTTCTAAATGCGTATTCGGTGTTTCAAAAATCGATTTTTTTGGTTTTCACCTTTCAGAAGAAGGTATTCAACCACTCCCCGACAAAGTCAAATGCATTACAGAGTTTCCCAAACCATCAGCTCTAACTCAATTGCGTCGCTTTTTAGGTCTCTTCAATTTCTACCGTTGTTTTATACCTAAAGCTGCCCATTTACTTGCTCCTTTAATACAATTTTTAGAAGGGCATAAAAATAAAAGAAAACCCGTTCTACTGTTCCCCAACCAACCGAACAACTACAATGGAATGACGCAGCCGATGCAGCCTTTCGTTTAGCTAAAAATGCTATAGCTGAAGCCGCACTTTTAAGACATCCGATACCTGGAGCTTCGTTGAGCATTTGGGTAGATGCGTCGGATGTCGCTATTGGCGGCACATTAATGCAACTTTCTAAAAACCAATGGGAGCCAATAGCTTTCTTTTCAATGAAATTAAATAAATCCCAACAAAAATGGTCCACTTATGACCGAGAGCTATTTTCAATTTATTCCACAATCAGAAAATTCCGATACATGTTAGAGGGTAGAACATTTCAAATTTATACTGATCAAAAACCACTAATTTATGCTTTTAAACAAAAAGTAGATAAATGCTCACCCCGGCAAATGCGTCATCTTGATTTTATTGCACAGTATTCTACTGATATTCGGCATGTGCAAGGAAACAAAAATATAGTTGCCGATGCACTTTCAAGAATCAAAATTGATTCTATTACACAATCTCATATGTTAAATTTTAGGGCTTTCGCGGAAGCACAGACAATTGATTCGGAGTTACAACAATTTCTTCACGATAGTACATCATCTCTTCATTTAGAACTAAAACCATGCCAGATTTCAGATCACAATCTAATATGTGACACTTCAACTGGTACTCCACGTCCGTTCGTCCCTACTACATTTCGTAAACTCATTTTTGAACATTTACATAATCTATCTCATCCAGGAATAGCTGCCACTACGAAACTCATTTGCTCAAGATATGTCTGGCCATGTATGAAAAAACAAATAAAAACATGGGTTCGAGGCTGCGACAAATGTCAACGATCAAAGTACAGAGGCACACCAAATCACCTCTCGGTACTTTTTCTACACCAGATGCACGTTTTTCCCACATTCACATCGATATAGTGGGACCATTGCCTCCATCTGATGGTTTTCAATATTTATTAACGATGATAGATAGATTTTCCAGATGGCCAGAAGCTGTACCCATTCCTGACACCACAGCAAAAACGATCAGTCGTGCAATATTTCATCATTGGATCGCACGTTTTGGATGTCCTTCGCTTATCACAACAGATCAAGGCTCCCAGATGCGATCATCGTTATTTGCTGAATTTACACGGATTCTTGGAACAGATAGGGTTAAAACAACCGCATACCATCCTATCTCCAACGGTTTGGTCGAACGTTTCCATCGTCATTTGAAGGCATCCATCAAAGCCCACGAAAGTTCCAGATGGACAGATGTACTTCCGATAGTTTTGTTAGGAATAAGATCAGCTGTCAAGGAAGACTTGAAAGCCTCGTGTGCTGAATTAGTATATGGCACAACATTACGTCTGCCTAGTGACATGTTGAATGTATCGATAATTCCGCCATGCGATGAAGAGTTCATTACTTCTCTGCGTAATATCATGCGCCATTTGAATCCAGTTGCAACTTCAACACATGGCCATTCTGCTCATTTTGTGCATCCAGCACTATCCTCATGCACACATGTTTTTCTTCGTATAGACAAAGTTAGTCCACCTCTCACTCAACCATATACTGGACCACATGAAGTTATTGCAAGAACTGATAAAACTTTACAAATTATTATTAATAGTAAACCATCCTGGGTGTCTATAGACAGAGTTAAACCTGCTTTTGTCTCACAAGATTTTGATTTTCTAGGGCACCCAAAATAAACACTGCTCTTAAAGATATTACAATCTCTCCTAAGACTGTTTCGGAGGGTCAAAAACAATTTTCTAGTTCCAGCAAATGCTTACCATCTACTACTTCAACCAGAACTCGATCTGGCAGACAGGTGCATTTTCCAAAAAAACTGGCAACATATATTACTTACTAATGGACATTTAAATATTTTTTTGTACATTGTTTCTTGTAATTCTGTGTATTCTTATTGTCATTATTTTTTTTTTACTTTTCATTGTATCGTTCCTTTCAGTCACTGGGGGGATACTCCTGTAGTGAATCCGCCAAATGGCGATAGATTAATTATGATAGTTTGTCACCTGCGTGTGGCAACCCAAAAAATGAGCCAAGAAGAATGTATGAAGAGCAGAAAATGGTCTCATTAGTGAATAAAAAGTTCCGATTCTAACGATGCGTGTGAACTGTTATTTAAATAGTATTTTATAACCAAAAATATACTATAGATTTCCAATTTCTGATGATAATTATGATAGAGCTCTTGATTTATTAAAATATAGATTTG
Source organism: Trichonephila clavipes (assembly GCA_019973935.1). Taxonomy (NCBI): domain Eukaryota; kingdom Metazoa; phylum Arthropoda; class Arachnida; order Araneae; family Nephilidae; genus Trichonephila; species Trichonephila clavipes. The sequence goes on from BMAU01003248.1 coordinate 5,185, forward strand.
GAAATAAAAACATGTTAATTAACGCTCATTTGAGCAATTTATTAAATTTAACACCTGTTAGAAACCCTACTGATATTGTGGGCTTAAGAAATTTGTACGATAGAGCAGAAACGCAAATAAGGAGTCTTGAAAGTTTAGGAGTTAAAGGAGAATCCTACTCAAACTTATTAACACCCATCCTGTTGAAACAGATACCCTCAGAACTCGTTTTGGAATTCAATCGTTCTCAAAAGGACGAAGGGTTTGACCTGAGCGCTCTGTTACAGTTCCTACACTTAGAAATCCGTAGTAGGGAACGAGCTTCTCAAATAAACAGTCATAAACTATGTCATTATTCCCTCTACCGCAAGACAGAACAAAAAATAAAGGCTCCTATTTCCTCGGACAACGCATGAAGCCACCCCGAATAGAGTACATTTCGGAGCACATTCATTTCCCACCCCTGGGAGAAAGTAGAACCTAGAAACCGAAAATGTTTATACTGCAACAAAGGTCATGAACTCGACACTTGCCGCGTTCCTTTGGTGCTCACGAAAAGCGAGAAATTTTAAGGAAGAAGGGCTTTTGTTTTTTATGTTTGTCGCCCGGTCATAGAGCAATGGAATGTGTTAAGAGGGAGTCGTGTCCTATTTGTAATGGGTCTCACCATTTCTCAATATGTTTTCGGAATCGACATGATGACGACTTGTCTCGAAAAGGGACACTGATAATGTAATTTCAACAGTAATTAAAACAGAAGTAAATAGTGTATTGTTACAAACATGCGCCGCATTAATAGATGTCAAAAATGAACAAGAAGTTGTTAGATTATTTTTAGATAATGGTTCACAGAGAAGTTTTGTTTTAAAGAGTACTTCTGAGAAATTTAACTTTCCAATTCTTAGAAAGAAAACCTTTCCATTTGCACATTTGGTGCTAAAGAAACTGAAACAAAAACTTTAAATATAGTTAAAATAAAATTGAAAAACAGGGATGATCCAAATTTGTGCATTGAAATAGAGGCGGTAGAGACAGAACATATTTCTATCACGAATTTACCGACTCCTGATAGAAATATTGATAAAAAATTTAGATATTTAAAAAATGTACAATTAGCCGATTCTTATGAATTTAACGATAAAGAAATATCAATTCTTATTGGTGCGGACTATTATTATCAAGTAGTTACAGGTAGAATTACGCGCGTCTAAACAAAAATCTTGTGACAGTAGAAACATTATTCGGGTGGTCTTTACAAGGGCAGAGTGCAGATTCTGAGGACCTTTTAACAATGAGTGTTATTGTTAATGAATCCAATATTTCTAAACAGCTTAGTGAATTTTGGAATTTAGAGAACTTAGAAATAGAAGCAGAGGTGTCCGATGAGGAAAATATTGATAATGATATAATGTCTGAATTTGAAGCGGGAATTTCATACCAAAATAAGCGGTATAAAGTTAAATTCCCTTGGAAACCTAACATGAAAACATTATTAGAAAATAATGAAGAAATTGCTAGGAAAAGATTTCTAAAGTTAAGATCACGTTTTAAAAATGACAGTTCCTTATTTGAGGATTACAAATTAGTTGTAAATAATTATCTTTCTGAGAAAATCATAGAACGTGTTCCATTTGAAGAAGAAAATCTAAAGCATAATATTTTTATCTACCACATAGAGCAGTAATACGTACTGATAAAACTACAAGCAAATTGCGAATCGTATTTGATGCGTCATCACGTGCGAAATCACAGCTATCTTTGAACGATTGTTTACACACAGGGCTAAATTTTATACCTAACCTATTTTTTCTATTAATCAAATTTAGAGTGAATCCAATTGCATTTGTAGCTGACATAAAAATGGCATTTTTGATGATTGAGATAGACGAAAGTGAAAGGGATTTTACAAGATTTTTCTGGGATGAAAATCCAGGAATTGATTTAGAAAACAAACGGCTTGATATTTTCCGAATGACTAGGGTTTTATTTGGAGTAAAATCAAGTCCATTTCTTCTTGCAGCTACGATAAAGCATCATCTTAAAAAATATGTGGATATTTTTCCTGATACTTTTAACCATCTTAACCAGTCATTGTATGTTGATGATTTTCTGTGTGGAAATGTCAGTGTCCAAGCAGCCTTGACGACCTGCATAGAAAGTAAACAAAATTTGGAAGATACAAGTATGGATCTTCGGAAATGGAGAACCAACTCTTCCGAGCTAAATCAAAGGTTAAAAAATTTAAATTTTGAAGTAGATGAACATAAAGAGTCATTGAACACGTTGATAGCTTCAAAGGTCTTAGGAGTTGGTTGGAATGAAAAATCTGACACATTCTATTTTGATTCCAGCGATTTAGGAACATTTCTTTCTAAAAGAATTAATACAAAAAGATATTTGTTACAAGCCGCAGGTCGATTATTTGACCCAGGAGGTAGATTGAAACATTCGACCCTATCTGAATTCCAAAAACATCAAATGATGTTGCCAAAGGCAACGAACTTCAAGGGGAGCAAGAAACATTCTTAATGAATGGAACGAAATTTGCACACACAAGTCCAACAGAATTCAGCTATTCAGCGCGGAAGAGGGAATTGAATGGAACTTCATTCCACCCGCTTCTCCCCATTTCGGTGGATTGTGGGAAGCAAACATTAAGTCCATGAAACGCATTTTATTGAGGGTAGCGAAATCGGCTATCATGAACTTCGAAGAGTTAACTACGTTGATGGCACAAATCGAAGCAGTTCTGAATTCACGTCCCTTGTCTCCACTTTCTTCGGACCCCAATGATCTTAACCCTTTGACCCCGGGGCATTTCTTGACGAACTGTGCAATTTCATCCTTTCCTGAACCTTATACTGCTTCGGATTCTTTGTCCTATCATTCCAGGTGGAAACTCATTCAATCCCTGAGAGACAAATTTTGGAACCGTTGGAGCACCGAATATCTGACCCATCTTCAGACCCGTGCTAAGTGGAGTCTTCAGAACCCTAACTTGATGGAGAATCAGCTAGTTCTTTTAAAGGATCCCAACACCAAGCCCCTGGACTGGCCTATGGGGCGTATTCTTGAAGTATTTCCCGGTAGTGATGGTCTTGTAAGAGTAGTTAATGTGAAAACCTCAACAGGTATTTTAAAACGAGCCATCACAAAGGTAGTGCCTTTACCTATTCCAGTTGATCCTGCAACTGTAGAGAAGAACAATTGAACACATTTTACAATTTCTTGAACTTTAACCTTTATATTATTCTATTTACATAATTGCTAATTTGATTTTGCAGAATTATTGATAGTGCATGTGATTTAAGAATTGCTAATTTTATTTCAGAATTATTGATGATGCATATGATTTGAGAATTGAATTTATAGGATTTTATTTTTATTATTTCACATTGCATGAATTTTATTTGTATTATTTCATTTTGCATGAATTTTACTTGAATTACCTTAGAATTTGAATTATCTTAATGTAAACTCCGCAGGAGTTTAAGTGGGGAGTAATGGTAGAACCCCCTCAGTATAGAGGGCGCTGCTTGTAATAACATGTGTTGTTGACACCAGAGATCTTCTGTATGTGACCGAGTGCAGACGCACTCCATATTCCATTAAACTTATTATTTAATCTTACACTTGTATTCGATGATTTATTGAAATTAATTGAGTCTAACGGATTGTGATGATATGAAAGTTGATTGATATAAAAGCATTCTACCACTGATTAACTGAACCACCGATGATAGTAACAACAATAACAATTTAGTTTTAATTTAATCAAATAAACATTTATATTTTGAAAAATGCAAGCAGTTTTTTATAAGTAAAATTATTATTTCACAAGGTTAAGTGGAAATATTTTTTAAATTTTACATACATTGATATCTTAAACTAAATTCACAAATTTCAAAAGATTTTTCTTGTTAAAACAAATAAAATTGTTTAAAAATTACCTAAGAACACAAAATAAACTGAAGTTCTTCACCTTTTAATGATTGGTCCAGGCAAGCAGTGCTCAATCCAATAAGACTCTTCTGAAATAATCTTGTTTGACATCAATGAATGTAAGTCAATACTGAATATATTCCATTGAACTCAATTGGATATTTAATCATTATAATCATATCAAACTGTACGTAAATAATGACAAGTTCATTAAATGCCTTTCCCTTGATGTTCATACTAATATATTACAATTGCTTCACACTATTTTAATGAGGATTTAATGTCCTCCTTTTATTAGCTTTTAATTACCATTTAAAAAACAATTTTGCATATGATTAATGGTTACATATTTCACAGTCAAATGATAAGAAATATGTCTAAGCAGATGTTTGCTTTCTCAACTTATACACTGTGATCTCGGAACAAGTTATATTCAATGAAATGATTTGCGACTGAAAAATAGTTCACCCTGATCAAGATATCTAATTAATAGACAGCAACAACTATTCAGATTCTGACACATTTCAGCAAATCATTTGTTCCATACAAATGAATTTTTTGCAAATATTTGTTTTATACACCTTTACAATGTAATTCCATCAAACTCAGTGGTGCAACAGCCCATGAGGGCCAGGGCCTACTGTGCCCATTACAGTATGCGTGCTCATTGGTAGTACTGTCAAACATCTATAATTTCTAAAGTAAGTCATCAAAAGTGATCACTGGATTTATTAGAAGTTCAAAAACTTATCCTTGCACAGCTTTAGTTCACATTAAAAAAATAAACACAAATTTTGTTGAGTTATTTGATAATTACCCTAAATGACATTCCTCTTTAATTAATTTTAGATCAATGTGTTTAAAAATAAACCAAAGATACGAGTTTAGACAAATCATGCATATTTTTAAATGAAAAAAAATTTTATTTGATCATTACAAATTTAAATGGTTTCATAAATTATTATATAACATCAAATATTTTTTTTAAAAGGTTCATTTACACAAAAAACGTTACAGAAAATTACATCAATCAAACTGGAAGTCTTTCAGGATGGTCCATTTGCCTACCTTTTGGATTTCCACTAATGTTTTACGAGTCTTTTTTTTTTGTTATAATCTGTAATTATAAAATGTTTTAAATATTTTTTTATGGTTTACATGCAGAAATTACTACCTATGTAAAAAAATACTTTTGTTAATGTGAAACCTTCTCTCTCTCATTTAAATTTCTAATAATATTGAGCGAATTGTGACCCTTTTACATCTTATATATCAGAAATTAAAATATGCTGATTGGCAAAAATTGATAGAAGTAAGAGGAACTTAAAGACCAATCAGGAGACCAACTTCATCAGGAGTAGGGTATACATGTGTCGATGCAAAGTGCTATATGTACAATATACTGGTGAGTGTCAGAAGATTATAAAGCTTGCTAGCAATATATGCTCAGTATTTCTGCAAAAGTAATTGCATAGTGCCAGGGTGAGCATTAAGTCGATTGCAATCGACCTGTGGACCACCTGAAGATTAGTAATTATACACTGAAATATTAAAGATTGGTTGACGATATGCAGACTACTGACTATAACTGTGAGAACTAACTTGAGATGAAAATGTTTTTTACTGTATTTTTGATAGTAAATACATCATTTGGTATTATTATATTCGTGGCTATTATTATGTTTGTATCTTGCATAAACGGGGGTTTAAAAGTGTAAGTTTTTTTATTGTAGTTATGTAGGTATAAGTACATATTTCATATTTATTATTAAGTGATAATAAATATTGTAGACTTTTTTCTTAGCACACCACACCTATGCCACTGGGTGGGCCACAACATCTTGAAAAAATTAAAAGTAACCCATACCCTGGAAAAGTTTGTCCGCCCCTGGCATAATGTATATCAGTTTAAATAACATTTGCAATTAGTGTGGCTTCAGAATCACTTGTTATATAATTTCATGAACATTTCAAATTACAGGAACAGATATCCAAGGATTCAGATTGTTCATGAGCATTCACGGTAACAAATGCTAGATAGCAGGAGAAACTACTTACTAACCAATATCACAATTCAATATGCCTAAGAGCAGGCATGTCAAACTCATATGATATTACGGGCTGCACGTTCTATTTTATATTAAGTTGATGGCCATATGTTTTTAATGTTAAAAAAAATTAATAAATGCATTCAAAATAAATGTACTCATTTTATTTAATAGTGGTAAAATAAATAAATGTTTAGCACATTCTACTTATCTTAATTTTATTCTGCATCGGCTTGTTATTTTATTATAATAGTTATTCTGTGTCAATATATTGGCCAGGCTGCGAGCTTGACACCCCAGCCTACAATGCTGCACAATGGTCTATTTGCACTATGACCAAAACAATGCCAGCCATCAATGCTTGCTCATCACAGACAGAGTTTGGCAAGCACTTTTTATAGATGAATCAGATTGACAAGCAATTTTACACATGTATAAATCAAGAGAGAACATGGAACATCTAATAACCACTCCAAAATCATAACTAGTTTAGAAGTAGCAAGATTTTTATTTGGAGAAGCATATTTGATACCTTCATCTTTAAAGGAGGTTCAGTCACAGGTACTTCCTGTTCTATTAAGGTTCTCTTCAGTGGCATAATGGAGAACATTAGCCCTCCCCCCTTCAAACTCAGGTTGTGAGCCCCAAGGTCAAATACATACTTAGTGTCAGTCAAGCTTTGAGCTCCCTGGGCCTCTCTGCAATGCGGAGGTGTATGCTATGCCAATGGTTCTCTTCTCATGTGTTTTTTAGAGGTGCTACAATCCTCAGTTCCTTTTCATGGACAATGACGCTACATCTTATCGTACAGTGAATGGAACTTTAGGGAGATGCTTGGCAGCACACATTATTTGTTGCCAGCAACAATTCTGGAACTGTGACTTACACAGAATAGGAATGAGGAGCATTTTTCAACAGCTCCTAAGCAATCTTGTATTTAGCATGGACAGAAGGAGTAAATTCTGCACAGCTGTAAGGAATAATAATATCTCCAAGGCTTAATTTTTATTTTGTTGGCCATAAAAAATTCCACCAATGTTTTGGTCTTCTGACCAGTTGTGCTAGAAGTTTATTGAAGAATTTCCCTTTTTTATCCTGCAGATTTCCTTTTTGAAATTTTTATTTAGTCTTTCGATGTTTATATATCTTTGGGATCTCATGCTATTATGTTGATTTGGAATACTTTTGTGCCATTTTACATCAGAAAAATCACCTTATTTTTAATTTTTGCACACCAGTATATGCAAAAGTATCAGTATACAGTACTCAAAAATTTAGAATCATAAACAGATAATACTGATCTAATTATAGTTCTTTGTAGCAAAATAATAATAATAAAAACATGAAAAAAAAACACAGCAAAAATATTTATTCAGTTAAAAACATTTTAAAGTAATGGATAAAAAAAAATATTGTCTATCCCAGAGGTTCAGTTTCTTTTAAAAGCCATTGCAGAGCTTCAGTTTTGCCTTGTTCTTCTAAAATTCTTCCTATTACTTCACGACAAGTAACATGATATTCATTGAGCCATTTAATCTAGACAGAATTAAAAAGCTTCATTATAAATAATACCAATTTAGTTACAATTTTAACATGTTCATGAACAAAGTGATGTATACCACTCTACTTACTACCCTATGATATGCTAGGGTAGCAAGATGTCCATGAACATATTAATTTATGGACTGTTCAAGGGAACATATAGTTCATTATGTTTAAAAAAACCCATAAATTTTTAAAAGATTACAAGTTTGCTTTCATTATCAAGTTCGTTTCATTCTGATAACATTAATATTAATTCTAATATTTTTGTTTCTTTCGGTTTTAATAATTACAAAATAGTTTCCTATAATAAAATTTCGCAAAGTTTAATCAAAATTATATAGAAATAAACAGGGTGTTATTCTCTTACATAAATGAAATTAAATAAGTTCAAAACAATGAATGTTATTTAAATGTCATTAGAATTGTAACAAGAATAATAATTAGTACTTTTGTAATATATTAAAAGCACATTTTTTATAATTAGCTTAATATTAAATAAGTTTAACACAATAAATAAAAAGAATGTTAATGAATTTTTTATAGTTTGTTTCTTCTTCGAAGTAGTATTTTCTCTTCTTAAATATTTTTAAATTCATGAAAAGTAAAAAAATTTAGACAAAGGGGTACTTTTAAATATGTAACATAGCTTGTGTATAATATTTAAATAATGAATCTATTAAAGATGGCATATTTTATAATTAAAATTTTTAATTAAAAAATATCCAATGCGATTAGAAATTTAAATAGCATTTGATCAAGAAAAAGTCAGAAAGTAAAAGCAAGCATTTTAAAATTAAATTTTGGGTAAACCACGATGGGAATCATTACTTTCAATATTGAAACCATGATTATATACAAATAATGCAAGCTTCAAATGAAATTTTTAAATTTATAAAACAGTGATTTTATGTTAAATTTTTTTATAAATTACCATTAAACAATGATAATGGAAGAACTAAATAATAGAAAAAATTTTACAACACAAAAATGAAATTCCAAAAAACTTTTAAAAATGTTGATAAATATTTAAAAGTTTCTTCTGTTACCTCATTATCATTTAAAAGAGAAGGGTCAATAAATTTTGCTTGAAAAGGAACAAGAGTCAAGGGTTCAAATGTGAGAAAGCCTGTGTCATGGAAATTATGCTGAAAAGGAAAAAAAATAAATAAAGATTGTTTATTGCTTAAAAAAGAATATATTTCATTTTAGACTTTCTTCAATTTAAGTTTATTTAGACAATGATAATTTTACAATGGAAAATAGTTTAATAAGCTTTAATCATGAACTAGAAAATACCTTTAAATAAAAATATTTCCTGAGATTATTTTTTAAAAGAAAAAATTCAAGCCAGGAATATTTTTAATGCAGCATATATATTAAATGTACATAGATGTGTGGAGTAAAACTAATATATATATATATATATAGTCAAGTAGTGAATTTAACTAATATTGCATCAAAAATGTTAAAAATATCAAGAATGTAAAAATAAACATTTACTCATTTGAATATACAACTGTAAAAATTTTCTAACAGCAATAGTTTGTAAAATTTTCCAATTCAATTACCTTGAAGCCCTATGTTATAATTTCTTATTAAAGATAACATTAAAAAGTTTTTTTAAGTAAAAACTACTCAGTTTTTCAATAAAAGTATTATTCATATAAAAAAATTAATTAAAAATTACAACATAAAAACAGTTTATTTTAAAAATTATCTTTACTTCAAATTTTTATCAAAGTACGACAAATTGTAAATATAACATTCCATTCTTCTATATAACATCAGATTTCATTTTTTTTTTCATGCATTTGTATAAGCTATTATTTTCATTCAGTCCTACCTATGTTTGGAATAACACGAGAGAAGAAAAATGGAACAAAATATATTTGAAACTGGAATAATGCACATTGTAAACAAAGTAATATGCTAATTTCAAACAAAATAATAATAAGTCACAAAATATTATTTTAGAAAATACAAGGTATTTAGAATAATGAAGAAATTACGATAAGTATATATATACACATTCAAAGAGGAAAATATATTAAATATCTTGATATAATTTTGGTACTATTATCGAGACAATTTTATAAATTTTATATAGTAACAAGTTACCATAATTCAATATAAACAAAAAAGTAGAGTATATTTTCAGGTATTATACACCAAATTAAAAGTTACTTTTTTTTTTTTTGTATCACTAAAAGAAAACATCTGCTTTAAACTAATCAACATGATCTAAATAAAACTTACAGTAGTTTTGATTTCTTTGACAAGGCCTAAATTTTCTAATCTTATACCAAATTTTCCATCTTCATAGTAGCCAGGTTCTATAACAAATATTTATTCCAGAAAACATGCAAATTAATTAATTTTTATGATGATTTTTTTAATTTCATTAAAAACATGAGGTTAAGCAAATTTTTTTTTTTTTTTTTAAAAAATTGAATACAATTTACAATTAAATAATGCAAAAATCCTGCTTCTAAAAATTTTCATAAAAATTACTTAAATCAAAAGAATTAATACAAGTATATTGATGCCATCCATATATTCAGATATAAATTTATTGTTAGAGGACAACAATAAAGATTTCAAAAACTATATAAATATTTACCAAAACAGTTTCAAATAAAACATCCCTCTACAATAACAATTCATTAAATATTATTTTTAAGTATATGACTCATTTCTATGAGATATGTTGTAACTCTAGTTCAGTGGCGCTGCAGTCGCTTGTTTTCAAGTGTATTTAGTATTCCTGTCTGCCTTGTTTGTGTTATAAATAAACGTTTGTCCTTCCATCCGACTGGTTGTATCATTGTAGTCGCCCCAACTTCTGACAGGTAAGAGCTAATTTATTCCATTTTTAATGTATGAATTAGAATTGAATTTTGAAATATGATAACGAGTGAATTCACGAATTTGAACATTATTTTTGAATTTAAACATTATTTTGGTGCCGAGAAACCCTAGAATCAACCTTTAGATAAAAATTGCGAACTGTTAGTGTATTTGAAATCTTGCGAACAGTATTTGAATTTGAAATTTTTAGTTTATACAAAATGGATATCAAAGTTCTAAAAAAAAAATTCGAACACCTGTTCGAAGGGCGGCAACAGGGTATCGAACTCAATTAAAATTTAAATTGAGAAGGAAAATGTATCAAACAATTTAATAGAACAACTTTAAGCAAAATTAATTCATAAAAAAAACTTGAAAATTTTGACAAAGATATCACGATTCTTACTAATATGGAAGACTTAGAAAAGGAAACAGAAAAACAACAGGAGTATAGGGATACAACAATAGCTTGTAAAGTGCGAGTCAATAAAATATTAAATAAAGATAAACTGAATCGAGAAACACACCTAATACAAGTTCTAGAAGCGAACAACAATTTTCAAGTTTAAAACTCCCTCAACTGTAAATCCCACAATTTGACGGAAATATTTTAAAATTTTGTGATTTATTTTGCCCCAATTCGAAGCATCAATTCACAATAACTCAAATTTAAGTGACGTTGAGAAATTTAATTATTTAAAATCTTACTTAACTCATGAAGCTGAAAAAGCAATTAGTTTAACTTTAAGTGCAAATAACTATACAATCGCATTAAACATAATTAAAAAGCAATTTGGCAGAAAAGATTTAATTATCGATTCACATATGTCCAAATTGTGCATTTAAATCCGTGTGAAAAATCATATGATGCTTTGAGCTTGCGAAAACTGTATTCGAATGTGAAATCCATATTCGAGGGTTACAAAATCATGGCATGAACCCGGAAACTTACAGTTTCTTGTTGTATCCAATAATTTTTTAAATCTATTCCTCGAGATTTATAATTAGAGTTTGCCAGAAAATCATACGGTCAAATGTAGAATATGATTTCTGATTTATTAGATTTCTTAAAAATAGAAATTCAATGTCATGAAAAAAAAGAGCATTTAACTAGAATTTAATTCCTATGAATCCAATCCCCAAAAGGAAACTAGAAATTATTATAACGAAAAACAGAATCATAAACACAGTAAGTTTAATGAATATAATGTAGATTCAACATATGGAAAAAATAAAAATAGTTATAATGTCCCGATGACCACCGCGTTTGTTGATAATGTAAATAAGTGTGTATTTTGTTTAGGAACTGATAACAAAAATGACCATAGTTCCGATTCTTGTCCGAATTCAACTGAGGAAAGAAAATTATCTCTTAGAAAAAACGGCATTTTGTTATATGTCTCATGTGAGGCCATATATTTCGGGATTGTAAAAAGACTAGGGTTTGCGTGAATTGTAGGGGTCGTCACTCCAAACTGATATGCGATACTTCTTTCATCCCCCCAAACAACCCCGATAAGAAAGGGACCGCCTCTGAGAACGTAGGTGTTCGTGGTCCCTCTCCGCGATGTGATGCCCCCACGAAAACTATTTCATGCTGTAATGTGAATACGACTCATGCAAACATTCTTCTAGAGGTGTGTAGAGCTTTGTTGGTAAACGAATCCGAGGAAAAAGAAATAAATCTCTTGTTAGATAAAGCTTTGCAGACATGTTTTTTTAAAAAAACAGTAGCCTCTGAAATGAAACTCCGTGAAACGAAGAAAATTTATTGGTTTACACATTCGGTTCAAGAACACCTATTCAAAAAAAAGATACGAAGTTGTTGAAATCACCCTCTGTAACCTTAGTGACCCTGTAAACAAGATCATTATTAAAGCTCTCCCTGATGAATGTCATTTCAGGAACTTCATTCAGGATGTCGGCGAATAAATTAAAGAAATCACTTAGCTGTAAAAATATCCACAAAATCTAACATAAATGAATCGAATGGGCAGTTTTAGTGTTAATAGGCCCGCAATATTTTGGCAGATTCATTAGGGTAAAAGGAAAATTAACAAAACTTTTGTTTGAAATAGATACAATTTTTCTGGACAATAATTCAGGGTAGAATATTGCCCATGGATTTAGAAAATGTTTCGGTATTTAAAAATAGAATGTTGTTTCCAATTAATGAAAATTTAACCCAATTTTGGAAATTAGAATCGATGGGAATTTGTATTTTGAAAAACAGTATGTTAAATAGCTAACGACTATATTTCGAATTTTTGAGAATAATTTAAAATTTAATAACGGATGTATGAGACAAAATTATTTTGGGAAGATAAACCAGCGATTTGAAAAATAATTGGGCAATAGTGAAGCGCAGATTCGATAATTTAAATCTAAAATGAAAGACAATAATTGGCTTTATAATGAATACATAAATATTGTTAAAGATCAAATTAAAGAAAATATTGTTGAGGAATGTTCATCACATTTAGGAAACAACTCTTATTATATACCTCATTTGACTGTGGTTCGAAAAGATAAAAAGCGACGAAAGTTTGAATGGTTTTGATGCATCTTTGAAAGGTAGAGACTGTAAATCTTTGAATGAGTGCCTTTATGCGGGTCCACCTTTGAATCCCTGAATAATAGATGAAATTTTTGCGATTTCGCGAATATGAACATGCGTTTTGTAGTGATATTCAAGGGGCATTTTTAAGGATTGGAATAGCTGAGGAAGATCGCGACTATTTAAGATTTTTGGTTTCCGAATGATGGAGATACCAAATTTTACAAAATAATGAGAATGAATCATGTACCGTTTGGGGTGACCTTGAGGTCCCTTGTACCCCTGCGACGATTAAATTCCATATATGAAAATATAAGGAAAGATTACAAGAGAAACTTTTGAAATGCTGAATACTTCCTTATATGTTGACGACCTGTTCACAGGTTCATCCAAATTCATTAATACAGCTTTCGATAAACGCGATAGAAATTCTTAAATATGCAAAATGAGTTTAAGAAAATTTAAAACTAATTTGAAGTAATTAAGAAAATTATAGAATGAAAACAGTACAGGTGAGAGACGTAGGTGAATCGGGTGAGCATTCTTTAAAGGTTTAGAATTATTTGGAATTTAAATAATGATACATTTAAATTAGATGCACAACCAGCGCTTGAGTTAATTAAAAATTTAAAGAATTCTAAATGCTGTGTTCTAAAAACAGCAGCAAAAAAATCTTTGATCCGATAGATTTTATTTCCCCATTTGTGTTAATAATAAAATGCTTAATGCAAGAATTTGGGAATACATCTGGGATGAACAATTGCCCAATTGCATTATTCTAGAGGACTTGACATTGGAAGAAAATATTTTCCATATCCTTTAGATAAGGAAAGGAATTGCAATTACACATATTTTTTGTGATGCAAGTCCCAGAGCATTTGGAACAGTGGCATATTTTCGTTATGTCACTGCAAATGGCCGAATTTATAACCGCTAAAAGCTGAGTTTCTCCTTTCAAAAAATTAACCCTCCTACAGATTAGAACTTTTGGGAGCAGTTTTAGCCTCGAGAATTTTGAGATATTTAACATCCAATTTTAAATTCCCTGAGTCCAAATTTTTTTCCTTTGGAGTGATTCTTCTATTGTTCTCCACTGGATTAAGGGAAAAGCTTCAAATTACAAGCAATTTGTTTTGAATAGGGTAATAGAAATCCAATCAAATTCCGATCTGTCTGATTAGCATCATTGCAGTGGAAGAAAAAAATCCAGCAGATTATGTTTCTTGTGTGGAGGCGAATCTCGAGACAATTATTAACAGCCAATTTTTGGATGCATGGTCCTCAGTGGCTTTGCACGACAGAAAATAACTGGCTGAAAAACTTGAATTGTGCTTTTTCTTAGGCCGACCCATGTGAATCCGAGAAGAACAAGTATTTACATTCGCATGTGAATTAAACACAGCCTCAGTAATTAATTTAAGCAAATTTAGCAGCCTGCAGAAATTATTGGGAGTTACTAGTTGGGTGCTTCGTTTTGTGCATAACATTCTCAATAGATTAAATAAGCGATCGACAATTAACAACAGAAGAAATTGATGGTGCCGAAAAATTTTGGATTCAATTAGTACAGTGAGAGTTTGCTTTCGCCGAGGAAGAAGTTAATTGTTTACGTGCAAGCAAATTGCTATTCAAAACTTCAGTAATTTTTAGAGTTTAATCCTTTCCTTGATACAGATGAACTGATATGTGTCGGTGGAAGACTACCAAAAATCTAAATTCTCATATTTACAAAAACACTTATCATTTTACCGGCCAAGCATTACTTCATAAATTTAATAGTGCGAGACTCTCACGAAAAGGTTTTTCACAATGATATTAGCAAAACTATACTAGAAATTAGAGAGTGATTCTGGCTCATTAAAGGGAGACAGACTGTGAAAAACATCTTAAAAAATGTGTGCTGTGTAAAAGATTCAGCTCGACTTCAGGTGTTCAAGTCCCCGCACCGTTATCAGCTCTTCGTGTAGAGCAATCAGCTCCTTTTTCTGCAGTTGGAATAAATTTTGGAGGCCCTCTCTACACAAAAGACGAGAATAAACACTAAATTGTTATATTTATGTGTGCTGTTACGACAGCTCTTCACTTAGAGCTAGTGAACAACCTTACAACTGAAATGTTTCTATTAGCACTTAGACGTTTTATTAGTCGTAGGTGGACTGTGTTCAAAAATCTTTACTGACAACACAAAAACTTTTAAAAGATACGAACTTGAACTGAAAACTTGTGGAAAGTTAGCAGCAATCCTACAGTGACAGCGTTCTACGCCTCCCATAACATCTATAGGCAGTTTATCATCGAACGAGCACCTTGGTGGGGTGACTTTTTACTAAAGACTTCGTTTGGACAGTAAAGCTTGCTTTACAAAGACTGTGGGAAGAACTTTATTTTGCAATGAGTTGGAGACTCTTTTAATTGAAATTGAAGGAGTGCTCAACTATTGCCCTCTTACATATATTTTTCTGAATTTAATGAACCTGAACCTCTTACTACTCCATCTCATGATTTTAGGAAGTACAGTGAATAGTCTACCACCTGCCAGGCTTAATTTTTGATTTTAACTTATCCAACAGGAAAGTTCTAATTAAAAGGTTTAATTATCGCAAAAGATTACTAAATATGTTTTGGAGAAAATGGTCAAAAGAATATATTTTCATGCTTTTAAATCTGCTCATTGTGTTAAACCTACAGGCGAAATTAAAGAGTTTAAAATTGATGATGTTGTATTAATTAATGATGAAAAGTTTCCTAGACTTTTGGAAACTAGGTAAAGTCGCTGATGTATTTCCTGGAAAGGATGGTAAAATACATTCTTGTAAGATAAAAACACAAAAATTCAAATTATTAAAGGACCTGCACAATTGTTACATAACCTTGAACTTAATGAATGATTTCTTAGTTAAGTAAATGTTTTGAATTTGTATGTGAATTACTTGTAATGTGTATTTAATATTTTTCTGTGTATTTGAAATTGTAGCAGATTTTGAATGAACCCCCTGGTCATTCAGGGGGGGGAGTGTGTTTTAACTCTAGTTCAGCGGCGCTGCAGTCGCTTGTTTTCAAGTGTATATAGTATTCCTGTCTATCTTGTTTGTGTTGTAAATAAACGTTTGTCCCTCTATCCGACTGTTCGTATTATTGTAGTCGCCACAACTTCTGACAGGTAAGAACTAATTTATTCCATTTTTAATTTACGAATTAGAATTGAATTTTTGAAATACGATAACAAATAAATTACTTAATTTGAACATTATTTTGAATTTGAACAAGATACAAATGCATTCGTTCATTGAATGATGATACTTTAATAATTAATCTGTTTTCATGTCATTAAATCATGCATTTTGCATAAGATTAGTTTTTATAATTGGATCATCACTGACAAGAGAGATTTGCAAAATAGAAATATATATTAACTACAAATTAATTTTAAGTAATTCTAATAATAAAAAAAAAATACAGGAATATTTTACTCAGTATAGTTTTACTAAGCACATATCCTACTATAGTACAGTTAGTAATTTGAGTAACAAACTTTAATTAGTATTGATTGATTCCCTATTATACAGTTTGAAAAGAATTCTCTGCAAAAATATTCCCACTAAAATAATACTCCAATAAAAAAATGTTCCATCTTTGATCATAAAAAATAGCAATATCCAAAATGCTATTGAGAATAGCATGCAAGGATGGAATGAAATGAATAAAAATAATATGAAAACTATGTGGAAATATTTTTCTTCCTTGTCTTCAGGCTGTTTTCACCATGTATACAACATTGTGGACTTACCGCAGAGCACATCTTCAGACAGAAAAATGCCTTAATTTTATAAAAAATTTTGACATTGTAACTCATACATTTGTACGTAACAGTGTTTTTAAAATTTCAAAATATTTCATAAATAATCTGTTTTCCTTTTAACATGTAAAAGGATAGCTCATTTAGCCTTACGATAAAGGGGATAAGAAACACATTTTATAAAAGAAAAAAAATGTGTCAACTCTGATAAAAATGAATAGTATGATAAAATAAGAATTCTCTACAGGATAGTGAAGCCAGAATATAACATTAATGTTTGAGTACTTTTATATCTGAAAAAAAAAATATTCTTAATTTGGGTCCTATTCTTTAACATTAGCCAAAGACAGCCTTAATGAATTTTGTGGCACTAATCCTCAAATGCCAGACAATTTGAAATGATTTAGGCTTAGATTGCTGCTGTCATTAATCTGTCGATCAGACTCACAACCTCTTGCTGATAAATCTCTCGTTTGCATAGAAAATGAATTTAAGAAATGGAAATTTAAAAAATGTGCATACAAAAAAAAAAACTTCATATTGAGTAACCTTGGGGAAATATTCAATGACATTGGATGGCAGAGCAAGGCATTTAGACCCAGTTCAATCAGAAGATCAAATGACGGTTTGAATTTGACAGGCCTCAGTTTAATTGAAAAAGGGTTACACAAATTTTAGGAAATACAGACTCCAAAGAAGAACGTATTTTTTCAACAAAACAAGGAATAAAACAAGTAATATAAAAAAAAAATTCAAGTCAATTCCTACTTTGATCAACAAAGAAAAATTTTATTTTAGCTACTTTTTTATTAAATAGTTACAATTAATATAATTATGACAGATTCACAACATTAAGTGGTAATTAATTTTTATTAATTATCATTATAGTATCATATTGTCATCCAAAACAAAAAAAAAAATTGTGTCTATAAAATTTCAGTTCAACTGAATGCTTTAAGATGTGAGAAAAAAAAAACATTTTCGAAGTTTTGACACAAGTCGCCAAAAAATGATGCCAAAGTGGCTGTATTTGTAATTCTTTGAATAATTAGTTTTAATCAATTAATTTTTATGAATTATAATTAGATGACTGTATTGTCATCCAAAATAATCGTGTACATAAAATTTCAGCTTAATTGAGTGCTTTAAAATGTATTTTATTAATGATGGAAAATTCCACCAAGATAAATATGTACAGAGTGTGAGCTAATAGTAGGAATTGGAAAAAAATTATTAGCAAGGTACCAGGAAATTTCGTGGGAGAAAAAAAAATCTTTCAGCTAGCAGACTACTTGTTAGATTTTATGAAATCTTTTACATTAAAAGAGCTTTGGTTTGCTATTTTGTATTTGTGTTACTAAGATTTTATTTAAGCATTTTTTTTTTTCTAAATTTTTACTACTTTTTTACCTCAGCCCCAACTAAAAATAATTTATATGTATTTTATATGAAATTATGCCTCAACTTACACAGTTATCACTTAGTCCCACCCTGTGGCATAAGTTTGGGGTATAAATGTATTACAGAAATCATTGATTGTTATTCAGATTCAACATGCAAAAAAAAATGCAGTTGCGAAACTTTTTTAAAATTTTTGATTTGCATTTCATGAAACATTTAACCCATTTATGCCGATGGTTGAAATATAAACAACTTTCACAACCTCTTTGCAGACAAATATCTGCAGGGGGTGACTAAGTGAATGTTTTAAACGAAATTACTATGCCCCTACGAAGCAGGTTAAAATCACAAATCCAACCGCAAACATAATCTTGAACTTCTAGATTACAAAAAACTTTCACTTGACTGCTGTTCCAAAAATGGAACACTAGGCATAAATGGGTTGATTTATTTTCAATACAATTCTCAAAAAAGAATTATAATGATAACAAAATTTTAAAAATGGATACTATTAAATATATTAATAAACAAAGAAAAATCATAGTTTGCAACTCATTTACTAATGAAATGATAGAAATAATTTATGACAGAACATTATTTATTATTGAATTAAATTTCAATATATATATTCAAATGTTTACCTATGGAGAGAATCATTCCTGCTTGAAGTCAGGATCATTTGTATATGTACGATAATGAATCCCCATTGGTCCTAATCATTTTAAATATAAAACTAATAAAAAAATACAAAATGGCACATATTCTATGGAACAAAATTATCAATTATAAATATTCATAGCTAGAAAAGATAAATAAATGAAAATAATACTAATTTAAAACATCAAATTGACTGAATAAATAGTTCTAAGGAAATGGCTACTAAATATTTCTATTACACTGATTATTTTTAATAAATGTTTACAAGACTTTTTCTAAAACAAAGGATCTTATACTTTTAAGAATATTTTCTTATTAATTAATTAAATGTTTTTTGAAACAACTTAGAACTAAATAATTTCTTAAAATCTTTTGTGTCAAACATTACATATGTCAAAATAATTCACCTTAGCAATTTGGGGAAATAGAGATGCAACTTTTTAAAAATTTCAAAAAAGATAAATGTAATAATAAAAGTAATCGATAAACATTGATTCTACAAAAAATAAGAAAACTATGTATTATGAAATTAAAAGGTTTTTTTTTAAATAATTTTAACTGGTAATGTTTATTCTATAATTTCTGGTTATATTAATCCTTCAGAAGTAATACTTTTTTATTTATAATATTATGATTTGTTATTCTACATAAATTCTAAAAATAATAAACAGATCATAATTATTCAAACAGAAATTTGTACATGAAAGTAAAAATATGCAGTATTTATTGTTGAATCATACTTTAAAATTTACCTAATACAAAAATTTATTTATAAAATCTATTAATATGTTTCTGTAAGCATTTAAATACACAATTTAAAAAATTAAAATATTAGCCTTGATATATCAAAAATAAAATTCAATTTAGTACATATGCAATTTACACAAACAATGCCTTTTATTTCAAAATATTGAATTTAAGTTTGCACAGTAAGAAATTTTGATACTTATATACTAACCCCATGCTAGATTTAAAAAGAAATCGCTAGATTTAAAAAGAACCCATCTAACACCATCTAAAGAACAATTGCTAAAATTTGATGAATTCACCAAAGTTTGCCAATGGCATGGGGTTAATACAAAAATATTGAAACCTTTTTAATGATACTTACAAAAAGTATTACTATTTTATATAAAAGTCAAGCTACTAGACCTTCATGTACATTTAGAAAAGCACCAACTCCATGACCAGTTCCGTGCATGTAATCTAGTCCATAATCCCATAGTGGCCTACGAGCAAAACTGTCAAGTCTATGACCTGAAAAATGTATTCAATTACACACATAACAATACATGAAAACAAAATTACTAGGTAATAATTAAATTACACATGTTTTTGTCTAGGTAGAAGTAATTTCTACTTTAGTATTTATTCTAATTTAATTATCATAAAGCATTAGATTTTATGTTTGTGTATTTTTCTTCACAGGATAAAATTTTTTTATGGTTAGAATCCTTTTCTGTACATTACAACGTAATACAGAATACATTCTGTATATTACTTGTGAGAAGAAATCCAAAAAACTATAATGAATTCATTTAAAAATACGGAATTCAGAAAATATCTAATAGTGTCTAGAATCATATAAATAATAATTAATGATAATTGTACATTAACTCAGTTTAGTTGTATGAAATTATCATTAAAAATTATACTAAAAATTTTTTAAAAAAATCAAGATTTTATAATTTTTGTATCCTATAATTTCAACATAAATTACACTGAGTTAATTTATCAAAACAATAATTTTAATACTTTGAGTCATTTATTTTACATAATGTAAAAGAATTTTTTAAAACAATGTGCATTGACAAAGGGATCTTAAATCATATAATACATTCCATTTCTAATATTAACCTTACAATAATCAATCAGTTAAATATTTTTAAAGAAATTCTAAAAACATGTAAAAAAATCCACCACATTTATAACAAATATGAAAAAAAATCACCCTAAAACATGATTTGTAATAAATCCAGTTATTTTTAACATAAAACAGAAACAAACTTAAATTTACTATAGAATATCTACAAATTGAAAATAATGGGTAATAATTACCTTTAGCAAATTTGGGAAATATGGCCGATGAAAGTCCTATATGACCCTTTAAAACCAAAGTATAACAAACCTAAGAGTAAAGTAAATGAAATATATAACAAAGGCTAAATAAAATGTTTCCAGCTTTACATAAAAACATAACATTTTATATATATATAACTATTTTCCCTATATGCTTAACACTTGAACAAACTTTCCCTTTTGTATTTTTAATTCATGATTATTTACTTAATCATGCCGTGCTTATATTGTTAACAAATATTTTGTTTCCATCTAAAATAATGATTTTCATTGAGATATTTTATTTTTTAATTTCTTTTTTTGATCAAAAAGAAGTTATGAATTTAAAGATGCAATTAATTTAATTTTGCAGTAAAATTTCATACAAGCATTACCTTTTCAAAAGCAGTTGGTGTTCCAAAATGCATAGTACGAGTTACATCAGTAGTTCCTCCATCTCTGGAAATTGATAGATACATAAAAAAAAAAAAAAAATCATAAGATTAAATTCTTATGTTAAAACATAATTTAATATAATAGATAGCATATTGCCATGAATTATGTATTGAAAAATTCAATTAATAGAGTAGAAATAAAATGTTTAATCCCCAAAGTGAAGTAAACTGACTATTAACAATCATGAATGTATAGAAGTATATCAATGCATCTATCTATCTAAGTCCTTCTCATGAATCGCTAAAGGCAGACACACACTGAAGGTATCAAAAGATGGGAAATAATTTGAGAGGAATCCTTTTTTACCATTTAAACTAGAATTAGTTTAAAAGATATTAATTAAAAACACTAAAAGGAACGATTGCCCTACCCCTGTAATGCCATTATGGTAGTGACTTAGCAGTCCCCACACCATCCATCATGCACACTTTGTAGGAGGGGGTGAGTTTTCTAACATTTCTATTGTTTTCAATATTGTTGTCTTTCCTTCTGTACCAAAAATCAGACAAAAAAGTAATTTTGGTATCAGTCAAACAGTTTATTTTTCAGAACATGGTACATATAGCTTCTTTTTTTTTTTTCACAAAATAATGATGATATTTTACATTTTTTAATTTTTTCCTCAAAAATGAATAAATTTTGATGCATTTTCAAGGTCAGAATACCTAATCTCTCTATATCCTTTTCTCATCATTATGATTAATCAAAGATATATAACTTCTTTCAACAAGTTTTTACATAACACATAAAAACTATAATATATTTTTTTAATTCTAGTTAAAATTCAAATTATCAATTAGATACTTAAAGCATTTAACATATTTTTAAAAGGTAATGATAAGGACAGTTTAAGAATCAGAGAACAGTTTCAAGGTAAGTTTTATTTCAGAAATAATCTTACCAATATTTTAAAGCTTACCAGTATTTGTATTTTAAAGAAAGCTATGTAAACAATTTAAAGATCATTAAAATGATCAGTATATTAAAATACATAATTTTTTCAATAAATTACCTATATTGACTGCCACAATCACAGAGATACATTTCTTCAGTTGTTACTTTTCTGTTTGTCTCTTCTGTTGGTCTATAATGAATTACAGCTCCATTGGGTCCAGGAAGAAGAAATTGTTTCAAAACTAGGTCCACAATATACATTCTGCAATCTCATTAAATTAAAAAATTATTTAAAAAGAAGTATATTTATTAAAGAATTGTTAATTTTACAAAAAGGTAACATATGCAAAACTAAAATGATTTGTGCTTTAAATTTGACAGTTTTAATGATTTAACTTTTTATGCAATTAGTATTTTTAATTTTACTTTAAAAGACTATTTAAGTAGTATTAAAATTGAATGGGAGAAATCTTTTGAAAGCTGTTAAATAACCCATTTCAGACAAGGGAATTAATGAAGATTAGTATTACATCAAATAATTAATAATTTCTGTTAATCAAACACAATTCAACATAATTTAAATGCTGAATCAATTTATTTTGTCAACAAACAACATTATTAGATAAATTCAATTGATTTTCATGGAACATTTTAATTATTATAATATTTTATTGCAGGAATTTGAATTGCTTGAATCATTAATATAACTGATCACTATGAATAAATGTAACAGTTTTGTGAAAACTAAAGGACTTAATAAAAATCTTCAGAACATGTAAAATTGCAATGAATCGATTTTGCATTTCTTATTTTTGAAGCTTTTAAACTGTTTCTTTTAACGTTTTATTTATATATCACATAAGGGTTTTAACAAAGTATAACTATGTAATAAATATTCATACACATATTAGCATAATTCATTGTTAAATTATATACATATATTTACAAACCATAACAATAAACTTTTGATCATAAAGAATAACATGTTATAATCTAAATAATAAATCTAAAAAAACTATATTCTGCCTTTTTTTTTTTTAATATTTTTATAAAATATTATGTATTTATATTTAATTTGGAAAAAAACAATTTATATTTAACTAAACTTATAAAATGCAAAATATGGAATTAACATAATTTATTCTCAATTATGAACAGAAAAATGCTTTAAGAAAAAGAAAATGTCTTTTTACAAAGATAAAATTACTTTTTGAAATCTTCTAATTTTTTTGCAGCATCAATCTCCGTCACATTCCCATTATCGATTTCCTTCGATAACCAACAATAGAATTCACAAAGAGCCACAGCATCTCTAAGCTGCAAAAATACAACATTTACATATTAATTGCCAACTATGAGATAGCTTGTAGTTCACATTATTACCTCAGATAGAAAAAATTCTTGTGGCTTACTAGCCATATTTGTGAAATTACACAATGAAATTCTGAGTAAATACGCTTTTACACCAAAATCTGGAATGTTGTTTTTTAGTTGGCAGCTAGTTAAAAATATATTATATCTACAGTAGCTCTACTATTAAAAAAGGTTAAATAAATAATAACTTGAGTAATTTGATCAACATAAATGTAATACAATAAAACTTGTTGGGTAAAATTTGTATGCAAGCAGAGAAAGAGAACTTAGAAAACCCAGTTAGTTAAAAAAAAAGAAAGAAAGAAAAAACACGCATGTTAAAATTTTATCAAAATTTGAAAATTATTTCCCTTCAGTTAAACACAATACAAAAACTTTTGAAACTAAGATGTCAACATGGAAACTAAAACTAATTCATTTTATACATCTTTAAATATCAATCTTTTTATTAAGAGTTATTTATTATAAAGAATTTATTTCTAGTCTATATAAACTTACATAGAATTTTATTTAAGAATTAATTATAAGGGAATTTATTTCTAGTTTATATAAACTTACATAGAAATTCATATATTCACATTATAACTTAAAACTTGACAAAACTGTTGAAATAAAATATAAATAAATAAAGGATGATTTAAGAAAGTTATAAACTGAACCTTTTAATAGCTTGTAGCTTGTGATATTTGAAAAATTACACTGATATTCCCAAAGTATATTGTTTAATAACAAATTTTTAAGAAATTTGGGAAAAGAGGACACATTAGTTCAGTTGTCAGTCTTGTACTTGATTGTAGCTTAGAAATATTTTTAGGTAATTGATGATTGCATTGTCTAAATATATATTGCAAAATAATGTTCTTTGATTATGTTTTTTTTAGAACAATGGAAAGATGGTAACTTCAAACTATCAAAGATTTAGATAATGAAAAGAAAATTAGAAATGCAAACTGGTGCACATCATTAAACTGCCACAATGAATTAAATTGAAAATTATTTATTACCCAAACATTAAAATAAATATTCTCACTTTAATGATGAAATTTATGTAGTATAGCATTCTGTTACTATAATTAAAACACAATCTTCCATGAATAATAAATTGAGCATACATGTGCATATCTAGAACTTTCAATTTCTCGCTCATTTTTTTTATGGCCTTTTAACACAGATGGGAGTTATATCCAGATGCCGTCGCTCCTAAAATTAAAAATAATAATTTTTAGCCAGAACATTAAATACACTGAATGGTCTGGATATATGTAAAAAAATAAAAATAAAACTTATTGACAGGGCTAATATAAAATGAGAAGAAGTCAGAATGAACACACTCACCTCTGGTATTAAAGAAACCAAAGCATAACTTGATTCTTTACTAGTCTGGGGAAAAAATTGAATCAAAATAAGCAGATAATTTTATACATTTCAGAAAACAATATGCTTCTATTCCATAAATATTTAAAATATTGCATTGTATAAATTAATTTAAATTAAATTAAATAATTATTTAAACAAGACAAAAAAAAATTAAAGTTTTAGAGTTTTATGCAGTTGCACAAAAATTACATTTGTACATGAATACATATTTATATTGGTTTTCTAATTGAAAATGTATAAAACATTCCATTCAGAAAATTCTTTTAATTCTAAAACCTAATACATAGCACATTTTTAAAATTTGAGCTGTATAATCGGGGGGAGAATGCTGAAATTAACTGGTACAAAAATAGCACATATAATAAGTATTACAATTAAGAACAAAATAACTAACCATACACAAATATGCTTCTTAGCATACCTTCCGTAAGTAGGAAAAATAATCCTAGGCATTAAAATGTCATAAAAATTATTTACATAAAAATTAATTAAATTTCTTTTACAAATCTTACTTAATTTGTCATATTTTCAAAATACCTTTTAACAAGCACTATATCTAATACCGATTTAAAATATCACAATAACCAAAAAAAGGGCAGTATGTCTAATTAAATAAATGGCATCTGTCAAAATAAATGACAAAAAAATCAATTATTCACAATAAGCTGACATTTGATATATATATTGTGCATATGCATCAATAGAATTGAAAAAAGTATTAGTTAAAAATTTTAAATAATCCCAGAGGCAGTTCAAAATATTAGAATATTTGAAAAATTTTGTGATCATTCAACATTAATGATAAAATCTACATGGAAGGTGCTTCATCAAAATTGATACACATATTAAAGCTTGTTTGAAAGTCAGCTTTAGTAACTTTGAAGTTAAAAATAGGCCTCACCAAAGACACTCCAAAACATAAAAACTACTAAGATTGCTATTATCTGTACTGAGAGCAAGATACGACTACTGTGTGTGAAACAAACAACAACAACAACAAAAACAATTCCTTTCAAAGAACTGTAAAAGTTTTAATTATTTTTAAAATAATCATGCAATTAGTAATAGTACAAATAATGTGTAATAAAACCCCATTAAAAGACGACAGAGAAAAAAAATTGTTTCAGAAGTCTGAGATTCATAAGTAGAGGTGGTGAGAACATGAAATGTATACCTCAAAATCTATTATGCTGCAGTGAATGCATACACTTTTTTTTGCAATCATGTGCACCAATGAAAAAAGTAACTACTTATGTGCATGCAAAATAGGAATCAAAGTGCAGTGGTACAAAAACAGAATGTTCTGAGATATTTAGGATTGGCATTATGTATGTTTAAGTGATGGATCAACATTTTGTTTTCTTATGGCTATTAAAGAGTATTGCCATGTATGGTATTGCAAACATGAAGCTTTTATTACAGATTGTTTTAAACTGCATGAAGTTTAACACTTCTGTTATGATTTGAGGTATATGAGAGTTGATGGCTTAGAAAAGCTGTTTATTAGGACTGGTCAGGTAAATTCCCAAATATACAAGGAAGTATTTGAACATTTTATGAATCTATTATCAGAGAAGATCTATTTGAGAATGGCTTAATCTTCCAACAAGATTTTGGGCCTCACCACAAGTCAAAAATAACATTTGATTTGCTCAAGAACAATAATATCAAACTACTTTTTTTTACTGCCCAATTTAAACCCATAGAAGAATATGTATGATTGAATGAAGAAGCACCATAAAAGCTTTTAGCTACAATGTACAAAAATGTGAACTCCCAGGAAGAGAGAAATTTGATTGCATAACTATCATGAGATGATTGCAAAAACTTAGTACACAGTATGCCAGGGTATATGCTATAAAGGTCAAGGTGAATACAACTAAATATTAACAATTCACTGTTTTTTTGTTTAAATGAATCAGTATATTATTATTATTATTTTGCATATTATTCAATTTTCTGAATTTTAGAGAAAATTCATTATAAAAAAACTTAGCAATATCATACTACTTTTTTTTTTTTTTTTTATGTTAGGCTGATCTACAAAATGTGCAGAACCTTAAATTCTCCAGCATTTATTTCTAAATAAATAATTACAAATCCTAAACCATTTTGTGCTTTATTTTTCACTATTCTTATGTTTTGAAATGGAGTTGCACAAATTAGCACAGAAAACTTTAAAAACTACTGTGCTTAACATAACATACCCAAATTTTGCCTTCGTTTTTCTCATTTATTATATTTTTTAACGTATCCATTATGCTAACATAAGAACAAAACCTCAAGCTCATGTTGCTTTGACTGGAGTTTTCTAAACTTGTTTTTGCTTCTGAAGAAAGTCTTTTGGGATCAATGAACAAACTGAAATATGAACATCTAAATTAAGCATGAAGAGTCACACTATGCAAATATAAAAGATTTTTAAATCAAACAATTAGAAGTTTAAATTTTTTTGTTATTAGATAATTTTTCTTTATTTATGACTAGACACAATTCATCATTTACTTCAAAAACAGATTTTTATTTTTCTGAATTAATTAATGTCCATAATGACCAGAAAATTGAAATTTATATGAAATCATAAAAATCAATCCAGAAAAGTTTTAAAACGAGTTTTCTTAGTTCAGATATGAATCTATTAAATATCTCTACCTTAAAAATAATTGAATTTTCAAAAAATAAAAGTTTTTGTTTCTTATTTTTCAATCTAATAACAATTTCCTTTTAAAAAATCAACCACTTTGCTTGACAAATTATGTACAATTAAAATATATAAATTAAAGTAAAGGAAATATAGTACAATTTGTATAACATGAAAAAATTCAATCCACTAACACTCACTTTACATATTTTACCTGCAATAACCCAACAAATATCAAAATTAAACAATCTAAATTTTATTTCTTCTAATTAATGTGTGAAATTAAGAATAAGCATCCCCTTCATGTTTTTACATAATTCCATCAAACTATCATCATTTATCATGATGCCAAAATGTTAAGCATGAGTGTTCATATCGATACTATTATTAATTATTTTATGTTTGATATGGTAGGGAAAAAAGAAAATAAAAAAATTAATTCTTTCAAATTTGAAATATCCAGAAGTCTTACAATACTGAGTTCAAAGTTATCACAGCATAAGAATAAAAAACTGGATTGAATTGGATATCACTGCCACGAAGATTAAACAGCCCTAGAAAGAAAAAATAATTAAAGATTAAATAAATTTTTAGCAAACTTTTTATATTTTAATAATTAAAATAACACATTAAAGAGTAATTAATATTATTAAAAACTGTTATAGAAAAAGAATACAATGTTGGACACTTTATACATTTCACTAAAAAATACAATTGTAAAAGATTCTGCAACATTATTAAATGACAAATGAAATGAGAAATATTTTGTGAATTCTTTTAAGAATATTCTATTACAATTTGGCATAATAAGCATATTTTTTAATTACAGGTAAATTCTAAGAAAAAAAGCTACATTCAAAAGCTCTAAAAAGATTTTTTTCTCTTCTTCATTTTGATATTAAAACACAAATATAAACATAATAAATAACTTACAAGCTATCTCATCCAAAGCTGTCACAATTAAGGCAGAAACATTTTCATTCTGCATTTCTTTCTGTACCTCCACACTTTTCTTGCCAGACTTTGCCTAAAAATAAATAAATAAAAAGACATTTTGTTTAAAATTAGCAACAAACTTTATGCCACATTTTGACACAACTCCATCATTAATAGAGTTAAAAGAAAAAATTGGTACAGATGTTATCACATCTTGGATAATCTTTAGATCATAATTCTCACCAGATATACTAATGGAGATCAACTGAAAACTTTTCATCAATGACGTCAACATTTCCTTTTGAGAACTGATTGACAGCTTTCGTAGAAGCCAGAGATACAAAAAACTTAACACTTTTGGAACAGGTGTGTCATATATGCATAGGCCGCAAATGCCATTTTTACAGACAAGAATACTATATAAGGATCACCATTTAAACTGATACTTAATATATATGAATTTTTAGATAAAAGATTTAATTAATATGTATATACTAGCGGTCCCGATAGACGTTGTCCTGTACACACGTCTTAAATCCGAAAATTACAAACTTTTTTGAATAAGTTGTAACAATCTGAACCATTTTGATGAAATTTTTTATAAAGAAAGTTATAACAATACCTGACATCATCCCATGTACAGTTACTCCAATTCGAACTATCGATTGTGTGTGAGTACATAATTACTATGAACTAAGTTGATTATAGAAGCTATTTTGAATAGAAACTTTAACTTGTTTTGATTAAAGGTTAAAAAAAAAAAAAAAAAGATAACACTCAAGATATTTTCATAACAGGTATATTTTTTTTTTTTTAATGCACAAAAATAAATTTATCGTAATGCCATTGAATGTACAATGTTTTTGGTTAATCCTTGAGGGGTATAAACAAACAAATGCAATGGTTTGCCAAACCTCGGACATGCAACATATAATTGGCCATGCAAAAGCAAGGGTTTTCTAAATCTAAGCCACAAATTGTCAATGTTTGACCTTGTGACTTATTAATGGTCATAGCAAATGCCAAGTGAATTGGAAATTGCAAACATTTGAATGGGTAGGTGAGTCTGAAAGAATCATTGGGATCTGTGGTAGAGAGAGAGAGAGAGAAGTACAACTTTACCTTGAAGATTGCCGCTCAAAATAGTGGTCTCAAGAATATTCCAATGATTTTTTTTATGAACAATCGTGCACCCTTATATAATTTTGGCACATTTTAACTAATTGCGATATCGGACCGAATTGTAAATCTAAATCATTCTCGAATCACTTGAACCAAAAAAAAATATCATCCAAATCGGTTCAGCCATTTAGGAGGAGTTCAGTCACATACACACGCACAAAAAGAATTATATATATATAAAGATATATACCGATCGTGGTGAAATGAATAATCTTACCGATTCTGTAATTATTTTTTTTTTTGTCTGATTTTTGATATAAAAATTAGATTGCAATTTTAAAAATGGCAAAAAAAAGTAACGGAAAATTCTCCTTCTTACTTCTTTTTTTTTCTTGCCGCGTATTAGCAAAATAAACAGCACATGTGGGTAAAACAATTATGTGTTTTAAGGATTTTAATTAATATATCTTTTTAACTAATAACGATATTGGACCGAATTGTGAATCTGAACTATTCTCAAATCCACATGAACCCACACAAAAAATTTCATCAAAATTGGTCCAGCTGTTTAGGAGTTTAGTCACATACACACGAACAGAAGATTTATATATATAAAGATTTGCCACTTGATTTTTGTAACATCTTTTTTTTATAAAAGATTAATTTTGTATATTTTCCACACATTCAATACATTACATAACACAAGAACTAAAATTTAACAAAAAAGATTTACAAACCTGTATATCTCACTTGAAGATAATCAACCTTATTCAAAGGACGTACTGGTTTATTCTCCCAAATGACATCAACTAAATTTTTTTCAACAGGTACTAAGCTGTGACCCTTTATTTTAAGTTCTTTAAATAAAGTATTCCAAGAATCTAAAAAAAAAAATCATAAGAATTGCTAAAAAAAAAAAAATGCAAGTTCATTCATCATTGTAAATCAAAACTCTGCTTTATAAAAATATACAATTCAAAGTGAAATTATAAATAAATCCTTCTGTAGACAGCCCAAAACTGCATTTTGTAAGGAGAATGAAATAAGTAGAATTTTTATAAAGTATAATTTTGTGATAATTTTTAAAAATCTATTTGCAATAATGATTACTGAATGTTTACATATGGATAAGAAAGTGGTTAGAGAAAAAGAAATAGCTAAATTTAATAAAATTTAAAAGTATATATGTAGTCAAATTTTATTTGAAAATTTTAATTCAACAAATGTGGTTTTTAAAATTTTACAAAATAAAATAAAATAATAAATTAATTTTCTTTTAAATCTTATATAAACAAATCTCTCTTTTTGAAAAGGGTATAGTACAAAGCTTTTTAGTAAAATTTCAATGTTTCACAAACTCTTCATTTTGTTAAAAGATAAATTTTAAAGTTTCTTCGCAAGATTAATTTAAATTACTTACACAAGTAACAGCTTCAAGTATTAATTAAAATGTCTCAATTAAGTTTTTTTTTTAATTTAACAACTCACCAAATGACATTAAAAAGGATCTACACCAACATGGCTACCCATAGGCAAAACCTGGAAAATAATTTTCAATAAATAATAATATCGGAAATATATAGTAAACTTTTTTAAAGCAATAATACTAAGGAATTGGATGCTACAATGAAATGCGCAATCTTGTTCTATTATTTCAAATCAGTGAAAAACTGAAAACAATAATTTGGAACAACTGAAATTATTAAAATAAACAATTAATTACAGTTTGAATTCAAATTCTCTTAATATATTTTATTTAAGGTTGAACACTGAAATATAAAAATTTAACTGTACCTTTTTAAAATTTAAACATTAAAATATAATTCTGAATGATAGTTATTAGATGCATAGCAAAAGTTATTTTTAAAAATAAATAGCAATAATAAGAAATATTCTAAATTTAATACAATAGAAAGATTAATTAAGAAATGTATTTAAATACTTTTACTTTATTTATTAAAAAATTATTTAAATTTTCAATAAAAATATCACACATATTTGGAGTAATAATCACATTCAATGTTAATTTTTGAAAATAGTTCAAAATACTTTTATCTATAAAACTATAAATGCATTTCATATTAAATAAATATTATTCTATGCTTGTTCTTATGATAAATAATTAATTTTTTAAGAAAGAAGTTTCTTTTTTGAAGATTTTATACTCACATCAGCTAAAAATTCATCAAATGTAGGAGTACCAGTTATACCTAATTAAAAAATAATTTCAGATAGAGTAATTATACTGACAAAATTGAAATAAAATTATTTCATTACTATTAAAATACCATTATTTTATTACAATAATAAAATACAATTAATAAAACTGAGTAAATTTTGATTATTAACCAGACTAAGAATTTTATACAGCTTTCACATTTATAGGGAAAACAATTAGACATTTCAAAATGAAAAAAAAATTTTTTTTTCAATTTTTCTACCTTTATGTTAAACTAAATAAAGATTGCATATAATGTTTGTGTGAAAAGTAATTTATTATATAATTCTAATTTTTCCATTATAATAAATATTTCTCAACAGAAAAAAAAATTTATTTAATAAGGGGAGAAATTTCAATAACATAAAATGTGCTAAAAAAACTTCACTGCATAAATAAAGGAAACCTGCTATATAAAGGGACTGATGTACATTAAATCTATTGCAGTTCAAGTGAATGAGGGGGTTGTAGCATAAGGGCCAATTCTTGTTATGCTACACCGCTGTAGCGTTTTGAGTTCTCACATCGTGTAAGAGAGAGGGGTGCCACCTCAGATGCTATTTTCCTCAATTGACCGTGATTCAAAATAATGAGATTTATTGCTAATAGCCCTATGTTGCTTTGAAGTATGATGTTAATAAAGAATAAAATTAACATAAATAAAAGATAATTGTGTTAAAAAAAGTATGACATAGCAGTCATATATATATACAATACCTAGTGTGTTAAATTAAAATTTAAAATGAATAGCAGTAAATTATTAAAAATAGAAGTAAAAAGTATTCACATAAGTATAAATGTTGAAAAAAAGTCAAAGGTTGATAAAATTTTAGTTTTAAAAATACATTTCTGAGTTTGCAGTGACGTGTTAACATTGACATTGAGTTTTCAATGTATCTTGCAAAAGAAAGAAAATTTGCTTTCATACACAAATAATTTAGTGATTTGAGCAGTGGGAGAAGAGAAGGAAAGAGCCGAAGACTGTAGGATTGCATCAAAGTAGTGGAAAAACAGTAAAATTTGAAAATGGTGAGAGCAAACATTCTCATTGGCTGGTGGTGTTATGCAATGGCTGCCTGAAAGGAATGGAGAAAAGGAATAAGACAAATGGATGGAGTAAGTCTAGCACCAGCAATAGGAAAGAAACCAAAAGGAAAAGAAATTAAATAAGGATGGAAGTATGAATTTATAAATGGAGATAGAATTTTTTTAGTGGTTTACTAATCAAAAGATTAATAAATAGGTAATAGAATCAACCCATTACCTGCCTAAGAAAAGCATGTACCAATGCAACTGTTTTCACACAGGCACATGTAGCTATGTGGTGTATTGGGGAAAAAGAATAGGTATAAATAAGCAAATCCTTCCCAAATACTGTCAAGGTCATTTTTATTGCATTGCAAAGCCTTCAAAATAGTTTAACTGGCAGCAGAGTAATGCTTCAGATTGCATTTTGAAAGGCACATATATATGACAAGAGCGGTCAACCCAATGGCTGAGTGAGGCCTGTGCCAGTTAAGGGATTATAAGAATACTCTAGGCCTTTTAATTTTATTGTGAAAAATGTAGTTATCAATATTGATCAAGCAGAGCTAAGAAAATTTTAACAACACAAAATAATGTAATAAACTTTTGTAGACAGTCTAAAATAATAAATGTACCCATTTTCATAAGAATCCAATTTTCATCCAATTCTTGTTTAGCTTGAAGAAAATATCGTCCATCAGTCCAAAGAGCAGCATGTTTTTCAGTCACAATAGCAGTACCTGTGTTAAACAAGATATATTTTTCATGAAAAGAACAAATAAAATACTCAAAAACACATGAGAAAACTTAAACAAGCTACTTTATTAAAATATTTTCCTTTGCAACTTAAATGTTTATACATTAAATCTCATAATTAGATAACACAGAGCAAAATTATTATCATTCAATTAGATAAATAGAAAAACTTATATCTGAAAACAAGCATAACAACAACACTAATAGTGAACATTGTAAAGTAATCATTATCATTAATGCTACAAATTATATACTAAAGTCAAATTCTAAAACAAGATCTTTATAGTTATAAAAGGAAAAATTTCGCCATATTTAATTTTAAGAATATGTAATTGCTTTCTTGAAATCAATAAATGTTTGCTTCATAGAATTTAAGAAAAAATATTATTAAGAAAAAAATCCTTAGAGCCATAAGAAATGTCACTACATATCATTTATAAAAGTCCCATATGCCAAACATTTTTATACAAGTTATGAAAAAATCAAGAAAAGTAATTATATTTTTTAAACTTAAATAAACAGATTAAAAAATCGTTTATTAAAATGCTTTTTTTAAATGATTTGTTGAAATGTCAGTTATTAATCAGAAAATATAAATAATTCATACAATAACATAAGCCCAGTGGCTGAGTGGTAGTGCATTGCACTGAGGTCTGAAGTTCAAACCACGGGCTGTAGAGTTTCCGATTTCCCAACTTTTTTCATTCCTGGGAAGGTAATTGTCGTTCCCGGAAATACATCAAATTTTCAAAAAATTTGAAAACATGTTATTTTTAATTTATATCAATAAAAATTATATAAAATAAGGATACATATAAATTCCAAAATTTATACTCATTTTATAAATTCAGCTAAAAGAAAATGTAAAATATTTTAATTATTCCTTTTTGAAGTGTGATTTCAGAAAACACAAGCAACCATTGCTTTTATCACTCAGACAAGTTCTTGGCTTTATAATGAATAACCCTGCTGCACAAAAAAAAAAATACTCTCTCAGCTTCAGATGATGTCAAAGGAATTGTTTTCAAAGCCTCACGAGTATCATGTTTGAAGATCGATTTTCAATTATTTTTAATTAATCCTGAACCAATTATTTTTCTAATGTTCTACTAAGAGAAATATTAAGAAATACTTGAACATTTATTTTTAACTGGAGTAGCGATCACGTACGTTAATACAAATTCTTGTATTTAAAAGATTTTATATGTGTAACTGATTTCTTGTTTATGAAAATGTTATATTTTTGTTACATGAAAATAACTGAAGAACCTTACTCAAAAGTTTGGTTTAAAAAATTGGAAAATAAGAAAAGTTGTGAGATTTTTAAAAAAATATTCTCCACAAAACAGCTTGGGGGTTCAGTGCCTATATCCAAAAGTATCCGAAAAAAATTTAAAGTAGCAAATTAAATAATTAGAGAAGTTTTAAGTGTAAGTACTTACGCTATCAGCATAAATTAAGGTATCAGAATAGTTATGCCTGTAGCCTACGAAATGATGTTCCTTTAAAAACTACATACTTTTAGTTCGCGAAGCGGCATTCGATAAACATACAGGAGCTGATCAGGTTCCTCCCCCACGCCAAATAGGACTCTTTCCTACAACCAGCTGCGAAAATTCTCCCCGACCCTATATCTCATATTACACTCTTACCCCACTGCTGGGGAACATTTCTCCTTCCCAGGAATTTTGGGTAAATGATTCCAAATTGCAGCCTAGCTGTCAGCTAAAATTTATATCAGAGGTCGAAATCCAGTCCTGTCAAAACTCACCACCTCGGATTATTTCAGCCTGTGTTGTTCCCAAGAATACAAAAAGTATGAAAATCTTATGATTTTCCAGGAAAGAAATTCACCAGGCTTGGCAAGGTTGACTCAGCCTTTCATCCCTCCACAGGGTCGATAAATGAGTAGCATGATTGTTTTGGAGCTTAACACTGAGGGTTTTTTGCATCAGACTGACCACCTGACCGGAACATCTGCTTATGCACCTCAGTGCCACTGGTGAAGCTAGTCCTAAGAGGGCCCAGTATCAAAATTCCTTGGGGGCTCTTTAACATTTTACGATTTCTTGTTTCTTTACTTAGGGGCCTTGGCCCACATGGGCTGTTGTAACACTGAGTTTTAATGCAATAATACTGAAATTTTTCATTTATTATTTTTGTATACTTATGATTTCTTAAAAAATATATATCCTAAAGAAACCTCAGAATTAAACTTTTTTGGATTTATAAGCTTTTTAACAGTTTTAAATATGCTCTCCAAAAGCCTAAATTTTGAAATTTATTACACTATATACATATAAAAAAATATTTTGTAGAAAACAGAAGAATTTTTTAAAAAATATCAACATTAATTCATTTGCATAACAACAAATAAAGAAATGTCAAAAATTCTTACCATCACTACCAGTAAATCCAGAAATAAAGGCTCTTCGCTTATCACATGCTTCTATGTACTCACTCTAGAAAAAAAGTAAAAGAATATTTTTTCTCAGAGAGAAATATATATTATAAAGTAATATTTCATAAATACCATAAGATTTTTTAAAAATTTTTATTACAAATTTGATATTAACCTCTGGTAAAATCCAAGGAGAGCCCACACCCTTGGCGACAAACCGAAAAAAGCGCCAATCGAGAACGAGATGGCGCCAAACAAACCGACAATGGCAGCAAGTTAATATGGTGGGATAAGGAAGATGCGTAATAAAAATATATGTAAACAATACAGAAATTACACATTTAAGATAAAAAATATAAAAGCAGCACTTACATTCTTACTACTTATCTTTCCGAGTGGAAGGTACAACGTAACAGATTTTAAAAACTTTGAAGGTCTCATCGCTAAGTGAATGATCGTGTGAGCATCGCCATATAAATTCTGCGAGGTAATGGTTGAACAAACCTTCGGCTTGACTGGTACGATTTCGAAGAAAGCTCTTTCGTTCATATAATCCCATTCGTTCATCACATTTAGGACATTCATAACTCAAGCAATCAATCCTTCCTTCATACACCAATTCTTCCTTCAATTCTTTCTTACATTTCACATTCAACAAAGTAAAAACTCTAAGGTATATTCACCCACATATGCAGCCATACTTCCAGCCCGGTGCCCAACAACAAAATGAAATTCGAAATACCCATCGACAAAATAAGAAAATTCCAGGTAATAGTAAGGTTTACCATATCTAGTGTATCAAAGTAGGGTTACCAAGATGGCGCAATTATCACAAACCAAAATAATTCGTGCCAAGGGTATGGTCTCTCCTAGGACCGAACCACACAAATCGGTCAAAATATAAGTGAATTGATTAAGAATATATTCATACATTCTGTTCCTAATAATATAGCATAATCTTAATATTAACCAGGTGAAATTTTGCTCTAAGAGTATTAAAAATTTGAGTTCTTGAAAAATTTCAATTAAAAAATAAAAATGAAAATAGGCAATATAATATCTATGTAAGTTATAAATTTTTAGGAAAGTAAAATATTTTATACATAAAAAAAAGTAGCCAAAGAAAGTGCAAATATTTATGTTATTGAAAAAGTGGCCTATCTGAATGTTTCAAAATTTTTATAGAAAAAAGAAAATGGACAGTTACAGACATTAATGTAAAATCATAAAGTACAGAGAAATAGAAACTAAAGAATATTTAGATTTCACTTAAGTAAAAGATGATTTCATCAAAGAGTATGTATTTATTGTCAACTGGTTAGAAATTTGCATACTTTATTATATTATAAAGCTATTGATTTATGCAGAAAAAGCAGTACTTTTTTCCTTTTAGGGGCACCATTGGCAATGATTTACTTTTTTTTTATCAAATTAAACATCAAATACAAAATAAAGTGTGCTTTTTTTTTAAGTTGTCCTTCAACACATGCACCATAAGTACTCACACTTGTTAACTGTGTGGTAAGTTTACTATAATTTAATAAATTTTAACTGGCATTTGGCCCTTTAGTTTGTTGCATTTTTTCAGCCTCCCAAAACAGAAAACTACTAAGAAATTTAAGAAAATGTAGTAAAACTAACAGTTTAATATTTACATTCTTGAATTTAAAAAAATTCATAAAATAGTTCCAATAGATTGCACTCCAAAGTATCTCAGGTCGTTGGGGACATTAATGGAGCTCTAAAAGATAACTCTGTCAGCCTCTTTAAGATGCACCATAAAATGTTCCAGATTTCATCACCATTATTAATCATTTTACAAATTATTGACTATCCAACAAAATGTATTTATAGGAATTTAACATAAAAGTCACTAAAAAAATAAGTTTGAACACTTTAATTTAACTGTTTGTAATTCCTCTCATCTCAAGTATAGGCTTTACATTTATGATTTTTGTTAGATATATCTATTTATGTTTTTATTCAACATTCATTTGTACAGAATTTTTTTAAAGAAATAAAAATATTTTTGCATAAATTTTAAGATTTTTTTTTTTTTTTTTGCAATGTTTTTAATGCATGGCATCAGACTGTTCAATTGTTGATATACATTAAGGAATAAATAATTGAATTATGTAGTATTTCAATAGCTTCAATACAAAACTTCTGTTTTAACAATAACAACATTTCAGTTGATTTGTCAAATCGGCCGCTCTCTCGCCAAATCTGGTAACCCTTCTGAATTTGTTTTCCTGTGAAGAAAAGTCGTTTTTGGCGAAATTTTGCGCATCGCAGTATATTTCTTTTTAATTTTCACAGTTTAATTTTCCAACAGCGATATTTTCACGCATGGGCAGAAAGTTTTATTACTTTAAAAATTACCGATAATTAGTAATGCACATGCGCAGCTCATTTTTTTTTTAACCGCCTTAGCAACCAGCAATTCTTCACTTGCTCCAGAAATTCCGTTAGACCAGCTGTTTCCTTTGGATTTGTTCTTTCATTATGGAATCATTTTCACAAGTAATATTACTCTTTTTCTATGCATAAATTCTCACAGATTGCTACAATGTCAAGCGATGCTATTAGAGAGAATTTGAATGAATGCATGAAAAAGTACAATTAATATTCTGAATGTTTTTTTGCCCTGTTGCCTGTGCTTGGACAGAAAGCTGTTTTAGAATGGTGGATGAAAGAAGGTTTGAATGAATCATCCTATGCATGTCCGAGATGTGGAATAAGTATGGAATTGAGAGCAAAAACGGGTAAGAAAATGAATGATGGTTTTTGAATGGTACTGCAGAAATCAGTCGCGTGTGAAAAGAGGATAACCATCATGTGGTTAGGAGTGTAAGGAAAGGGTCTTAGTTTGAACTGAGTAATATTAAGGTGACCATTTTTCTTACAATGAAAAGGAGGATGAAAAATTTAAGAAAAAATTACAACTTAAATATATGAAACGTTTTATTAATTCAAACAAAAATAAGCTAATTATACTTACATTCTTTTTGATTATTATCTTAAGCAAGTATTTTTCCATTGAATGAATTTTTTTTTGTCAACATATTATTTTCTAATATATCGAAAAGTTCGGGCAAAAAATATCCTTCATACTGAATTTTACGGTAAGCACTGTAGCTAAAATATTAACATTCAATTTTGATTTCTCACTAGTCACTTCACAAAAAATCATTACCAACTGAAAAACTTTTCAGCTGCTGCATTAGTTCCAGGGCAGCACAATGTAAATCAACAAGAATAATTACATTTTCAATTGAATGTGTTCATTTTGAAATGGTTTAAGTAATTTTACCCATCTTTTACCAATTTCTCAGCATGTTGATTTTCTCAACTGTCCTAATTTATTAGAATTTAAATATACATTCCCAGTCTTC
Source organism: Trichonephila clavipes (assembly GCA_019973935.1). Lineage (NCBI taxonomy): Eukaryota > Metazoa > Arthropoda > Arachnida > Araneae > Nephilidae > Trichonephila > Trichonephila clavipes. Next base: position 44,611 of record BMAU01003248.1, read on the forward strand.
TTTCTTCTTCAAACAGACAATTGTCATCAATTTTAATATCAGGCATTTCTTTCGATAAAAACTCAACGTAATTTTCTATATCTGCCCAATTTACTTGCCACAAAGTCAAAAAATACCATTTAAAACTGTTATTTCCTATGATATTTGGTTCAGAGCATTCTTCGACATTTTGAAAACATGTTTGGTTCATCTCTGAATACAGAGATTAACAGATCAGTTTTTAAAATATTGAAAAGGAGGCCACTTTTCAAGGAAGGACAGAACTTATAAAAGAGGGGAGGAGGTATAATTTCTATAGGGAACACATCATCATCAAAAATGTCAGAAAAAGCAGCATTTTTTTAAGGTAAGTAAAATTATTTCCGTTTTTAATTGCATAATTTTTTAAGCGATTTTTAGTTTCAAAACATTAAAATGCTATTTTTTAATGATTTTCCTTCCGCCATCTTTAATTCCACGCTCCGGCATTGCGTGTTGTGATAAGGTTGCTACTCCAAAACACAACATGCAAAAATGTGCCAAATTGGCGATTTTTCAAAATTTGGTGGAAAGGCGGCCGATTCGACAATTTCACCCAAATTTCTTTTTAGATTATCGTTAACATAAACATTCCATGCTTTAAAAAAAAAATGAAAACAAGATTTTTGCAGGTAAATGAGATCTACCAGCTGCATACCTAATGGTGGTCAAACAAGCACATGTGCCCAGGATCTCAGTTACAATGAATTCCTGCTCTTTACTTTAATCAACAATATGATACACATCTTATGCATAAACCTAACCTAAAAGTTACTTTTGAAATGATGTACAAAATTCTTTAACAAATGTAGTTTAAAATAATGAGGAAAATTAATTTAACAAGTCATAAATAAAGATTGTACACTTACACGCACAAAAAAAAAAATAGCCAATTTAAGGTAAAAACAGCGCCAAGCGAAACGAAATGGCGCCAAGCAAACCCAACAACGGTATCTAGCATTTATAAGAATGCGCAATGAAAATACATTACAATACAGAAATTTAAATTTAAGATAAAAATATAACAGCACTTACTTTCATTGTTGATCCTTCCCAAGTGGAGGGTAAAGTGTAACAACTGCTTTTAAAAATTGGAAAGTCTAGATTTGGAGTGAGTGATCGCGAGGCATGCCTTCTCGTGGCTGGTGTGATTACGGAGAAAACGTTTATTGCCGATTAACATTGAAAAACCACAAATTCTTTCTTATACTTTTGCAAACATATGCGTATTCACACCTTTTTTCAACATCTCCATTCAAATCCATCCAAAACAACACTCTTCGTTCATTTAAGATTTTCATTACATTTAGGGCATTCATAACTTGAAGCAATTAATCCTTCTTTCAAAAAACCATTAATCCAATTGCATTCAAAACGTAAAAATTTAACGTGTATTCATTGCAAATTCAACCCGGTGCCCAAAGTGAAAATGAAATTTGAAATGCGCGCCCACAAATGACGAAAATTCTAGAAAAATTTAGGGTTTGCAATATGTTGTATTTTAGAATGCCAACCAAAACAAGGTGTGGGGCTCTCCCCAGGTGTGAACCCAAGTATTGATATCTGTAGAATTTAATTACAATTTTTAATTGCAAATTAAATATAAGAATTTTTGTTTGAAACAAGGAAAGTATAACAATTTTAATTGAGAATTTTTTCTTTTTGGAGTTAATATTGATGCATTAGTTTCGCATTAACATGTATTATTTACAAGTTAATGCAAATGAGGTGGGAGGGGTCTATTTTTTTATAGAAAAATATTTTGCAACATTTAATTTCTTTTATTTTCTTGAGTCCAGAATCATATAAGAGACAGGAGCGTAGTTACCACCGTATCAAAGATATGGGGCCCCCAACCTACAGGGGGCCCAACAAATGTAATTACAGTAGCACTAACAGGGCTCCAATATCTAAAAAGGGGCCCCAAAAGAGTTTTGATACAGGGCCTCCTGAGAGTGATAAGTGACTTCCTATACTCAACTTTAACATATTCTGCACATTTCAAAAACACAACTAATGTATTTTCATATTAGATTTTCTCCAGAAGCATAACATACACTCCTGTAACCTCTGCATTTTAATGGACTGAGAGATTCTTAAAGAAGGACCAAAGTCTGACTAATGCGAAGTACGTATTTGGTCACTAGTTTATAAGCATGCCCAAGAAACAGGCACAATTTAAAGAAATTAGTAGTAACATTACAACACAATTACTTACTATATATTTAAACAAATTTATCATTTTTAGAAAACAAAATCTGATGTCATTACTAGATTCAATTCATCCTAAATAAATAATAAAACAAAAAATGAAGCAAATACACAACAATGTATTATTGCTTGAAAAATATTATTCATTAATTTACAGACAATTTTAATAAACCAGCTACAAGTATTGGAATTTTTAAACAGCAGAAACATCAGCCATAAAATACTGTTTCAACGTTATATATAACCATACATTTCTTCTAAATAAAAAAATGTCTCGATTTTTCAGAATGAACACATGACAAATTTTGAAACGAAATATCAACTTTTATAAAATTTCGATTAATTCACGTATTATCATTTTTCTAAAGGTGGTTCTAAAAATTAAATAACTTGGTAACAATATTGCTACAAGGTTAAAATGAAACAACGTTCAAGTTACTGTTTTCGGCAATTTTTACTTGTAAATTTAAGGTTGAGCGTCTAATTTTAAGCACAACTATGGTCCACTCTAATTTTCTTACTTGGTGGGCATCGCAAGATGGTATAACATACGCTTGCAAATTTTGGCATACATATTTTGTATCTTTCATCACATCTCTTAATTTTTTCAGGATAGCTGTAGTAGGTTTCGGAGGCATGATCAGATTTTAAAGTAAAAGATTAATTTTCACTATTACATAAAATCAACGTTTTAATATATCTGATTGCAATTGCTTAAGATAAAATATAAACTTTATCCCGCAAAAAAGTTCTATAAATAATCAAAACAAACCAGCGCGGGAACCGACATTGCCATTATCAATTTCCAAACATGTTTTATAACTCGTCTACTTTTGGTATTGGATCAGATAAGGATTCACTTAGCGAAGTAGTAATGGGAAATCATTTTAGGAGAGAGCCAGGAAAAATAAATAAAAAATTGCCGATCGACAAAATTCATTATAAAACGCAAGAAAGGGCCAAAAAGTACTGTTCTTTGAAGACTAACATTAATGCGATGAATCAGTTTATTTTTTTTTTCTATTTTTTTCAACAATTCAAAAAGGTTTTCGTGAAAATACAGTTTTTTCAAACTTAAATATGATGGAAAAACAGTGGCGTAATGTACACCCCCGCAACCCTCGTATTGCAGGGGGGACAGGGCTCTAGAGGTCCCAAATCCTAACTGACACTAAGTACGTAAGATCCAGCTTGTGGCCACGAAACCTTACTTTGCAGAAGGGCCCTAATATTCTCCGTTACGCCACTAAGGAAAAATATTATTTTTAAACAACTGTATGAGTATTTATTAGATCGCATTCTTTACAAGTACAAAAGCTTTTTAATCAAATGTAACTATATTTGTTTTAAAATTTCTATGGGTATTTTCAAGCATGAAAAGAAAAAAATGGAATGCACTCATTGAAGAATTTTGGATACTTACGTATTAACGTCACCGCACTTAAATTGGCGACACAATAATCACGCCATGATATCAAAATAACAAAAACAAACATATGTATTAATGAAAAACTAATCAGTCACAGATTTTGGAGGAAAATGGCGCGACTCGTGGGCACAAATTTGGCTGCGGTGACGCTAATACGTAAGTACACGAATTTCGAAAAAATAATGGAATGAACATTTTAATACTTTTATTTTAGAATCTGTTGTGAACTGGATAGTCGTACTTCTCCAAAAGTATTGTTTTCTAGAATTGTTATGACAGTTCGAGGTTATTCACTATGATTTTTAATTTAGATTTTATTATATA
>BMAU01003249.1:0-58245 GCA_019973935.1 Trichonephila clavipes
ATTAAATCAGACGAAAATGTGAAAAAAATCAAAACGCATGGAATGTTTTGAAATTTAGAAATTTTAAATTTCTTAAAAACTACTCATTTTTTTCTCATCATTTTTTTATATCTGATTTAGTTCTAAGTTATAGAGTCAGTAAAAATTTGGGGCATGTTTGTAAAAAATTTTTAAAAAAAATTAGTGTCCACTGTAATCTTAAAATACAAATTAATGAACACTATATAACACTTTCACAACCATCAAATTAATTACACCAAACAAATATATATGATTTGAAAACTCACTGGTTTTATAAATTCCATTCGATTGAAAATTTTGTAAACACAATCTTTTATTGCCAAACTATTGGAAGAAATGTTGTGTTCCCACTACATTTTAAAACAATAAATTGTTTCTATTATTTACTTAAAAGAATTTTAAAACTGTATATCCAGCAAACTCTCCTTATACTAACTTTTGACAGATTTTGAACCATCTAAGTGCCTACTTCCAGTAGATTAAAGATTCACTTGCGATTTTTTTAAATTTATAAAATTGATTATAATTTAACTTCCAGGTAACGTAAAAACAAAACAAAGTATGTATCGCAAAGCTAAAAGGCTTGTTAAATTTGCTGTTGAATGAGGAGAGGGAAGTGCCAGCTCTCTCAGGTGTCGTCCTCGTCACTTGACCATAGTTCAAAATGACGAGGTCCGTTGCCAAAAGCCCTTGTGTAGGTGAACAGAGGGAAGTTAACATTCACTGACTCCCTCACATAAAGAAGGTTGAAAATTTGGTGCGCTACTGGGTTTCGTTGCTAACTCTTGGCTTTTCGTAAAATTGCGCTTTGTATTAAAGTTTTTATTTTTTTGAAAGCATAATTTTAAAGTTGATGGTTTGATATTTCACACATCGATTGCAAACAACGGTAATTTTTAAACAAAAAAATGTAAGAATAATATTTTAGTAAAACATACTCTTAAAATGGCTAATAGCCGAAAAACACAAAAGAAATTTTAAAAGCCGTAATTTTTAATCCATTTTTTCAATCTTTGAACAGATTACGGATAATACTATTCTACATATAGAAAAAAAAGTTTCATTAGATTATTTTTATAAATAATAAAGTTATTAAATATTTAATTAAAATTTTGAATATTTTTTGAAAAATCGTAAAAAAAAAGATTTCGGCATTTTTTTTTTTTTTTTTTTTAATGACTGATTCTAAAAGAAAAAAGCATGAATTTGTTTAGGATAAAATATCAATTCATTAACGCGAAAGGAAACTGAAAGGGAATGAATTAGAAACCATTTTTATAAAAGCGTATCAATTTTGACTCATTTTTAAAAAAAATCGTAAAAAATAGAAAACATCATTTTGTAAAATATATATATATATATATATATATATATATATATATATATATATATATACCATATCATGGCGAAAAAATTATCTTTCCGATTCTGTAATTATTTTCTGTCTGAGATAGATAGTATGAATTAGATGGCGTTTTTTAAAACGCGGGAAAATTCGAGCTTCATTCATTTCTATCTTACGTTCATCACGTAACCGTAACTGGTAACGCCCGCCTTGAATAATTTTGCGGCCCACGAGATTCTTTACAAGAAATTCGACTATTTTGTACAATATTTTTTTTAAAGAGGTTTTTAAAACATGCCCAAACATGTCCTATTTTCACACCAAGAGTTCGTATAGGGCAGAGGTGTCCAACCCGTGGCCCGCCTTGAATAATTTTGCGGCCCGCGAGATTCTTTACAAGAAATTTGACTATTTTGTACAATATTTTTTGTTTAAAGAGAGGGTTTTTTTGTGTAAAAAAGAAATCTCTTGACTGTTATTATTTTATCACGTTGCTTCTGTTACTGCGAATCTCTTTTTCTTTTCTAAATTGAAATTTATCAAACATAAATCGTGCTCAAACTTAACGCACGAAAATCTGCAACATCAATTACGATACGCAAATACACATGCATTGAGATCCACTTGCAAAAACTAAGTGAAAGAGTTGAGAAACAGATGTCTCACTAATTAAATAAATTAAACATTATTTGATCATTGCATTATTATTATTACACTATCTATGTTTGTATACATGAAAAACAATGAAAACAATAATAATATATCTGTTCGTTTTAAATTTTCATTCCAACAAATGTTTGTAATGGATCCAAATCCATTATAAAGATATATGTTTTTATATGCACTCCGCGGGATTGTAAGGTTCTTCCGAAGTGGCCCTCGAGGTCATTTGGCCCCTGGTATAGGGGGGAAGGGGGAAAGCGAAATTGCAAATTCTCCAAGGTCAAGCTCGGAAATGTAAGCATAAGGAAAGGGAAAGAATGAGGAAAGAGAAAATCTTCCACCTGTCCACTGTCCCCCTGAAGTTATATGTATTGTGTGTTTATGAATGCTCTAAAGAATTGTCACCTCCTTTCTGTTCGGTAGAGAAAAAAATGAAGTTTTTTAGCGTTTCCCCTTGAGTTTTACAGATGCTGAACTGCTTTAAAATGAATCCAGGCATTGTGTGATACACTGTCGCTTTTACCAATTGACCAACATCACCGTTATTAATTTTGTAAAAAACAACAACAATGAATATCATAACAATTATAAAAATAATATATAAAATTTTACTGCTATTTGTGAGATATATGGAAGCGAAAGTTTACACTTCATAGTGGTTGAAAGGGGATGAATATTACACAAAAACCACACACGATTCACGCACGCACACACAAAATGAATTTTAAACAGACCTCAGTTTAACGAAGTCGCTAAATCTCGAAAAAAGGTTTATGTGGAATATTCGTTAAATAGACGTTCATCTTTTCATATAACTTATAAATTACATAAAATAAGTTTTAAATTTATAAACACTATATATTATTAAAGGAAGTAATTATTGATACTTTTTAGTAAATGAATATCTATTAATTCCATGTATTTTGTCCATCAAAAAGAAGTCTACAAGGGAAACAAAAGAAGAAAGTCCCGGAATACTTTGTGTTTTTAACTTTAAAAAAATAATATTTGTATTAAAACTAATAAGTTTTAATATTTTTTAAATTTTAAGCTTACAAGTAATTTTAAGCATGCGTCTTTTATAACCATCAATTTTAAGCATACATTACCACACGCATCCATAAATTTAACTACCGTAAAATCCGGCGTATAACGTGCACCCATACTTTCAAGTTGCATTTTTTAATTATCGGGTATGTTCGCCGTATAACGTGCACCCCGCTTTTTAAGAAGAAATCTGAAATTTTGTATACAACGTTCTTAAGTTCTTAAGTCTTAAGTCGTTCTTAACGTATAAGTCATTTATTCGAGAAACAATGCCAGACTTTTGAAATAATAGTATATTTCTAGAACTCTCTCTCTAGATCTCTTTTAGTTCATAAGGAAAATCATTTCTTTTAAATAAATAGTATTTCGATATGTGTTAAAGTAAAAAAAAAATTGTATGCTCATCTCTTTTGTTATTTTTTAAAGCTAGCGTTTTTGTGCCCGGCGTATAACGCGCACTCTTGTATTTCGATCACATTTTTTGTGTTCAAAGTGCGCGTTTTACGCAGGATTTTACGGTACTGATAAAATCTTAATTTTGCTTCCGTTATTTGTTTGAAAAATTACGGCAATTTTATTGCTGTCGGTGAGATAAGCACCTGGTAAAACCAGCTCGAGGACATTGATTACTACAAAATATGTAAAAAAAAGAGAGAATAATTTGAAATGTCCAGAGATATTTTTAAAAAATTGGAAGAAAAAAAGTTCGAATTTCAAGAGAAAGAGTTCGTTAAATTTGAAAACGCACTTCGCTATTTGGAGGTTATTTTACGAAGAAAATAGTAAAGTGCTCTTGGTTCCAGGAAAAAGTTCGCAAAATAGAGGTTCATAAAATGGAGATCCAACTGTATTCATTATTTAATTTTAATTATTGTTGTTTAATCCTTTAATTTTCATTTATATTTTAATTCTTAATCCTTCAGTTTTCATGTTTGGACAATGATTATTCTTTTGTTATTTTTGGAGATCTATATCGCCTACGATTGCCAGAAGGTCATGGTAACGAACTCGGGGTTGTCGTTGTTGTTGTCGCATTGTGGCACTAAAAGCCCGTCGCATAGTGGAGCTGATGCATGTCAAATCTTTTGATGTTCGCGTTGGTGAGGTGTGGAATTCTGGAGAATGGTGTGCTAGCTTAAGTAGTCTCAATAATTGACTGTGGCTTAAAATTATTTCTTCCTTTGTTGCTAGCCTTAGAGTTATAATCTTACTAATCAATTGTAAAGATTAACAAAGCATATAGTTGATATTTAATATCTGCCCTCCAGCCGTGCAGTTACGAATAACTTATTTTTTTAAAACAGCAAATATTGTTTTGCTAATTGAACATAACTTCCTGTAATTCAGAGAAATTATTATATTTTTTTCCTCTAAGAATGTATTGTTTTCTTAAATTTTTTTAAGTATATCAGTTTTGAATATAATAACGAAAAATAATTTAAAAATGGGGCATTCAGTATACCGCACATTCCAACGTATTACGTGCACTAGTGTATGACGCACATATATTCTTTTAAACTGCATTTTATCAGTTTTAGGTATATTCACCGTATAACAAGCACCTTTTTACAAAGAAACCTATGCAAGGCTATATTTTTGAAGTCATTAGTTCAAAGTATTTGGCCAAGCTTTTGAGCAATGCAATATACTTCAAGAAATAAAAATTTAAAAAAGGCACGAGAAAGGTGTTAGAAGGATGGGATGATAGAAGGTGAAATCACTTATAAAAAAAAAAGACCAAATGTATCATGCCAATCTAGAAACAGTGTGAGTGGATAACACAAGTTTGGACTGAAATTAAACGAGACGTAATTTAAAAGCCATTTTTTTTAAAAAAATGTAGTATATCTACTAATCTAGATCAGTGGTACTCCACCTGCAACCCGCCAGCCTTTTTTGAAGGGCCCCGTAAGGGCCCCTTGCACTAATAAATTCAATTATTGGAGAGCAATGTACAAACAATTCAACAGGAAATTCTATCAGTCAAGCAATCAAATATATCAAATTTGCTATCAATTGTTTTTTTTTAATAGTAGAGTGTAAGCAAGAGGCTTCATCATAGATGAAAGAAAATAGAATTTATCTCATAACTCAGTAAAAATTCATAAGACTAAATATTTGATTGTATGTTTGATAGAAAAATCAATATAGTATTAAAATAAAAAAGCCAAAAAAATGAGTTTTAATATTTTGATCAATTTTTTTTGTCAATGTTGTTTAGGTCTTATAGTCTCCTTTTTTTCCATGATCCATATGTTGCGGCCTGCGTGAAATACCCATCATGAGCATGCGGCCCGGCGGGAAAAAAGGTTGATTACCCCCAATGGCGTAGCTAGCTCTGAGGGGACGCCGTATCAAAATTCCTTCGGGGCCCTTTTTTAGATATGGGAGCCCTGTTAGGGGAACTGTAGTTACACATGTTGGGGCCCCTGTAGCTTGGGGGTGCTGTATCATTGATAGGGCGGTAACTACACACCTAATTACGCCTGATCTAGGTAGTATATATAAAGAAAAAATGTTTTAATATTTTTTATTACATTACACAATAAAAACTGCAGGAAGTTACTAAAGAAAGAGGTTGTCTGGAGAGGGATTTATGTTTTAAATTTCCTTGTGGGACTCTCTTTGAGAAACTCGATTTTATGTACTCTAATAATTATATAAACTCCATAGATAACATGAATCTACACTCATGGATAAAAAAAATAGCACACCAAGAAATAATTGCGGGATTGTAATGAAATTTGGCATGAATTTACATGTCGGGGAGATATGCAAATGATTAGAAATGCAACGTGAATGAGCGTAACGTATAACCAGTAGAGAGTGTTTACAATTGTTCTCTCTCCGTGGAGTATAAAACACGTAACCATAGCTTGTTTGAGTGCGCAGAATCGTTTACAAAGCAAGAGCTGAGGTAGACATGCCATTACGCCATTTCGAAGACAATATGAGCAGCTGTCGCAGTTAGAAAGGGGAAGATCATCGGCATGATGGAAGGAGGGTGGTCAGCTAGGGGAGTAGCTCGTCAATTAAGTCTCTCTGATTGTGTTATGAGGAGGTGTTGGGACCAGTGGATCCGAGAGATGTCATTTATACGAAGACCAGGCTTAGGATGCCCTCGACAGACCAGTCGTTGAGAAGGCAGCCACATCGTAAGAAATGCACGCGTACAGCCAACTGCTTCATCGTCCGCCATCCAGGCACAGGTAGCACCTTCATTAGAGGCCCATGTGTCTTCTCGAACCATTGGAAGGTGCATGGCTGAAGGACGTTTGGGATCGTGGCGCCCATTATGTGTGCTGCCATTGACGCCCACCCATCGACGCCTACGTTTGGAGTGGTGCCACGCACGAGGAAACTGAACTGCAGCGGAATGGTACCAGGTCGTCTTTAGCGATGAATCCAGATTCAATCTCAGCAGTGGTGACAATCGTGTTCGTATGTGGAGACCCCGTGGTGAACGCCTCAATCCTGCCTTTGTTTTACAGCGACACATCACTCCCACAGCTGGTGTGATGTATGGGGTGTCATTGCGTACAATACACTGTCACCCCTAACATTGATCCGTGGCACTATGACAGCCAAGTGGTATGCCCATGACATCCCGCATCCACATGTGTTGTCACTCATGTAACGACTCCCAAAAGCCATTTTTCAACAAGACTATACTCGGCCTCACGGCAAGGGTGTCACAAGACTGTCTCCGCATTGTTACTACCCTTCCTTGGCCTACCCGATCTCCAGATTTGTCTCCAATCGAGCATATCTTGGATAATTTGGGATGGCCAGTTGGGCATGCCACGAGTTTGAACGAACTAGTGGTAAGGTTACAGCAAATATAGAACAAAATGTTTTAAGACGTCATGCAGAACTTGTATGCCTCAATGCTCGATCGTATCACATCGTGAATTTGCGCTAGAGGGGGTTCAACAGGGTATTGAATCCACCGTTCTTTTGATTTTTTTCTCTGAAAAAGGTGATACTTTTTCTTTGATTTTTTAATCATTTACTTATATCGAAGTAGCCATTACGTATGTAAAATTCGATTTCAGTTTGACGACTCCTTCTTGGTGCGCTAATTTTTTTGTCCATGAGTGTATTTTACATACATATTTACTTTTTTTTTCGAATTTTTATTTTGACTTGTGGAGCCCCTGGGTATTCTTGTTGGAATCCCACCCAAGGCTGCATTTAACGTAGTTTGAAGATTGTATTAGAGGTCGTATTGGTGTTGTCAAAAAGCACTGGTGGTGTGGGGGGGGTAATGAGGAATGAGAGGTCAACCACGAATGTTTTGAGAAACAGAGGAAACAAAACATTTTTGCACCTTTTTTTTATAGAAGTTAATGATACGTGAAGTTGAACTCACTATAGGTATTATAAAAAAATCTGTGGGATCGTGTGTGTATCATTTTTGAAACACTGATGCCTAAACATTCGCATGCATCAGCGCATTTTTCCCTCGATCACTTACGTAAACAATATGCATTTGCTTCTAATTAAAAAAAAAAAAGTCTATGAAAAGGTTTGTCTCTTGTGGCTGTCTTTTGTTTGAAACAGTTGAGCTGTCATGAATTTGTAGTCTTAACAAACATTTCTCTCACTAACTTCGCATCATTGAACCATGACGATTTTGCACAGGCAGTAATTCCACTAAATCATGGGAGACCAACCTTTTCGGGAAGAGTTCTACTATCTGACAAAAAATAGTTTTGCTTGCCAATTCCAATTTAAGATAAATATAATAAATATAACAGCATAAACTTAAGTTATATATTGTTAATAAACTTTTTTTGTTAGAAACATGTTGATCCAAATTTACAGCCATATCTGGAATCTAAATCGTGTAAATTTGAGACATTATTGGTACAAATTTTCAAAATTCAAAATAATGAGGATCACTTGCAGTTGAGGTAAGTTCCTTATGTTTGCTTTTCAGTGTAGTAGGGTGCTGTAGGTCAATAATTTCGATAGGTATTTCGGATGAGTAGCAATTAGCTTTTTCATATAAATTGAAAACGTGTCTGTGTAAAAAGATTAGCATGTTTTTTATCATCTTAAAAATCATAAAACCTAGAACTGAATGAGTCAAACAAAATGGATGTTAAATTTTTAAATCTATCGTAGCTCGGAGCATTATTAACTACAGTATCTGCATTAATATGATAAGTGTTAATCTTTTTGCTCCAAAATCGAGACAAAAAAAATCCAGAAGTATGCTCACAAAAGTTATATGACCAACTAGGGTAGAAAAAATGCAATCTTTTCCCAGCAATCTTAAATTTAAATTTTTTAAATATCACATAATATCAGTAAGCAAAGCTAAATCCCATAACCATTTCTGAGTAACAAGCATTCACTGGGCAAATCATTATTTTCTTCCACAGATATTTTAAGACTTCCAAAACCTTGCGAGTGGAAAAAAAATTTTGCAAAGTCAGCTTACAAAATGACGAAGGAGCATTTTCTGCGTGATAATTTCTCATTGTTGTTCAATTAATTAGGTGTATTTAAAATAAATTTTGAGGGTTATTTTTGTTTGAGTCAACCGCATTTCAATAAAATTGTAAAAAAAATATTATATATCATTCCAATTCTTAAGTTTTTATGCCAGTGATTGCGTGCCACTGTTTCAACTCCACTGTGCCACGGGTTGGCTACCTCTGCACTCTAAATATTTTCTTAAAAATAATAAATAATAATAAATGATTATTTGTTTTTCAAAAAAGTTTCTCGTAAGCTATACCCCTATGTGAAACAAAGAATTTATAATACTAAACAAAAGTTAGAAATTTATATTTAATTTCTTAGTTCAGTGCTTCTGAAACTTTCAATATTTGCGACCCAATATTCAATCATAATTTTCATCACGTCCCCTCTTTCTATACAATAACAATGTTTTGAGTTCAATAATACTATACTTTGACGCTGAAGCTACAATACGATTTTAACCTCTTAAGTGCAACGTTGTATATGAAAGTCTCGCTCAATCAAAACGTTAATCTCCACGGATATATATATCCGTCATTCCGAAGTACGACCTTTTCTGTGCACTGTTATCCATAAAATTATTCCAAAGGCTTTGGAATGCAATAAAAGGAACTTGACAATGTTTGCGAAGGATTTACTTATTTCAGGTAATTTGCTTATTTTTATTCCTTTTCTTCCCACCTCTCAATACATCACATACGCGTGCCTATATGGGTACGAATCGCGTAACTTTTAGTCGACAGTTAAGGTATCTGAACACGTTCAGAGCACTTTTTGAGAAAATAACGTATTTCAACATGTAAATGCTTTTTTGGGATTCAATACCAATAAATACTAATATTTAATCAACAATTGTGACAAATCTATACGGAACTTTATCACTAACCTTCTGAGTCGTCTTTTTAGAGAAATTTAATTCCCCTACCTATTTCCAATCAGCTCCAAAAAGAGGACTGGATTCCTTGTTATGCAGATTAGATAAAGTATTTAAGTTAAACGGAATAGTAAAGTTATAGCAGTAGGAGAGAGAGATTGAAGCAGAAAGTTATAATAGTGAAGTTAGATTTATAATTGAAGATTTCTTGGTGGATAATTTAATCTCAGGAAGAGTTGAGATTCAGTGTGGTAAATATTGATTTATAATTAAAGTCTCATTAAAGCTTTATATTAGGAGTGAGATTAAAGTTAAATGTTCAATAGGAACATTATAGAATATAATTCTGGGATCTCTTATCGCGGTAATCTCTGCGTGATTGATATTCTAATTGTTAATTAATTGGAACATTAAATATTTAAGTTAGTTTAAAGGAAAGACCCTTTTTATACCTCATATAACTATTTCTTGATTTATTTGTTATTAAAAGTCTTTTATTCTATTTGGGAAAGATTACCAAATAAAGAAAGTTATTTATAAAAATGGCTACTGGTTCTTATATGACTCCAACTTATTCTCGTTCTCAAAGTGAGGTCCACGGGGACCTTCACAGAATATTTAAAATAAATTGCCGGAATTTCATAAAAATCACAATTATATTTGAAATTTTAGCAATATTTTTGTAAAACTTCAAAGTAATTAGAGAAAAAAGTAATAAACTTATATTAGTAAAAGAATAACCAAAACAATCTAGAGGCATTTATCTAGAGAATGTACTAAAATTTTAATGTTTTATTAAAATTTGAAACTTTTAAAGATGATTGAGTAAACGTTATAAGAAAAATAACGCCTTTATGAGACCATTCTTTAAATAACATGCCCTAACTCAAATAATATTCAAACTATAAGAAATATTTTAGTACATTCTCTAGAAAATAGCATAAATATCAGTTGCAAAAAGTTTTATAGAAATACATTTTTAATATTTTGTGTGATCAGACTCGCCATGATAGATATCGTACAATTTAAATGACCACTTCTGGTAGATCAAAGACCCACTTTCGGTTTTTCTAACTTAATAAAATTGATTGTAACTTGGCCTCTAAGAAGCATAGAATCAAAACAAAGTATGTTTTGTAAAGCCAAAATATAGATGTATTAAATAAAATAGAAAACAAAAATATCGGTCTTGTCCGAATTTGGTCATTTTCAACGTGTTCGGATACCTTAAAGGATTAATTATAAACCGTACAAATTATCAAGATAAGTTTTAATTTTTGTATGTAATTTTATATGTTTGACAAGCCCATCCAGTCACTGGTAATTTTTAAACTTGTTCTTAACTTACTATTGTTTAATTAATTATAAAATATATTATACGCAGTCTTGATGCATTTATAAATGTACTAAATCAGTGTAAATGTGTATTTTATTTTTTTATTATGCTAAAATGTATTTCGTTTGTTTACTTTCAGTGAATTAATTTTTTAAAAAAAAATAATCTTTTGTTTTTAGTTTTTTAATATTTTCGCGCCCTCTTCGTAGAGTTATTATGCCCCCCAGGAGAGCGCACCCCACAGTTTGAGAAACGCTTACTTAGCCCCTTACCGTGTCACCGTTTTTACAGCATTTACCTGTCCATCGGTTCTTCATAATATCTCCTGTAAACATCATGTTTAAGACTAAATTGATGAAGCCGTGTTGAATAGTTTCCAAATATTTATCCTGGTGCATTCATTTATAAATTAAGTATCAAAATTGTCTATTGTTGTCGGTTTTGGTACACGGCCAGACATTCTTTTATTGGGTTGTTCGGAAAGTAATTTCGTTTCTTCCCGACAGAGGATTTAATTGTATTTTTTGCACCCAACTTCACATTTAAGCCGTATAATTTTCATATGCTTTGAGAGCTCATATAACAAGGCTTGTCTGTGAAAAATTCCAATTAATTCTACGTAGTAGTTTTTGGTTGGTGCCCTTTTAAATATGGCGAGCGATAAGCAGCATTTTCGACATATCTTACTGTTTTACTACAGAAAGGGTAAAAATGCTGTTCAAGCCAAAAAGAATTTGACTGATGTGTATGGAGAAGGTGTGTTGACAGTACGCCAGTGCCAGAACTGGTTCGCTAAATTTCAATCCGGTAATTTTGATGTCGAAGATGCACCACGTTCGGGAAGGCCGGTTGAAGCTGATAAAGATGCGATAAAGGCATTAGTTGATGCGAACCGCCGAATAACAACACGTGAGATCAGATTGAGGTTAAATTTATCAAATTCAGCAGTTTATGACCACTTGAAAGGCCTGGGATTATCCTCAAAGCTCGATGTATGGGTTCCCCATGTTCTCACAGAGAGAAATTTGTGTCGCCGCATTGACGACTGCGATTCACTTCTCAAACGTCACGAAAATGATCCGTTTTTGAAGCGCATCATCACTGGGGACGAAAAAGGTCATGAAGCAAAAAATATGAACCAGCTCAAACCATTTCCAAAGCCAATATTCACCAAAAAAAGGTGATGCTGTCTGTTTGGTGGGATTTTAAAGGAATCGTTTTTCCAGAGCTTTTACCGGATAACACAACGATTAATTCGGAAGTCTACTGTCATCAGCTTGGACAAACTGAATGATGCACTTCAACAGAAAAGGTCAGAACTAATCAACGGGAAAGGTGTAGTGTTTCACCAAGACAACGCGAGACCTCACGCAAGTTTGGTCAGTCACCACAAGCTTTTACAGCTTGAATGGGATACAATGCCACACCCACCCTATTCTCCAGACCTGGCACCATCGGATTATTATTTGTTCCGGTCACTCCAACATTTTTTTGACGATAAAACCTTCACCTCAAATGAGGTGGTCAAAAACCACGTCGATCAGTTTTTTGCCAGCAAAGACCAAAAATTTTATGAGCGTGGAATTATGCTTCTACCAGAAAGATGACAAAAGGTGTTGGACCAGAACGGCCAATATATAATTTAATAAAGTATTTGTTTATTATACGAAAACTGTCTTTCATTTCCACAAAAACAAAACGAAATTACTTTCCAAACAACAGAATATTTTATTTGTTGCTCTAAAAATTTCAGATATATTTATTCATTCAACAGGTTTAAATATTTTTTTAAAAAAACAATTTAAAAACATTTTTTTCCGCGGTTAAAAATTGACTATAAAAATGTAGGGATTAATTTGTTTATACAGTCAACTGTTTTTTTTAAAATCAATTCAACGTATTTCAGACATACTATTTGGTCTTAAGGTTTAAAATTTTGCTTTCCAGATTTAACGGTAATTTGTAACAAAAATTAATTGCTAATGAAAAATTATTTTCCTGGTTTTATTATTTTTACCTTTACCTTTACATGAATATTAAAAATAAAGTGACATCTATCAAACTATGGAAAATCTCTTTAAATTAACTTAGAGGAGAGAAGAAAACAATGTGTGTGTATGAATTCCAAGCGGATTTTTGTGTTAAAGATTTTTTATCTAAAAATAATATCGCACATACGCACTCTTAATATTACGAGCTAAAATCCATTTTCTTTTTTACCAGCAAATATAAAGTAAGCAAAAATAAAAAAAAAAAAAAAAGAAAAGAAAAACTAGCAGCAAGTCCAGTCGAAAAGTGACAAAAAAAAAAAACCAGAAAAATAATGCAAATTCATCAAGTGCTACTCCCAAATCTCGATCAGAGTACATGAGAGAATATCAAGCACGAAAAAAAAAAAAAAACTTTGCAAAATACTCTCTTAATGCTGAGTTTAATGACAAATAGAGAAATAGTGCAAATTCATCAAGTGCTACTGCCAAATCTCCATCAGAGTACACATGAGAGAATATCGAGCATGGAAAAAAAAACATTCCAAAATACTCTCTTAATGCCGAGTTTAAAGGATGGGAATGCTATTAAGACTCTTCTTATGACAGCACAGATTAATACGGACTTTGTGAACAACCCTTTGCCGTCAACTACAGAACCCTCAACAAGTCTAGTGCGTGTTGGAAATGCACGATTTTCCTTATTATCTGAGTGCTATTTGATATTCTGCTTTTTTTATGAGTTTCACATCATTTCTGATGATGATCTCATAAAAGCCTGAAATGCCCGAATATTATGTTACAAGAAGAAGGAAGCATTGTGAAGGATATACACGTTATATACAACACTTTAATGAAATGACTTATTTCCAAGATATTTTTTCAGGTAAAAATAGCTAATTGAGATCGGTAGGTAAAAACTTCTAATCGGTATTTGCTCGTTATTATAATCAGGAATGATTTCCAAATTTTTCTCAAGTAACTTTACTTGTTTCTCTAACTTCAGGTAAAAGGAGTTTCAGTAAATGAAAAATAATTAAAAATTACTCAAGAAATAATATGACACTAAAGAAAGTCTTTCAGATTTAGTAATCACCTCTATTGAATCTGAAATCTCAGAAAAAATGGATTTCACCGAAACTATTGACAAATTTTCGTCTCAGAAAGCCCAAAAAGTTGTTTCATAGTTAATTATTAGGTAGTCTTTGTAGAAGGACTGATTCATATTCTTTTTGTTTCACGAGATTTATGGTTTATTGGGTTATATTTTCTGAGTAAATGCACTTACTTTTTATACTTCTAATTATAAAATGTCTAATTTTATTTCAAATGTTGTGTTTTTGTTTGTTTATTATTTCATTAAAGTATTTTTTCGTTATTTTAACCTATTTTAGTTGACCAAAAAAAAAAAAATTTGCACTGACAATTTTTATTTACATTTTATTAATGTTTTACTTTAATACATGTGGATGAGTTTGTAGCGTCAACGTTAAGTATTAGTCAAAGTATGAAAAGTTCTCTTGAAGGGCGGCACATTAGGTCTTTGCTCGTGGGCGGTCGACATCCTAGGATCGGCCCTGTACCCCTCGCCTCCTTGTAAAATTGATAAGTGCACAATTTTCCATTATGAAATATTTTCACTTAGAAGGGATTGAATTAAAATTTTGTATTAAGAAAAGCTTGAAGTCAAATTTTAAAGCTCAAAGTAAGGTATAAATTAAAATTTCGCAATTTCTTTTATAATAATAATTTAATTAAAAACAATGTGGGAAACACAGGCACTCAGAATTACTTTCAACTATCTATCTTTATAATCTGCGGTATTGTGTGTTGCTTTTTTATATTTTCTTGTTTTTAAAAACAGTAGTATGGTTTTCTATTTAAATATTTCATTCAACATTTAAACTCTTTGCGAACTACCTAGCAAAGAATCCCAAAGCAATTTAATAATGATATTTTTTGGAACTATTTATGGACGATGAAATAATATAATTGCTTAAAATAACCTACCAAATATTTAAAAGTTTTTTTTTTTTTTTTTTTTTACTCTTTAATCTAATATTTCTCCACTTCCCCAACTGTGTAAACAATACGCGTTTTGAGGAAGTTTAAGTTTAATGACAGAGATATATATATATATATATATATATAATATATATATATATATATAATATTATATATATATATATAATATATATATATATACAGATGTGGCGTAAGGCGTGGGCGGTGTGGGACACTGACCACGGCCTCGCGCCTCAAAGCCGAAATAAATTAAACGAAATGTAAGGAAAATCCAAAAGTACACGCCGCAGAGTTTTTTTTAATTAATAATTTATAAAATTTTCATCTCTATCTCTTTTTCGCCATAAGATATCGAAAAATGGATATATATTTATATCGACTTTTTTAAAAAAAGGTATTCTATTTATCGGTGCATGAAAGTATATGAATAAATAATTCGGGAAAATATTGTTTTCCATTTTCTTTTAACAAAATTTCTCAACTTTGTCGTTTCCACACATATTTAGTCTGGAGTTCAGCTGCTATCGTGGGAAATCCCGGTCAGAGACGGGGCATAGCTTGGGACTTCTCATCATTAGAAAGCCAATTAAAGTATCGCATGCAGATCATTAGAAAGCCAATTAAAGTATCGCATGCAGATTCAGTCTCGCCTCATGATTCTTTATCATATTATAAACTTTAAAAGTATTTGATGTGAGAATAAATAATAGCGGTAATTGGCATTTTTCATAATTTATCAATCATGTCAAGCTTAGGCACTAAAAGAATAGAGATAAAGGAAGAAAATGGGAACCTGGTGCAGCAAAAAGAAAAAGAAAAGCGGAAAGAGTGGCATGCGACCAGGCTTAAAGTTCAGATAAGAGGAAATTTCTCGGTCACGTAGAATCTGGCAGTACAGAAACAAATTAATTGATTCCTACGACTTCTCAACAACATTTATCCGTATCCGAGTCTCCGTTCAATTTGGAAGAGAGAGAGAGAGAGAGAGTTACTCCAGATGCACCGACTATTGATACCGAAAGACGAAAATCGGAAACAGAAATGGGATCAAATACTTACCAATCATAATCTGACGCTGAGATTTCTGGGTTCACGTTGAATAACATGTCACAATCAAGAAGATATCGGGATTGGTTCTTTACCTGTGAACACATATGCCAGTGAGGTAGTGAAACAAGCACACAATTACCAGTTTTAACCCGGGATTGTGTACGTTTCCCATGGCAGATTCTCACCGGTCATAATATATTTCAAAGCGATCCCACATAGCAGTTAAATAACAGTGATAAATATTATCCTAAAGATGATGATCATCGACATACTTTTCCAATTTTCATTTCTCACGAAAACTAAATAATGGTGAAACTCAACGTCGTCACTGGTTGGTTTATTCAAGTTCTAAAAATAAAGTTTTCTGTTTTCCATGCAGACTATTTGGCAAATAGTATAGGAATGATACTGTGATTGGAAACACTTAAGTAGTATTTTACACAGGCAGGAGAATACTAAAGAATATAGTATGGCCTATATGTTCCAATGGATAACATTAGAAAAGGGAATAAATCACGGAAAAACATAAGACCTAGAAGACGGAAGGCGAATTCTTGAATCTCAAAAGCATTGGTATAATTTGTTTGAGAGATTAAATGATATCATAAATTTTTTAGACTATCATAATCTGACGTTTAGAGGTCACAGAGAATCTCTCAAAACAGACGAAGACACTAAGAATTCTGTGGAAACTTCATAGACTTATTCAAATCGATATCTAAATATGATCCTACGTTACGGGAACACATAAATCGCATTGATAATAAACAACTTGCAAACCATTATCTAAGCCACGATATTCAAAATGAATTGATCACAATCATGTCAAATACAGTTACTAGTGAAGTGATTGATAGGATAAAAGAAGCACAATATACTTCTTCTCTTTAATCGATTGCACTACAGACTGTAGTAGAATTTAACAAAGTCGGTCGTCTTAAGATATTGTAGTATAGCAACTGGAAGCATAGAAGAAAACTTGATTGGATTTCTTGCTGTCACTGAAACGACTGGAGAATATTTGACCAATACAGTACTGGGAGAGCAAGAAAAAAATGGCTTAGATATTCTGAACTGTCATGAACAAGGATACCACAATGAAGCAAGTATGGTAGGCACAAATAGTGGAGTTAAAACTCTAATATTAAATATAAATCCCAGAGCATTTTTCACACCTTGCGATTGTCATAACTGAAATCTGTTAATTGTAGTCGCAGCTAATTCGTCAGTGGCAACAAAAACATTTCTTTTTGGTTTCCTACAGAAAATTTTTTCTTGCAATTTTCCAGCAAACGCTGGAAAATTATCAAAGATAAATTAAAGCTTACTATTAAGCCTTTATCAGACACAAGGTGGGAAAGCAGAATCACACACACACACACACACACATGTGTGGCGGTGAAGGCCACATTATTACAATTTAATGATGTTGTTAAATGTATAGAAGACTTAAAAAAACAAAAGAACAATTCAACACACTCAGTGTGTGATTGCGATTCCGTTTTAAATGAAATGTTCAATTTGGAATTTATCGTATCATTACATGTATAGAATGAGTTATTAATACTTGTCAATATCATAAGCAAATTATGACAATCTGTACAAGCCCATTTATGCATTACTATTGAACATTTGCGTACATTTTGTACCTGGATTAAAGAGTATCGACAAACTGCATTCGGAAAATGCTTGTCTGGCGCTTGTAAGTCAAGCAGTTATAATTTGCCAAAAGATTTTAAAATTAAAAGAGTAGTCACAAAAAGAAAAGAATGTTTGATTATGAAGGCGGCAATCAACCGATAGAGTCTGTCAAAAGTCGGTATGAAACAGACATTTTTAACACCATGATTGATTCTGTGATAAGCAATATGGATTCCAGATTTATGTCTTTAAATCAACATTTTGAAAATTTTGGTTTTCTCTCTCTCTCTCTATGACTTAAACAAGTTAAGAAATACTTCAAAAGAGTAAATGCTGAAAAACTGCCAAGAGTTACAAAGACCTGCAAGTAAGTAAGAGCAGTGACTTCCAACTTTACGAATTATATGAAGAATTACAAAATATGATCCCAAATTTACTCAACATCATTTTATAGACGTAAAATATCTGTTCCAAAATGTCACAGAGAACGATTTGAAAGAAGTTTCCCAAAATATTTACATGTCTTTCGAATTTTGTTAATAATATCTGTAAGTACTGCTGTGCTTTTATCAGCTTTTCAAAATGAAATCTGATAAAAAATTATGTAAGAAATACAATGGGTCAGGAAAGACTTTCAGCTTTGGCAGTTTTGTCTATTGAAGCATATATAGCATCTAAGATAAATTACGATCCAATCATTAAAAATTTTAGCAAAACTCAAAGTAGAAAAATTTTCTGTTTCTTTAAATTTTTTTCTTTTTCATTATTGTTTAATGTACCAAAGAAATATGAGTAAAAAGTTTGGTTTTTTTTTCTTTATGAATAAAAATTGGTTTTTTATTTTATAAAGCTTCTCCTTGAGCCACCAGAGGGCCTCGTGAAATGTATCTTTCCCACATTAAGTTCTGGTCTCACGCCGCCACTGTATATATATATATATATATATATATATATACAGATCAGTGGCGTAACGTACACCCCCTCATTGTGGAGGGGCTCAGGATTCTAGGGGTACCAAAGCCTATGTCATGTTATGGTTTTGTAATGAATGTGAGATCCGGCTTTGAGCGCAAAACCTGACTTTGCAAGGGGGTTGGCTAATATTCTCCATTACGCCACTGATACAGGTGCTTATAAAAATAATGGAAACACCTTAGATTTATAAAGAATAATTTATAAGTATGGTTTAGGACTATCTTTGGCATGTGATACAACTTTGATTCGATTATGATATGAACTCTAACGATATCTTCTCATCAATTCACTATATTTCAAAAATTTGATATTTATGAGTAATATTTAACTGTGTATAAATAGATTGAATAATATGGAATTTATAGCCTCAGAAATATATTAAGGGGCCGGCAGGTGTTTTTGATGAGTATTTTCTTATACAAGCCTTGAAAACTATACGCACAAACTACGAAAGGTTATAGAGAACCCCCCACCCTGTTTTTGCACTGGAAATCGGACTAATAATATAATAATACAAAAAAGGGTCTATTTTTTTGTTTAATACTGAAAAGTTAGAAGAAATTTAACAATTTTTATGAATTTATTCGAGGAGTAAATGTAGTTATTGAAAGCAACATCCAAGAGCATTGTTCCGCGCATGGAACAGTCAAGAGATGAATTGTCCACGCTTTTTGAAAATTCATATTTTGCATTTAAGTATAGTTTAAACCAAATAATTTAAGTCTCAAAATATAATCGATAAACAAAAAATTCCCATAAGCTTAGTTTTAAGAAAAAATTCTTAGAGGTGGAAAACTACCAAGGATAGAAACTTATCTATAAGTGAATTAGAAAAAATAATGTAGACCAAGAAGTTAGATGTCGCTTCAAAACGCTTTCAAAATAAGCATAGAAAAACTATTACAGCATAAACACCTACAAGATTTTTAAGTAACAATAATTAAAAAGTTTCATTCAGTTAGCTATAACTACTACAATAGTTATGTTAGGTAACTACTAAATTTTTTTTTTAAATATCTTTTATGTACAGTGAAAATTGCTTAACACGAAACTGATGGGACTGAAATTTTTTTCATGTTGAAACAATTTCGTATTATTGCCAAAAAAAAAACAATGTACCAACAATTTTAAGTTTATTTTATTTAAATAGATATGCATACATGCATATATTTAACACAATTTTTTTTTGAAAAACAAAACATTATTAGAGTTTTTGGGAAAATAATCTTTATTTTTTTTTTGCATTGTTTTCTTTAGTATCAGATTGTCAACAAATTGTTCGATACTGTCCATTTTGTTATTCATTTCATCACTGGAATGTGCATCTGCGCATACTTTTCGTGACGTTCCCCATTTCAGATGTTATGGGAACAGGAGCTGCATTATTCATTTTCTTCATCGGAATCTGCATCAAAAATATTTTTTGAACTATGAACAAACTAAAAATGTCTCAGTCTGCCATAATTGTGTCTGTATACACAATATCATCTACTGCAATGAATTCTTCCGATTATATAATAGGACAGTCCAAGCCGACCGGTATTTTCTGTATTTTGTTCAATCCCAGAAAGGAAATCTTTTCGTGTAAGCAATTTTCGTTTCGTGTTAATAGAAAAAATGCGTGGAAATACGTAGTAGTTTGTCGGGAACGTTGCAGTATTTCGTCTTGAACGTTTTCGCGTTAAATATATTTCACTGTACGTTTTAAAACCTATTTTGTTCTAACTTTCATGGGAACGTTACTCAGAAGCAATCTTACTCCAATCTATAAGTCCTCCCCCCCACACACACACACTATAATCGATTTATACATAAATTGAACAAAGCCGATTCTAGAAGCACAATAATTTCTTCGGTCTGAGAAAATTAGTTTCCCTCGTCTAAAAGCGAATCCAAAAACCTGACGTTCTCACGAGCATTTTTATTTGCGATTCTCAAAAAATTTTTAAAAATCAAAAGTTAAAATAGACAATAGATCGGGACAGACAACGCGTTTCTCAGTATGAAAACAGTCGCAAAAACCCACAGGTGGCAAAGAAAGAATTACCTGACTTGTCATGGTGGCTGAACTCTCACTAGAGAATAATTTGAATCAATTCACCTATACACTTACGGTCGGCACTTATATTCACATTAAGCAGAAAACATCCCGAAGAATTCAACCGAAATTACAGGTTTACGCTTGAATAATTTTTGTAAGCACAATACAGTTTTCTTTACCTGATGTTTGAACTCTTGTAGTGTTTGTTTTAAATTTGAAACGCGGAAAAAGATGCGAGCGAACCAAGTTTGTTTGCTTTGTTCAACCGATCTTGGACAGTGATAAATTACTATATAATCCTCTTTTATAAATGATCGTAATAATGTTCACATTAAAAAAATTTCTTCTTTTTCATACAAAATAAGTTTTTATTTATTTCATGAATTGCTTTTCGGAACGCTCTGCTTATATTCTTCAGAATAATAGAGTATCGTATTCTGAGAAATTTAAGACTAAGAGAGAAAGGTTCCGCTGAATGACACGTTTATACCACCCCCGAAAATTACGAGTACATTCAGTAGTCTCAGAAAGCCAGAAGAGTTATTCTATAGTTAGTTATTAGGCAGTCTTTGTAAAGGTCTGCCCGACGCGTCTAAAGGTATGGGTGAAACGAAAGGAAGACTAGCCATATTCAAAATAATTATTTATTCAAAGTACCACCACCAACACAAATTAAACTAACCAAAGTTACGAGATACACCCAATTATCAAGTATGGAGAGCAATTAACGTGGTACGCGAGATACGAGAAGACTTTAAATAATTAGAACACTTATGTCTATTCAATGGCTTTTACCTCCTAGGTACCTAATCTAGCTTAATTCTAAAGTGACAGATCGTCAACTTAGATATTAAAATTATTAGCAACTAAATATCTGCTTCAAGTTTAATTAATCACTGCTCCCGTTGGCAGTCTACCCCCTATCTCTCTTTTCTAACCTGAAAGTTTTAACTTTATACACAAGTCTTAATTTGCATGGTCACTTCTTCGGGGCGAAAAAAGCTTTATATAATATAATAATTTTTAAACACCCAATATTTCCCAAGAGGATTAGTACTTTAAGAGAACACGCGCGTGGATAGACCCGTCACCTCTTTTAGAAGAACTGACTTACACATACTTTCCGTTACACGAGGCCGTGTAGGGTAGCGATGCACGTTAAATCTGTCGAGAGTTGAAACGTCCTCCCGTTGGTGTGGTGTGGTAGTTAGGAGAGGAGGGGTGCCAACACAGGTGTCATCCACGTCACTTGACCATGGTTCAAAATTATGTGGTCCGTTGCCAAAAGCACTCGTATAGCTGAACAGTGTGACGTTAATGTTCACTCACTCACCCGTTACACGAGAGATTCATGGTTTAGTACTTTTTTTTTTTATTAAATTATATTTTCTGAGTAAATACAGTTATTTTACATTTCTAATTATAAAATGCCTATGTTTATTTCAAAGGTAGTATTTTTGTTTGTTTATTATATAATTAAAGTATTTTGTCGCTATTATGACATATAAGCTGGCCAAAAAATATAATGTTTTACTTTTTTTTCTTTAATACAGGTAGCTGAGTTTATAGTTTCAACGTTAAATATTAGTCAAAATATGAAAAATTCTCTAGAGGGGCGGCACACTTGGCCTTTGCATGAAGGCGGTCGACACCCTAGGATCGGCCCTGCGATCCGCCACCTGGGGATGCGCCCTGTAGGGGTTTCAGACTCCACCTAGGGTAGCCTGTAACCCCTCCCAGCTGAATCGGTCCTTAGTAAATATTCAGGAGCTTGCAGACAACCACAAAATTACTTTCAATGCTTCAAAGTCTATAGTCAGCCTCTTCACGACTAATAGGCATCTTTACAACTACTCTTCCTGAGCTTTTCCTAATGAGTGAGCGCTTGAGTTACAGTAAATACCCTACCTATCTTGGTTTCACTTTAGACTCGGAAGTGAACTGCGATAAACATTTTGAGAAAATAGCGCATAAAGCAAGAAAGAGACTCAAGATCTTAAAATATCTTTCTGGCAGAGACTGGGGTTCAGACGCCTCCACATTTAGAACAACTTATACAACGTTGGTTCGCCCAGTCCTTGAATATGGGTACCAAATCTTTCAAGTAGCATCTCCTACTATCTAGAAAAAACTGGAGAGAGCGCAGCTCAATGTTGCGAGGATTATCACGGGCCTTAGATATAGTTGACCTACTGACATAGTCCTGTACGAGGCAGACATCCAACCTCTTACTATGAGATTCGAAGTCAACTCATATAGGTATTTTAACAAAATTACAAGCTTTGGCTCCTTCACAATAGAACCTCTTCTTTCATTTTTAATTGGACGTTATCAACGTTTAAAGTGAGACAGCCCATTTAATTACATGTGTAAACGTGGTTTTATTGATTTCAATGTGGACACATCTACACCTTTTAGCTGCATCACACCTATTGATTCTTATAATCATGTTGCATTCCGGGAGGAATTACTGACCAGTACTTCCAAGCATAGCAGCCATCCGGAATTACTCAGACAACTTGCACTTGAAGTAATAAATGACATACCCGATCAAGCCTTGATTATTTACACAGAGATTATTTCATCAGACGGCCTTGGCATGCTTTAGAAGCGGTCACCTGCGTAGTATGACTTTTGTGGTTAAGTCTTTCTTTACCTGTCCCTGCTTCTCCTGTTCATCTTCTGGACTGCTGGGTCATTTCCCTTCTGCAGTTGTATGAAGAGCAAGACTTGGTATGTGACACTATTATGCGGAAAGGTCAAATGGACTTGGTGTAGACTTTCCGGCTCCAAGGGGATTGGAAACCACAATAAATAAGAGGCTTACCTGTATTCTGATCCTCAGACGAGTATTGGCCTGTACCTCCCCTGCCTTGGGACATGCAGCAAAACCTCATATTAAACTTCCAGAAAGTTCTCAAAATGTTAGCATAACATAAATTTTAAAGACTCACTGGTTTATGAGAAACAAAGATCTCAGAACAGCAAGCAAAATTCCTACTCTTAGACAAATGATTAGCAAAATCTCAAAAAGTTTCTACGATATTTCTATAATATATCTCTACTATCTCGATTAATAAAAAACATATGTCCCTAAAACCAAAAATTTATTAGACAATGCAATATTCTAATTAAATCTCTGAATTCTCTTAAAAAATTTTTTTTTCAAAAAATTATATATGTTTTTTTTAAAAACTTTTTACCAGCTTTGAGCCATCATTTTGATATCGTCAAATCACTGAATGGTAGGTTCTCCGCCTATCTAAGAGGGCTGCGGTAGCCCAGTGGTCAAGGTATCGGATCATGGCAGACATGTCATGAGTTCGAGCCCAGTACCACTAAAGACCCGCCGTGTAGGGCAGCGATGCTCGTTAAGTTTGTCGAGAGCTGAAAGGTCCTCCCATTGGTGTGGTGTGGTAGCTAGGAGAGTGGTGCCAGTTCAGGTGTCATCCACGTCACTTGACCATGGTTCAAAATTACTTGGTCCGCGCTAAAAGCCCTCATGTAGCTGAACAGTGTGATGTTAATATTCATTCACTCACTCACCCGCTGATCTAAGCAAAGGAAATTTTCATGACTGTTTCTGATGACAAATAAGATTGCTTCCTCTCGAATGAGGGAATATTAACATCGCACTGTTCAGCTATACGAGTTCTTTTGATGACGGATCTCGTAATTTTGAACCATGGTCAAGTGACGAGGACGACACTCAGCTGGCACCCCTCTCCTAACTACGACACCAATGGGAGGACGTTTGAGCTCTCTACAGATTTAACGTGAATCGCTCCCCTACACGGCGGGTCTTTAATGGTACTGGGTCGAACTCGTGTCAAGCCAGCCACCATCTGATACCTTGACCACTAGGCTACCGCGGCCACTGCTTGCTCCCGAGCTCTCTTGATTACCTTAAAATTTGTTCTAATCCTACTTTATATCTGCTGTACTCGGATTGCCTGGGCTACGTCCCGCTCACTATCCTAATCTCATCTTCTAAGCTACTTTTTAGCTTTTTATAGGCACTTTTTAATAATGTTTAGCTTACTGCATTATAGATTAATATTTTTTAAATTTCTATTACTTGATTTGATTTAAATCCTATTTACTTCTAGAGCAATAGAAAAGTAAACCCTAGTCACTCTAATGGGGCTTTAAGTCAGACAGAGTTATGTTTTCTATTCCAACTCCCCAAATGTTCCTGTTCCTTATGTGTTTTCTATTCCACCAATAATCTACCGCAACAACATTTGATTCGGGAGAGTTTCATTATTCTTTTCATTTGTTTATTTACTACAATTACATTTTAAGGGTAATTAACCCCTTAACTGTAGCCGCAGTACCCTTGCGGTCAGAGTGATGGACTTGTGACCCGTATGTTATGTGTGAGTTTGTCCCCTAGTACCACTGAAGACACGTCATGTAGAGAGGCTGATACATGTAAAATCTGCCATGACTCAAAGTCCTCCCGTTGGTGAGATGGGGAAAATAGGAGAGGAGGATGGCTCTGGTGTCGTCCTCGTCACTTGACAATAGTTCAAAACTATGAGATCCATCACCAATGGTCCTCGTGTTGCTTTACAGTACTATGTTAATCACTCACGTAATCCCTTAGATTAACAATTATTTTGCAACAGATAGTCCAAAATTTTCGATTTTTTTAGTGCTGAATTTTGAGTATCATTATAAGTTATTATTATGATATATATTATACATATATTTTAATTATATATTTTAATTTTTTTGAAACTAGGATACACAATTACAGATTTTAAGGAAAACATGCTAAAATTGAGAAGTGAAAAAGAAATTATTATTACTAAAATGGGAAAAAATTGGTAAAAATTTGCAAAAAATTACATAAAGGGGTTCACTCTGTATACAAAAAGTTTATGAACAAATTCTCAATTTTTCAGTTTTGATGTGTTGCGTTGGTATTCATTTTTGAAATGACCTTTAGGATAACAGATATTTTAATTTTTACAAAAACTACAGCACTTTATCTTAGTTATTATATGAAATTGCTTGTAAAAACAGTGATTATATTCACAAAAAGGACTATAAATTTTCTAGTAAAACAGTGATTGATAAAATTGAAGGTTAAAAGACTTCTACTATTACACAGAATATACACACAAACAATTTCATTTAATTATTCTTAAAATTTGCAGAGCTGTCCCCTTTTGAGTTTTTCGAAAAACAACACTTTTCGAGTAAAACACATTTTAAAGTTCATTCTTTTTGTTTAATGCTATGGCATCTGCTTTTACTACAACACTTGTAATTTTTCTTCTAATGAATGGAAAATAAAAAACGATATTTTTACAAAGCTAATAAGACAGTCCATAAAATAAAATCATAAAAAAAATTGTCAATTTTTGAAAAAATTCAGAGTTTTAGGCTAGTCGGATACCCCCTTAAACTAAGGAATTAAATATAAATTTCTAGTCTTTTTTTTAATGTTAAAATGCTTTGTTTCACATAGGGACATATCTTGAAAAACAAAAATCATCCTTCATTTTTATTTATTATTTTTAACACAAAATTTAGTGGAATCAATGCCTGCAATATAGTCATGGTTCGGCGGTGCGAAATTAGTCAGAGAAATGTTTGTTATGACTACAAATTCCCTAACTGTTCAACTGTTTCGAACACAAGAGGCAGACTTTTTTAATTAGAAGTAAATGATTACTATTTACGTAAGGATAGTGGAAAAAAGCGCTGATGTATAAGAATGTTTGTGCACCAGTGCTGTATAAATGACAAGATCTTAGGTAGTTTATATAATCTATTGTGATATATATATATATATATATATATATATATATATATATATATATATGTATATATATATATATATGTATATATATATATATGTATATATATATATATATATATATATATATATATATATATATATATATATATATATATATATATATACACTAAGGAACATTGAAAATAGCGACCCAAGAAGGAAGCTGAATACAATAGCGAAACTTTGCAAATAAGTACGGCCTAATGTGACATGCAAATGATCCAAGTTTTGGGCCAATACGCATGCTCATACACGCCGAGGCGGCGCTACAATCAGGAAGAGGGTGCTATATAAGCAAGCGCAAATTTGAAGATTCATTAACGTGACGATTACCCGCCGATTGTAGGAAGACTTTAGTAAGCGAAACATACCAGGTAAACGTGCTGGAAGATATTTCTCACAGTTAGCGAGTTTGAGAGAGGCCTGATCATCGGGATGAAAACTGCAGACTGGTCGACGCACCGTGTTGCTGGCCAGGTGGATCGTTCGGAGTGTGCTGTTAGAAATTGTTGGGAGCAGTGGACACGAGAAGGTACCCACGCGCGGGAAACCGGGTCTGGAGCGACCAGGAAGACCACGAGGAGAGAGGATCGAAGGATCGTGCGGCAAGCACTTGTGGACCCCACAGTGACTCGTTCAACGATACGAGCAGACGTAGGCGTAGCAATTGGTTCACAAACAATTTCCAGACACCTTGCAGAAGCAAATCTTAAATCCATGCGCCCTTTCCGTGTACTCCCTTTAACACCGGAACATCGGCAACTGCGTCTACAGTGGTGTCAAGGCAGGTCAATGTGGAATGTCACAGATTGGCAAAAGGTTGTGTTTAGTGATGAATCCCGGTTTGTTTTGGGGAAAGATGATAACCGTGTACGGATGTGGAGGCGCCCTGGTGAGCGGTACAATTCCCCCCACACTGTTCTACGTCACACTGCCCGCACATCTGGTGTAATGGTCTGGGGGTCCATAGCCTATAGCAGCCAGGCCACTTTAATTGTGATGCGTGGAACCTTAACGGGCCAACGTTACGTTGATGATATTCTTCGACCCCATGTAGGACCTTTCGTAAATGGTCTCCCAGGGGCAATTTTCCAGCAAGATAATGCTCGTCCACATACAGCAAGAGTTGCTCAAGACTTCCTACGTCATTTTCAGACTCTTCCATGGCCGGCCCGCTCCCTTGATTTGTCCCCTGTAGATCACGTGTGGGATCAGCTAAAATGGCAGATGCCCTCTTGTCACTATTCATGATTTAGAGTTGGCTGTTCAAGATTTATGGGCCCATCTGCCTCAGGACAACATAAGGTGTCTAATCAACTCAATGCCGGACCGTGTGGCGGCATGTATTGTAGCTGGAGGCGGTCCAACGCGCTATTGAAGTTGCCCAGCATTTGTGTCGTTGCACACCCTGCATTCGTTTAATTGTCTTGTTTTTGAGATGAAGTGAATCTCTCATCTGTGTCATTATGTGTATTAAATTTCATTTCAATCCGATGTTTTCTTCTTGGGTCGTTATTTTCAATGTTCCTGAGTGTATATATATATATATATATATATATAACTGCACGAATCATTTACTTCTATAAAAAAAATGTGCAAAAACGTGTTTGTTTCCCCCGTTTCTCAAAACATTGGTGATTGCCCTCTCATCCCCCTTGTCCTTTCTCACAGCGTCAATACAACTTCTAATTCAATCTTTTTCAAACTGTGTTTCACGGAGACCTGGGGTTCCACCAAGCATATCAAGGGGCTCCATAAGTCAAAATGAAAATTCAAAAAGAAAAGTAAACATGTGTGCAAAATAGATCCACGTTCTCTATGGAATTCATATAATCACAAGAGTACCTAAAACCGTGCTTTCCAAAGAGGGTCCCGCGTTCTACTTGAGTAATTTAAAAAAATAAATTCGTCGAACACAGACTATTTTCTTTTTCAGTAAATTCCTGACTTCATCAGTGATTCTCAACCTATTTTTTTTCGTTGTATGTACACTTTTAACAATTTCAAAATTAAGCGGCACTCTAACAATAAAATAAGTTTAAAACAAAAGTGTAATATAATAAGTAAAATTGTTTATGATAATAATTTTCATTGTTAATTATATGTAAAATAATATATACGACAAAGACAACAAAATATTTACTGAGCAATTGCCGTCAAATCCAGTATATAACGCGCCCCTATACTTTAAAGCTGTATTTTTTATTTTATTTTTAGGCATATTCACCGTATAACACGTATCCCCCCCCCTTTATTATGAAGAAATCTGAAATGTTATGTTTTGAAGTCATTTTTTCGAGGTGTTATCTCGGACTTTTGAAAAAATAATATACTTGTGGAACTATATTTCTTTTAGTTCATAAGGCATGCATGCCATTTCTTTTAAATAAACAGTATTTCGATATGTGTAGAAGTAAATTTTTTATTCACATCTCTGTTGTTACTTTTAAAGCGTTTTTATACCAGGCGTATAAAGCGTACTCTTACATTTCTATCTTATTTTTTGTGTTAAAAGGACGTGTCATACGCCAGATTTTACGGTAATTTCAAATTAATTACACGGAGAAAAAAGACATACTCATTTTGAAATGAGTATGTTTGTATCAGATTTGACCGCATGCCTTGATCGAATTTGATTCGTTACATGTACTCAAAACCTTTCAAAATGTTAATTAATGCTCTCGGACAAATTAAAAAAACATATTTAGCATTACACAAACTCTTTTAATATACCGGCTATATATTTTGAAAATTGGGGCACAACAACAAATTTAACTCTCTTAAATCTTCCGAACTATATTTCGTATCTACCACGTTGCAAGCGGAGAAACACATATTAAAATGAGTACTCGATTCTTTGTTGTTATTTTACTTACTGATTTTCACTCATTTGTAAAACTAAAAGAACATGATTTGTTTTTAATACAATATAAGTTAAATAAGTTGGTAAAATTACTAATTACACACACACACACGCTCTCTATATAGTTGACTGCCAACCAAGCGATATGGTAAATGTGATGTTTACTTTATTTTGGCGGATTATTTAAAAAACAATTTACTTGATTCATAAGTCATATTGTTTGATTTATTAAAGTAAAAACTAAATTCATTTGTAAGCAACATTCTTATAAAACCCACCCTGGGTTTAAGTGTAGAATAGAGGATGGGGAAGGTTGGCGAAGCTAATTTTTTAGCAACCGAAATTAGGCGCCAAGCAACGTAATTTAGCGATAGTTAAGAGAAATTACAAAGTGGAATTTTTAAATAAAGAAATGAAAATAAACAAATATTAATGAGAAATAAAAAATATTTATAAAGTTATCAGTAATGCATTTAATTAAGTTTTTTGGCGATCGATTCCGGTCACCGAATACAAAAGGCTCCCTATTTTACACTTTAACCCAAAAGTGAAAAGCTTTATCTATCTATCTATCT
Source organism: Trichonephila clavipes (assembly GCA_019973935.1). Taxonomy (NCBI): domain Eukaryota; kingdom Metazoa; phylum Arthropoda; class Arachnida; order Araneae; family Nephilidae; genus Trichonephila; species Trichonephila clavipes. The sequence goes on from BMAU01003249.1 coordinate 29,750, forward strand.
ATCTATATATATATATATATATATATATATATGTCATGACTACTAAAATCCTATTTTAAATTCTGCTTTGAAAGGTGGTCAACCAATGAGCATTATGTTATATAAATAAAACCTATGTTTTGCAGTAAAATGTGCTTGTATGAATTGTAACATTAACATGTTTCACTATGCAATATGGTTTTAACAATTGACTGAACATGGTATTAAGTTTTTATCAATTAACACTGTTAGTAGAAGGTGCCTTGAATGTAGGAATAAATACAACTTTAGCCACCCCTTTTTATCCAAATCAATACCAAAAAGATTCAGGATTTATTTAAATTTGACTAAATAAGTTTTTGTTGACAATTATTAATCTTTTTAGGAGACTAATTTCTTAAAAAAATTTAAGTACTTCTTTAGCCTATTAATTAAGTTATGGAAAATGTCTTAAAATTTCCCATAAAGAAATTATTTAAGAGTTTCAACAATTTCAATACTCTTATTTTCTGATTCCTTTCACTCTTATTTTTGAATATTGAAAGAATCAAAATTAACGAACAGAAATTACAGAATGAGTAAAATTAGTTATTAAAATTGAACATATAATATATTTCAAGAATGTTTTTTACTTTTCGGTATTAGACATTGAGTATATAAAAATTAAATCTACTTAACTACTAATATTTAATGGATATTTTGTCTTATTAATAATTGATCTGCATTCTTTTAATTAGATTTATCACAGCACTTACATATTATCACAGCCTTTTGATAACATTATATGAAACGAAACACATATGATTACCAATTCAGCGCATACCCCACATGCAAAATTGGTACTGCCAACTTGGCGAGTTATCTTGAATATTGTTGCCATAATATGTAAGTACAGATTTATCTTATAACATAGTGTAGAAAAGCAGTGACATAATGGAACACATTTGGGCCTCCAAGTTGGATTTTACAAAGGGTAGATACTTGGCGGCTGTCAGGCTTTGGGCCCCTTAGGACCCTGGGCCCTCCCACTGCAATATGGGGCTGTATGTTTCGCAACTGCAGAAAGCCCACTCAAAGTAAGTTTTAAGTCACAACATATTGATCTTCTCGTTTATAACACACCTTTAATTTGACCATAGTGTTTTGCTTGTTTGGTTGAAAACGAATCATATATATATATATCAGATTCTTGATATTTAACCCGATTAAATATATTTTACGCTTTTACCTATTTATTCGTTCAGGACCATGATTACATATATCTGATCACTTCAGGGAACACGGTATCATATGTGAGATTGTGCTTTACCTTTTCTGAGTCCCGTGATCATACCGGTGTTATCTGGATTTGGAATGATTATAAAGCATACATTTTTTTGGCGTATTTTATTACAGTAAAGATTATACATGAATTTTAAAATGGAGTTAGGCGTAAGAGCGAAAATCAACTGGTTCTGAAAGAGTTAATGGAAGGTAGAGAAAATTTAGGCACTTACATATTATTGCAACAATGCCAACGTTCAAAATAATTTGCCAAATTGGCAACCGTGATTTTCCATATGTTTTGCATGCTAAATTTTTTTTGACACAACCATGTGTTTCATTTCATATAATCTCGCCAAAGCAAGAGCGATAATATATAAGTACCAAAAAATAATACAGCTGTGGTACAAAAACTTCTGTATGCAGGTATGTTGCACATAAGCTGAAACACGCAAGAAATCTGTTCAGTCTGACATACAGGAAGCACCATAATAATAAAACAAGCAATTCTCTTTCCAATTATAGATTTTGCATTTTTTTCACATAAAACAAGATTTTGGTGTTTTTATTTCTACTGTATTAGCTGGAAAAATATATTTATTGACATTAATATTTTTTTAACAGATTAAAGCATAGATGAAGAAAGTATCTTCTTTTTAGATAATGAGACGCGTTGAAAACTCTAATTCCTAAAGTCGTTCCTCAATTGTCTCAGCACGGAAAAAGGGAAAGAGAGAGACTTGTGTATCTCAGAAAATTATCATAATACTTATTCATATTCAATTATACTCTTCTCGACTTCTAATATCAAGTTTTCTTCCATGGAATTACAAAAGCAGAGAAAAACAAGATAGGTATAGAAATCATCCTTAAATAACTAATTTTTTTTTACATTTCAGTTTGGAGGGGAAAGGAGACAGCTTGTCGTTTTCAGTTTTTGAGTATTGAAATTAATGTTAATTTGATATCGGTACATTACGTACTAAGTGTTGTTGCTGGCAATTATCAAGTTGGGCGATAACATTACAATACAGTTACCAATACATTTAAATTTGGTTTTGTGTGAGTGTGGTTGCCATCCATTATTTTTTAATTTTATTCTCTTTAGTAATTTTATTTTATTACTTTTTGTGTACATTGTTTGATATTATTCTAGGATATTAAAATGAATTTTTTATTGATTTATATTTACTGCAGTATCCTTATTAATTTCAGACAATTTTAAGTAGATTTTTTTGACAAACAAACATTTCCATGCTTCATGATTGTAGTTTTAGTCTTCTGTCATTTATTCATAAATGGATATTTCAAACATTATTGGTGAGTACTAAGATCTTTATTAAAAGAATATTGTCGTTCCGCTTTCAATTTTTATGGACTAAAAGGATTACCAAATTCGCACTTTCTCTGTCTTTGTTTTCTAATATTTATTTATTTATTTTAATTCCTATTCTAGATTGAGAATTTGTTTATTTTGGCCATCATGAAATGTGATACGCATGGCAGCAAAATGAAAATAGTTTATAGACAGGTTAAATAATTTTTGACGGATGTATGTTTTATTGCAGATGTTTACAATACAAATTTGCATGTGGCCGCGTTAGTAAATCTATCAGAAATAATTCTTTTTTCACTGGCAGCAAATTGTAATTTTACTTCAACTTTATTTTTAATTCATGCATTTTTAAACGTCTTTTCAAAGAAATATTTTTATATCTTGATAATGATTTCTTTTTTTTTTTTGGTTTAACATTTTTTTAGTTTTTAATAGTTATTATTTTTTTTCTGCTTCTTTTCCCTGCATTTCTAAATACCTTGTGTTCTATTTCTTTAAATCCTGGTACTCATATTTTTCTAAATGGTTTTCTATAATAATAGTACTTACATTTTTGTTTCTTTTAAAATTAATGTAAATTCTCTTTTGTCAGGAATAAGCTATTCTACTAAATTATTTACATGTTGAGTTCTTAGTGTGAGACCACTATCTTGGATTGAAAACTAGATGCCAAAATTTTATTTGCGGCGATTTCAAAACCGCGCCTAAAAGACGTTTGGCGCATAGTGGACTGACAACAAATTAGTTCCCCCATATTTTTATAAATATATTGTTCCAATATGTGGTATTTTTTGAACAGCAGTTTTTATAAATGTGAATTTCAGCAAGACCTGGTGACCATGATAGCTTAGTGGTCAAGGTAACGTACTGGCGTGTCTTGAGTTCGAGCCTAGTGTGCTGAAGACCCTCCCTGCTGTAAAGGGGAGCGATGCGCATTAAATCTGTTGAGAGCTCAATCACCCTCCTGCTGGTGTAGTGTGGTAGTTAGGAGGGGAGGGGGCCAGCACAGGCGTCATCCTCGTCACCTGACCATGGTTCAAGGTTATGAGGTCCATTGCCCAAAGCCCTTGTGTAGCTGAATAGTGCCACGTTAATACTCTCTCACTCAGCAAGACATGCCTTCATTAGACAGAAAATTGTTTTTAAAAACCTTTAACCGTGTTTCTAAATGATGAATGCTTTATTTTTAATTTGCATTAATTTCATTTCTACTTGTAAGCTAAATCTTCATTTTTAATATTTCCATTTATAATTTATTTTAAATTTTGCAGTTTTGAGAATTTTTCTCTTATATATATATATATATATATATATATATATATATATATATATATATATATATATATATATATTATGGATAAGAAATAATCTACAAATTTCATATACATTTTGCATTTTCTGCCAAACACCATTTGATTCACATCGTAGTCTTTGTCATCATATTCAAAACAGCCATAGGGGGTAGCATAACTCTACATATGTTAAGCTAAATTTTGCAGATTGTCGTTTAGAAAACTATATAATTACGAACAACATTTGCAGAGATTTTACTCTGATGAGGAAACTTTTAAGATTCCTCTCTCAGAACCAGCTATCTATAAATTCTTCAGTATATAATTTAGATGACTCATGTATTCTAACATGTAATTTATTTGAAACACTGTTTGAAAGGTATTTTCACTTATATTTAGTAAGACATGCTATTGATTTGATAAAAATAAAAAAAAATCTGTTTAATTGTATGCTCCTTTATACATTAGAACTTTCTATATTTAAAATGATAATTTGATGTATATTACATTAAAACATAAGCTAAGTTATGCTATACAAATAAGAATGGAGTTGACTATAATATGGATTATATTTATAGATATTGATCATAAAAAAAAATTCAACAAAATATAACTCTCTTATGGGTGAAGGCATGTTGTTTTAAAAATCACACTCATATCCTTGTTGTTTTGTTTTTTTCAATGTCTGATATGTATGTGTACAATTTCCAGAATAAATATTTCAAAAATATGATTTGGTTTGTTTTATTTTTCTCGATTACAGTGAATCATTAAAAAAAATGCTGTATATTATAAGTAAAGTGGCTAGATTATGATTCTACAGGTCCTTAGATGTTATTTTTTCTTCTGAATGGGCACTGAAAACTTCTCTAAAAATCCCTTCTAGTTGTTTAAAAATTTGTGCATTTTAAATGTTTTGTTAATGTAAAAACTAATGTTGTTTTGCATTCTTCTAAGGATTAAACTTTTTAAATATTTTAATTTTTGATTTAAGAAAACATTAACTTAAAAACTACAATATTTGATTTCTTTGGTGATAGGAGAGAATAAAATCAGTTGGTATAAAGGCGAGCTTGATTTGTAACATATATTACAATGCATTTTTATTTCCATCTGGATGGATTAAAAGGGAGTCCCAGTAGCTCGGTTGATGAGTGTTGAGAGCAGAGGTTGTGCATGTATCGATTGAAACAAGACAATTGATATAAAAATACTTACTCCCCTGGGGGCCTAATGAGGGTTATTTTAGTTGGGTTTCTAAGTTTTAGAAATGTTTTTCATGTTACATAATATGCAAAGAAAGTATTCCTTTCTTACTTTATGTTTAGAAATTTTTTCAATAAAAAATTTGTTATTTATCACAATGTTTCCAAGACACTCAATGAATATTTCCAAGATACTTATTGAAACACTGATTTTAAATAAAAGTCAATTTTCTGTTTGTATAGGATTTTAAAGAAACAATATATTGCTTCTAGAAATATATATAAATATAACTTTTATTGAACCAAATTTCTTAGACCTTTGCTTAACTATTGCTGCAAATCTATTTTCGTTATTTTCAAAGATTTATAAATTTGAGGTATAAGTTCAAAAATAATACAGCTTATGATCATACAGCAGCTGCAGTTTAAAACCAAAAATTATATTTTTGTTGGAACTTGCATATCACCGCAACAATATTGGCGACATTATATAAAACGAAGTACACATGATTGCTAATTCAGCGCGTAAAAGACAAGCGAAATCAGATCTGCGAACTTGGCGAATTATCTTGAACGTTGGAACTTTTGCAATGATACGCAAGTACCTTTTTAATACACTGTAAATGCAAAAAGAATTTTGATTTTTGAAGTTAAGTGGTAAAAACTTTATAAAATGTAAATTAAATAGTATTAAGATGGAAAAAATGAAATTTATACAACTTAAGTATTACATATTTAGATCCCTTTAAATTTGATTTGATACATATTTTATGTTAAAAATTCGTATTAGATACAACAGTATCGAAAATAAATACCATACATTTTCATATTTGACCCATAAGAACTCTTAAATGAGTGAATTGCATTCTGATTTTGCTATTATATTCTCAAATTTGATACAGTGACAGGTTCCAAAATGAGTATGTGATGTTTCAATTTTGAGTCCCCTCAGGGGGCTCATCTTCTTTAGGTGAGTACGGGTGTCACAATCCTGAAGTGCCCTAGTGATCATTTCCTTCTCCCAAGGGATTTACTCTCTTTGGTAAACACGAGTGTCACGTCCCCGGGGTATCCTAGTGATCTTTTTCTATTTTCGACCCCCTCCTTCTTGTCATTCAATTTATCCTTTCTTTCTTTTCCCGTCAGGATCACATATTTTTACGTCCAGACCACAGACAAATATAATAGAATGAACTTAGCTCAAATTATTGATTAGTTTTTTCCTATGAGAAAACTAACTATTTATCATTAACCTATTTTGGTTTACATTTTCTATTGTTGCTTGATTTGTGTTCGGCTAACACCGTTGTTTTCCCAACCCGCACGTTTGCCGTGTGCGGCGTCCCATAAGGAGGAAAATGGTGCTCTGAGGATACCTCTGCGTTCCCTTTGTCCCACGCTTCTCCCGTAAGAAGGAAAATTGTGTCCTGGGGATACCTTTGCGTTCCCTTTGTCCCACGCTTCTCCCGTAAGAAGGAAAATGGTGTCCTGGGGATACATTTGCGTTCCCTTTGTCCCATGCTTCTCCCGTAAGAAGGAAAATGGTGTCCTGGGGATACCTTTGCGTTCCCTTTGGCCCACGCTTCACTGTAGACGGGTGGCAGGAGTGAGCCCACTCCTGTCAATCGGTTGGTGGTATCTCTCTTCCGTGTCCCCGAAGAGACACTGCTGTAGGGTTAGTGCTGCAGAAAAGGGGTGGCGGGTTTACCTGTTGGATCCTCGCCTTGATGCTGTAGCATTATATTTTGGGTGTACTCCAGGTAAGAACCGTGCCTGGTTCTTGCCAAATGATCGGCACACTGCCTCTCTTGTTGGACTCTTTGTTGGGTGGAGGCATGCCAGGACGAAGTTTTTTTTCGCGCTTATGGATCCAATGCTGTTGTGCCCGGGTAAAGGCCTTGTTTTACCCAAATTTCAAACCATTGATCAGATAGTTAGTACTGCACATTTTCTTATTGTATCGTTACCCGATAATGAAATGTAAAAAAAAATCCTCTTTTGCAATTTTCAAAGCCTTCCGAGCTATAGGCGAGCCAAAATCTGCTTAAAAAATGCGATCCGGTGACTTACTTGTGGAGACAAAATCAGCTATTCAATCAAAATCTTATATCTATCTACAAAAAAATTTCTAGATTCTACACTTACAGTTACTCCTCACAGATCTCTAAACTACAGTCATGGTGTCATATCTGAACCTGGCCTGTTGACCACCCCTGAAGCAGAAATCCTTGACGGATTCTCTGATCAGGTGTAATTCAGGTAAGAAAAATTACAATTAAAAATGATGCAACAATTATTCCTACGAAACACCTGATTTTTACTTTTAATACCCCGAATCTTCCTGCTACAATAAAAGTTGGATATCTAAACTGCAAAATACGTCCATATGTTCCGAATCCTCTGCGCTGTTTCAAGTGCCAGAGTTTCGGACATTCTCAAACTTCCTGCCGTGGTCAATTTTCACATGCTCTAGATGTGCAACCGTTGAGCATCCTTCCACGGATTGAACTCTAGAGCCGAAATGCGTTAATTGCTCCCAGTCCCATCCATCATACTCAAAATTATGCTCAAATTGGAAAACCGAAAAAGAAATCCAAGCTATTAAAACAAATAGAAATATAACGTACCTAGAAGCACGAAAATTAGTAGTTCCACAGTTATCCCAAACTTACGCGCAAACAGCCAAACCCTCAACTGTAACTACGACAACTTAAACAGATGAAAATATTACAAAAATAGTATGTCCTCCTTTAAAATTATTAAAACCATTGATATCCGTTCCAAAGTCAAGAATGTCTTCGAAAATTCCTACAGTTACTAAACCGTTTACTTCAACTCAGGCACACCTCTTACCATCCATAACGTCTATTGCAGTAACAACATCATCAGAGTCCTCACCTATTCATTTAATAGATACCACTTCCTCCACACCTAATAGTCTTTGTACCTCTGTTGCATCATCATCATCCAATGAAGCACTTTCTTCATCCACCATATCAATTTTTTCACTTTTACCAGCTAAAACAAGTTCTGTTCTTGAAACTACTACCACTACATCCGATACCATACCTTCAACATCCCAGACTCCAAAACAAACGTCAAAAACTCGCAGGAAAAAGTGTCCTAATAGAACTATTACCCCGCACTCCCTCATTCCACCAAATATGGAAATACTGATTGCACCTTGAACCTTTACAGGACACGTCAGATGAGGACATGCTTCTGTACGATGTCGAGGAAGAAATAGAAGAAGTGAAAAAAGATACCAGATGCTGTGTGTGTGTGGTTCCCCCGACTATATATATATATAAATACTGGACATGATATTTCTCCGTCCTATATATCGGACTTGGTGGGGCGAGTCCCCCCCCCAAAAAAAAAATTTAAATAATTTATTTTTAGAACTTACCTTTTATAAACTACACGATATTATGTACTTGATTTTAAATAAACTACTTTTATACATATATACACTATTCGTGTAAAATTTTAATATTTTGAATGCATTTTTAAATTTTTATAGTATATAAAACACACACACACAAATGTTTGTGTGTGTGCGTGTTTGGAGCAGTATAGCCGAAACTGGCTCTCGCCAATAAACCCCAAAGTCACTCACTCCCTTCAGTTATGAGTACGTACTTGCTGCAAAAGATGAGAATGTGCGATTCTCAAATTTGATTATGTTTGCATCGGAGCTATTTTGAGTATGTGACGTATTCAAAAGTGAGTATTTTGTACTCAGTTCTGAAGACCGGTTTTTCGCAGTGTATAAGAATATATTTAATACGAAATTTGAGCTTGATGATTTTCGATAATTTCCTTTGTATTTTGTCGTAAAAAGGATAATATCACTTTCATGTCGTCATCTACATTTAAAAATCTCAATCTTTATTTGCATTTTTATATTTGTTAATGAAGAAAACTCAAAACGACACAAATAAGAAGTAGAAAATTTTAAGAATATTTTTAAAGCTTTTCAGCTGTTATATGAAATAATCGCCTCTAATTTTAATCCAAAATAAATTAATTGACTTTTCCGAAGTTTTGAAATTAAATCTCTATTACTGCAGAGTGAAATTAGTTTTTTTTCTCTTCATTCATAGTTAATTCATGTACAGATATATCTGTACACGCGAATAGGTTACGAACCCAAACAAATTTTTTTATATCCATCTCTATCCATGAAAGGATAAGTTAAATATACCACTTATTAGATTATTCCTATAAAATGGCGGAATGATTCGGTTCTGGATTGTATTGTTTTTTTTCACGGAGTATAATTAATAATTTTTAAAAAAATTGGAGGTACTCTTCAAGAATTGGGTGGCACATAAAAGTGCCGAGGCACAGTGGTTGAGAATCACTGACCTAGATTTTAAGTATTCTATTGCTTATGATCCAGGGTTCCACAAAATTATTTTATACTCTCTAGTACAGGGGTGGGCTCATTTTTCTAGGGTACAGGCAACTTCTTGGTTTTTCAAGGTGTGGCATCCACCCAATGAGCGAAGAAAAAATTTTGCAATATTTATATATATTATAACTTAATAAGAAATACGGAATATGTGTATTTGCCTACATAACTAAAAAAAACTTATACTTTTAAGACCACGTCTAAAGCAAAACGAAAGATACAAACATATTATAATAATAGCCACGAATATAATAATATCAAATGATGCAAATGTTACGAAACAATTTACAATACATTAAAAAATAAAACATTTTCATCTAGAGTTAGTGCTCATAGTTATAATCAGAAGACTTAGTCTGCTAACTATCAGCCAATCTAGAATATTTCAGTATATACAAACTATCTGTTAATCCTCAGGTGTTCACCCTATAATGTCTTATCGGTCCACGGGTCGACCGCGATCGACTTAATGTCCACTCCAGCTCTATAGTGCAATGTTTTGCACATCTAACCCCCTGTAAAATAATATTTCCCAGTTGAGAAAACTAAGCTAGAATGCATAAATTAGAAGGCTTACCAATGAAGGAGAGGGAACTTATCGACAATCAACTGATTCGAAGTTAAGACTTAAATTTAAACAGGAACAGCTTCTAAATTTTGAGCTGTAAAATGTGCAGAATACACCGAAGTTTCATACATAGTTATAAACACTTTAATGCCATTTTGAGTAACGTATTTAAGTTAGGAACATTTCTTTCAACGCATGTGGCAACAAAAACAAAATACAAATCTAATTACCGCTGAATATGAATAGGATAATAATCTTTGTTGCTCCAAATCCTACATAAAGATATTAACTGTAACTGCTGAATATGAAATGCGACAGCAGTCAGCTTCAATGAACCTAAACTTCCACATTTGTGTAAAACTGATTTTAAAAAAATGCATACTTCAAGGTTACTAAATATATAATACAAGGGTAGAAATGACACCTGGTGCACGAATTGATGCTATTAATGAGTACATTCATTAACATTAAGTTAAACAATTTTAATAAAAAACTCAATCTTTTTCTTTAATTGTCTTTACTTAAAGTAGCTATAACAAATTGATCTTTGAATTTTATTAAATATTATTTTAATATAATATTCTTCTAAGGGTCTTTTATTTTTGGATGGGTTTCCCTAGAAACACCTTATAGTTTTAAAGGTTCAGTGATTCGACAAATGTTGAATACCAATGATCTATTTTGAAAAAAAAGAAAAAATTCTGCTGTATTCATAGTTAGAACAGTATTTGCGTTTTGTGTGAAGGAAAAAATCTTTAATATCTAGGGCTGGATAAATACAGTGAAAATCGCTTAACATGAAACTGAAGGGACTGAAATATTTTTCGTGTTAAAGGATATCGCAAAAAAACCATATATTAGCAAAATTAAGTTTGTTAAAGTTTATTTTGCTTACATAGATAAGTATATATGCGTATATTAAATAAAAATAAATGAAACAAAAGCATTCACAAGAACTTAAAGAAATTTAATACAAAATTTTCAAATTTTTTGAAAAACAAAGCATTTATTGAGTTTTGGGAAAAGAATCTGATAGTTTTTTTGCATTTTTTAGCATCAAATTGCCAATCAATTGTTCGATACTGTCTAGTTTTTTATTCTTTTCACCATTGGAATATGCATCTAAATAATTACGCATACTTTTCATGATGTTCCTCATTTCGGTTGATGTAGGAACAGGAGCTGCTTTATTCATTTCATTTTCATCGTCGGAACCTGCATCAATGATATTTTTTGAGCTTTTAGCGAGCTCCAAATCTCTTTGTTTGTTATAATGGGGGCTGTACATACATTATCGCCATCTACTTTCGAAAATACCATAGTACAGTCCAATCCGGCTGGTGTTTTCCGTATTTTGTTCATTCGCAGAAGGGAAATCTTGTTGTGTTAAGCGATTTTTATTCTGTGTTAAGAGGGAGGGATGCATGAAAATACATAGCAGCTTGTCGGACTGTTACACTATTTCGTATTAACCGATGTTTTGTCTTAAGGGTTTTCGCGTTAAACGTATTTCACCTTACATACATAACAGCAGAGTCGTTTTTAACCTCCCCGGTGTCCTATTCACTTCAAATTGTAGCGCCCTTCTCCAATAATTTCAGAGCAGCACCTCCTTCAGTTCTTACCTTGCCAATTTTGGGTAGGGAAGCATTTTCCCTTAACTCTCTAACTATTTTCCCTTTCTTTGTTTTTGTTGTGTTTGGAGAATCTTTACATTATATTCGCCACCTATAAATTCTCCATGCCCTGGACTGGTGACTGTAAGGAAAGAATAGTGACATGGTTTTGCCACTCTTGTTTATTTCTTACCTTATGACATCACGACCACCTATTTATCCGTTTGTAAAAAAATTGGTACTGTAAATTAATGTGTGTGTGTGTGTGTGTGAAATCATTTGCAATCATAGTATAGAGTATACATTATAGTATGAATTGTTTTCAACTTGTTAATATTATCATCTTTTGATTGCTTATCGTTATACTATCTTTTACTTTTAGACATCCATATTCTTTGTTGAGTTGCTGCCGCTGCACTGCTACAACAAAGGTTTTCTTCGAGTTTGATCATTGAAAAATCCTTAATGACATCATTTTAATCAATTTCGATCGTAATATCATTTTTAGTGCATACCGACATCAAACTGTTAAGCTTTTCTTTTCCCACAGTAAATCTCATTTCAGTCTTTACTCTCTTTCGGGTAGAAATGCTTCTCTCGTGACTCGCTAGGGGGTTCACTGTAATTTTAATTTCTTCTCTTATTTCGTGTTCCATTTCTTTCTTTTTTTTTGCGCCCCCTAATTTTTTTGCTCCTTAGGCACGTGCCTAGAGTGACTAATCGGAAAAGCGGCTCTGCTTTTGAAAGAATTTCCCTCTATCACAAAATTGTCTAATCCAAATCAACCAGTGAAACATAACACTGTTCTTCACCACATAATAACGAAAGGTCCTCCTGTGGTGGAAAACCCCCAATCACTTGAAAATTGAGAAAACAGAATTTCAAAATATGATACATCTGGGACACTTACGACCTTCGAAAAGCAACTACGCTTCGCCACTTCACATGATTCCTAAGAAAGGTACTTTAGATTAGAGACCTGTTGGCGATTATAGAGCTTTAACTTCTCAAACATTAAAAGATAAATACCCCATTCCTTGTGTTTCTGATTTTAAAGCTGAATTACATGGCTCAAAAATTTTCAGTCGAATCGATCTTGTAACAGCCTATCATCAAATTCCCCTTCACCCAGATCATATCCACAAAACAGCAATTCGCACTCCGTTTGGTTTATTTGAGAGTACACGAATGCAATTCGGATTGTATAACGCATCCGCAACGTTTTATAGATGAAATCACTCGTGGCTTACCTGGTATTTACGCATTTGTTGACGACATTTTAATTGCATCTAAAAATCCTCAGACACATTATCAACATTTAAAAAACCTATTTTCAAAATTAGACGAATACGGTCCTTGCATTAATGTTTCTAAATGCATACTTGGCGCATCGTCAATAGACTTTTTAGGCTTTAATCTGTCAGAAAATGGAATTAAACCTCTACCTGATCAAGTTAAATGTATTCTAAATTTTTCTAAACCAAACACATTAACTCAGTTGCGTAGATTTTTGGGCATGCTTAACTTTTACAGATGTTTTATACCAAAAACCGCACATTTACTTGCTTCTTTTGTTCAGTTTTTAGAAGGGCATACAAATAAAAAAATCTCATTCCAGTGTTCGCAAATCACCTGAACCATTAAAATGGAATGAAAACGCAGAAAAAGCTTATCTTGCTGCAAAAACGCTATCGCAGAAGGTACCATTTTAAGACATCCTATTCGAGGGGCTCAATTGAGCCTATGGGTGGACGCTTCAGATATTGCTATTGGAGGCACTTTATCTCAATTATCACAAGGGAAATGGGAACCAATAGCCTTTTTCTCTATGAAACAACAAAAGTCAGCAAAAGTGGTCGACTTACGATAGGGAATTATTTTCAATTTATTCGGCTATAAGAAAATTGAAACATGTGTTAGAAGGCAAAAACTTCATTATATATACTAACCAAAAGCCCCTAATTTATGCTTTAAAACAAAACTCGAATAAATGTTCACCTCGGCAGTTACGCCACTTAGATTTAATTTCCCAATATTCTACCGACATTCGGCATGTACAAGGTTCCGAGAACACAGTTGCTAATTCTCTTTCCAGAATCGAAATTGATTCAATTACTAAATCTACCATTCTAAATTTTACGCAATTTGCATTAGTACAGAAAAAGAATCCGAATGTTCAAAAATTTCGTCAAAATGATGAATGACCCCACCATGGGTTTTGAACAGTATATGGCAACCCCTAAGAATAGTTTTGAGAATCTGGCCTGGCATACAATCGCAAAGTGTAAGCACATTAAGCCGATGTTTGATGAGCACCACAATAAAAGAATACAGGATGAGACATGCTTCTTTCACCATAAGCACGTCACGGGCGTACCTGTTGCTATTGAGATTACCCTCAATTCTTAGCAAATTGAATCATCCATGATACGAAATCACACCCCAAACCATAACTCCGAGTGCCAGGCAACTATGTCGTTCGATAACGCACTCTGGAAGGCAGTGTTCACCGGCGTAGCATCTAACATGAATGTGGTCATCATGGTCCAAAAAATTGAAGCGTGATTCATCTGAAAAGATAACTTGGTGCCAATCACCTTGCCAGGCTCTGTGCTCATGAGCCCATTGCAGACGCAGCCGTCGATGGCTTTCCGTGAGGGGGATCCTATATAAAGGCAGCCTTGCACGCAATCCACAGTGCAGCAGACGTCGACAAATTGACGAAACCGACATTAGTACACTTGTAGCAATAAACCAACTGCCTAGAGGAAGCTGTACGGTCATTCACCGGGATGCGGAGCAGGTGTCGATCGTCGCACGCTGGCATCACCTTCCATCGCCCACCTCCAGTTTTACGGTGCTCGTCGATCCACTGCTTCCAAACTCGCATCACTGTGGAACTATTCCACTGCACACGAGCTCCTATTGCGTGATAGGAAAATCCTTCTTCTCGAAGGCCTATAATCTTCCCTTGTTCAAATTCCGTAAGTTGTTGGAATTTCTCCTTATTTCGTCGTGGAGGCATACTTAGCGTTACTTAGTGGCAACACTAAACGTTCGCCACTAATAAATTAGCATTAACTTTTGTCAATGTCCCGCTACAACTCTCTATTTATACGCTTTCAGCAGCAGTTTAGAGGGCGCTGCGCCCGCCACACATGCGTGGTGGCTCCGAAACTTTACTATTTTACGTAACAGCCTATAATTGATATTTTCTGCAAAGTTCATTTAATTCTGATGATTCCTTCATGGTGCTGCATTTTTTACATACAGCAGTGTATATGTCGCAGGAAAATGATGAAATTAGGGATTTCATCAAATCTCTAAGAGAGAGGATCAATTCACGCAAGATGTTAAAATAACATCTCTTAGAGGTCCTTTCCCTCATGTAAGTAAGTTATTTGATCAAATCCCCGAACTATTTCAATAAAATGATGAAATGAACAAGTCAGCATTTGAAGAGGTTTGTTTTCGCTTGTTACCACTCCCTTTTACCTCTCTCCTCGTCCGTGCCAGGCAGCGTCGAGCTTCTGACGTGACGCATCGAAAACAAAATGACCTAAATATCATTTTTAGTTTTATTTAGTTATATTCTTTGTATTATTATCGTTCGATTTATATATAACTTTTGTATGCCTGAAAATTAGAAACTGGATAAGACTTAAATTGAAAAATGTAAAAAAAAACAATTTTAAAAAGGGAAGTAATAACTGAAAAAGTGTTACACATAAAGTAGGATATTTCTGAAGTATTACATTAATCTATAATTTTTTAAAAAAATGTTTTAAATGTATTCTACTACAAATGTCCTTTTCTTTAAAAAAAAAGTATCAGCTTTGCTAATTTTTTTTTGAATTAATTTCGAATAAATAATTTGGAATTCAATAATTACTGTTGTATTAAATACTCTACTTTTAGTAGTGCACCATATTTGCTAAATGAACAACTTTTAAAGTCTTGACAATATTATTTCATCATTTCACTGAAGCATGTTAGGGATTTGATCAAATCACCTACTTTCCTTAGGGAAATCACCATACAGAGTTATTTTCTTTAACATCTTGCGTGAAATGATCATCTCCCTTAGGTATTTGATGAAATCCCTAATTTAATCATTTCTCTGCGACATATATATATATGCGCACACAAATTGATGAATGGTGTAATAGTAAGTCTTACATTACAATGGAGATAATATCGGTATTTTTTGGATTAGCTTTATATTTTCATTTTTTCTCAAGCAACAAATTGTACATTCCCTTGTCAATGATCTTTACCGAATATTTTCAAGAATCTGAATTCCTGCCTCCAATGAGAGATTTCCGTCTTCATCATAAAGAAAATCCCGGATGAAAAGAATTTCATATCATAGACAAACTGCGTCTCTTAAAACACTAGCACTAATAACCTTGGAAGTACATCCCTCGAAGCATCAGCGTGAGCTAGAGGTGTAGGGTTGACGTAAGAACTAGAATCATACATTATCTTAATATGACTTTATTAAGATATTCAACTTAAACTTTGAACAAATATAATTATAATAATTAATATGAGAGAATCTACGATGACGCAATACGCTACACACAATATAATTCAGACCAATCTCAATAAGCGAACCGCCTAATCCTCAATTATACTAATAAGTAATTAATCCTACCTTATATGTATTATTCTGTAATGCTACTTGTCTTTATCTACAATGGTATGCAGCTTGACGACTAACTTCTAGTCAAACACCAATAAGTTTATCCACGACACGTAGAACTTAAATCTTGAATAACGAACTTCAATACTCAGCCAATACCACAACGCACTTTAATTGTAGAACATTCCTTTACACTACCATTATATTGCTATCATTGCCCATATTGCCATCACGCTTACTCTAAGATCCTATATTTATTCTATAGTATTTGCATCTCGTCATTTCTCGTTTCTTGGATTTGGTTGGAAAAGAGTTGCCATTAATTCTGGCCCAAAGAACCCAAAGGACTTGTTAAAGAAAAGACGCGTAAGTCGTCACAACCTCACTGTAAAAAATAAAAATATACACAAATCAAAGAGGGAAAGAATAAAATGTCAGTGCTCGTACAGCGTACGGGCAAACCAGCTGTGGTCAACTTTTGATAGCCCGTGCGGTGTACGGGCAAACCAGTTAAAACAGCAATACTTAACTTGTGACCCACGGGTGACTCACCGGATCTTTCTGAGTGGCCCGGTCATGGTCCATTGCACTAACAAATTAAATTATTTCAGGGGACGGTGGATCATTAAAACTCAAATTCAGTGGCATAACAGCCCAAGAGAGCCAGGACCTACCGTGTCCCAATCAGGTGGTCAGTCTGAAGCGAGACCCCCATTGTTTAAGTCCCCAAGCAAGCTTGGTACTCATCCATCGATCCACTGCAGTGGGAATGAAAGGTTGAGTTGACCTTGCCCAGCACGTCAATATCATTAACACTAATTTCTTAAATTGTTAGCTTAATTAGCTGAAAATGGAATCAATAGTAAATGATTATTATATTTTACAATTTAAGTATATTTTTTAAAAAACTGTTATTAAATGTGTTTTTTTTAAAAATTAAATTTTGTAATCTATTTTTAAAAATGCTCCTTGAGCATTAGATTTAAGATATGTATATAATTGAGCAACTACTACAAATGCACTTCATGGTCTGTTGCACTATTATAAATTTGTTGTAATTGAGCATGAATTTTAAATTCAGAATAAAAAAATTGAAGAAAAAAAGATAAATTTTCTCTATACTATATGAAATATTTCATCAACTATCACACATTCAAAGTATTCAAAACACAAAATATGATCTGTTATTTTTTTTAGAAAACTAATGCATCATCTAAATCAAATTTGTGATTTATATCACCTTGCATAAGTTGTGAAAATTTTAAAGAGATATGACGTAATTTGAAACGCAAGGAGCATTTTATGTAACAATGAAAAGGGAAAATTTACGATCTATTAGAGTGTATTTTAAACATTTATTTAAGTAAAATAAAAAAAAATCAGTAATTTATCAAAATGACAAAATTATTTGGCACAATTATTCTACGAAGTATAAAGAATATTATTAGTATAAAAAATCAATTTCACAATTTTGATCAAAATTTGACATTAGGACGGTGCACCATTCCCTTAAGAACAATGCATTAAATTTTTAGCGAGAAATAATATCAATCAAGCAATCACATATATCAATTTTGCTATCGATGTTGTGCTGGCACGATTTGCCAGATAGCTTTTTTTTTCTTTTTCTAATTGTAACGGTTAGTGATAACAAATAACAGTGAAGTAGCAACCATTTTACAGGTGAATCTAACCATCATGTCCTTCAAGTGAAAAATATATAAAGAATATTGTTTCGTAGAAAAAAATAAACATGAATCAACAACTTATCTGGTTTGTCGTGAAAATGTTATATTAAAAATTTATTTTGCTAGTCACTCAACCACTAAGAACAAATCTTTCAATGGCCCTTTTCTCTTGAGGATCTCTCAAGATGATATATATATATATATATATATATATATATATATATATATATATATATATATATATATATATATATATATATATATATATATGCTCAACATCTGTTTAACCTTTTAAGTTATTGGTACAGTTAGTTATAACCCATCTCTTATGTGTTTGTTTCTCATTTAGGCAAGCTGTAAATAATGTATTTCTTTGGGGGTGGGTCCATGTAAAAGAGTTTTATGATATTTGGAAAACCACAGAGAGAGAGAGAGAGAGAGAGAGAGAGCACTTTGAAGGATTACATGGCCAAGATTTATCTTTATAAGTACTCTCAAACATATAAAGCATAATGAAAAAAAAAGTTTTACACAATTTTCTTAGCTGTAACATCCAGAGATTATATTGAATACACTTTTAACCCGGAAGTGGTTGCGCGGGGCATACAGATCACGAAATCGTTAATTCTAGCAAAACCTTTTATTTGTTACCTAAGAAAAGTTGAAAAGTCTTTGAAAGTAGGTAAGTTTACTTTGTCTTAATTAAATTATTCACTCAAATCACTATTTGTATCGTGTACACTAAAAATAATTACATAAAAAAAGAGGATTTGAGTGACTCAACCACCCCACGAGACCATTAAAGTAAGGACCGAGTGTGTGCCTGCTCCCGGGATAAAGCATTTTGAAGTCTTCTCGCTTTAAATATTAAAGATAACATGATAATTCTTCATCGGAATTTTATATTATTTTTCGTTATTTAACATTAATTCTAAATGCTCATTCTGTGAGGCTTAAAATTACAGTTCGCTTAAAACTAATTATAATATGAGCATTCATTTTAAAATATCATTTTACATTTTCGTGAACATTGTCACGCATTTGGGTTTACTCTCCTGACAATTCAACTATTATATCAAGAATGTTTTAGTTTTTTAAAAAAATGAACTCGTGCGAAGAGCGGGTACTTCAGACAGTACACTTTTAATGTATTAATGCTACACAAGGTATTTTATAACTAATTTATTAATACTAAACTAAGAGCGTTTAATAAGTATTAGCGACTTTCATGTGCTTGTCTTACAGAGGAAAGTTTTTCAAAGGAAGGTTTACGATTCGAAATTGACACTCTGAGTACTTTTTCTATATTTGGCTGAGATCTATATTTTGTCTTCTAGGCAGCCACCGCATTCTGCAATTGTTCCAATTTAAAAATTCGAGAAAGAAAAATAAAATATATATTACTTAAAAGTAACATAAATAAAATTTGATATACTTATCTTATTAATTTGTACGGTTTATAATTAAGATCATATTGTAGCTTTTGCGTCAAATAGTGCATTATTATTGCATTCAATGCATTATTATTGTAGAAGGGGGCGATAAAAATTATGATTGAAAAGTGGGTCGCCAGTATTGAAAGTTTGAGGAGCACTGGTCTATATAAATGAAAATGAAATGTGTGTTTGTTCAAAGCCGCAAATCTCCGAAAATACTTGACCATTTCAAGTAAAATTTTGACGTAACTTTGTATATGAATCCAGATGGGTTTTTATGCATTTATTTCGTATAACTCTAAATATTTTAAAATTTAACTTTTAAGTGATTTTTCGGTCATATGATGCCACGTTTCTCTCTAAATACAAAAATTTATACTTTACACGCAGTTTTATTTGAATTTTTACTTTTTTTTACTATAGTTATGTTTATTGATTACCATATTTACCCACTTTTTTGTTCTTTGGTACGTAATTAGGATTATTTTTCTAATAAGTCAATTTTTTAAAAATTATTCTTTCAACAACTCAAATTTGGTTTTAAAGTTTTGGCAACAATCGGATAGCAATATCGCAGGATGTTTACGATTTTACTTATATTTTACATCGTGTTTTTTTCTGTAATTTTAAGCTAAACTTGTTTATCTTTATTAAGCGAAGATGAAAATTATAATTGACTTCTCCGTACGCTACTTATTTTTCTGCCAAATAATTTCCTTTAATCATTTATCTGAAATAAAAATACGTCACCAAATGCCGCGATATGCATTCAATGTTTGAAAACAATATTTTTTCCCACTTGGAGATATTTCAATCAGGCGAAATTAATCGACGAGGTTTTTAATAAGAATGTTTTTTCTCTGTTTTAGACAATTTTTTAAATTTTCATTTAATATTTACGTATTATCGCAACAATCGCCAACTTTCAAGATAACTCGACAAGTTGGCAATCCCATTTTCGTAAATGTTGTTCGTGCTGTTTCATCAATAATGCGCAATCATAAACTTCGTTTTTTGCAATGTCGCCAATGGGTTGTGATAATGCGTAAAAACCTTTCATTTGATGTTTCTATTGAAATACAAATGACAAAATTAAGATTTTCAGATATACTTTTTTGAGCCATCAAAATATTGCACCTTATTTTGTTTTTGATTGCTTTATAAGATTTAAGTTTATGCGAGAAAAAAAATTAAAACAGATTCCATTTGTAATTTGTTTAAAAAAACACTTTAAACACACAGGGCCCAACAAGTGTTACTACAGTCCCACTAACATGGTGCTTACATCTGAAAAAGGGCCCCAAAGGAATTTGGATACAAGGCCCACTCAGAGCTGTTTTGTAATTTCATATGTTTTCGTTTTAACCTTCTTTTTAACTGCAGTCAATTGGATCCAGTACATAAAATTGCATTGCAGAAACTTGGTCATTGTACTGGCCAAGCAAATGCAGTGTGAGGGGTAGTTGCTCCTCAAATTGGAATAGGCATCAGTGAACGAGCAAAACAGACAGATGGCTGAAATACGTGTTGAGGAAGCAAGTAGTCGTAAGATATTCTAATTATTTTTTTCAAATTATACTTTTGTATTCTTTTATGTTAAGTTCTTTTTATGTTAATTAACGTTAGTATTGTATATAATTTTTCAATTTATTTTTAAGCTCAGGATATATATACTTTGGATAATTTTTATATATAAAATACTAATTTTTTTATAAATCTGTTTTTTTTTCTACGTGATTTCAAAATCTCTCCATGAACGAGTAGCGTACCGATTAAAATCTTCCACCTATTTTATCTTTCTTTTATTTTTTGGTACCTGCATTTTTTTTCAGTCGGTCATTTACCTAAAATCAAAAGACACTGCCAAATGCTGCAATATGCATTTAATAAGGGAAACCCTTCTATGACTGTTTGTGCACAATAATAATATTTTTTTGCACTTAGTAGTGAATTTTTCTTCAAAATAGTTGTTGAAATTTCTAAAAGTTGGGACAATAACATTTAACTCACAAAGGATCTATTTTGTGTGATTTCAAAATTTTGTTTGGTGTTACTGTGAAATACAAATGAGAAAATTAGGATTTTCTGATGTATATTTTGTGTTTGTTTTGGTATTTATGTATTATCTCAACCGTATTGGCAACATTAGCATATGGTTACCAATTCACCGTGTATGACACATACAAAATCGGAGTTGACATAGTTGCAGTAATATCTAAGTACCTTTGTTTGGAATGCTTTTTGGTAATTTCCTCAAAATATTGAACTTTAATTTGTTTTTGATAGCTTTTTAACATTTAAGTTTGTTCTAGCTAGCTGTACCCACGCTTTCCTGTGGCTCAGTCTGGTGAAAAAGAAAGAAAAGGGAAAGCACACATGTCTAATATCTTTTACTGCTTGCACTTGAAGTAAGATTTTTTTTATAAAAAAAATTCAGAGATATATTTGTGAGAATAATCGGTTCTTTCAATGAAATGGCTATTAACTCATACTTTTACTACTAAAGCCTGTTAGAGAAATTATTTTTATGCGAGCAAAGCAATTTTATTTATTTATTTATTTATTGTTATCCCAAACACTCAGTTTCGGTCACTTCATATTTTTTAATTCCAATCATTCGAATTGATTTATGTAAGAGTTACGATGTTAATTAAATATCTTTTTCAATGACTGCGCAATTGTTACAAATTTTGCACAATTATTCATAACATAAAAATACAACTTTTAATAAGGGTTGAGTGAGTGAATATTATAACGTCACACTTTTTCGTTAATCGAGGACTTTTGGTGACTGATCTCCTGATTATGAACCATAATCGAGAGACGAGAACGACACCTGAGCTAGCCCCACCCCCCTCTACTAACTTCAACACCACACCAACTAGAGGATGTTTGAACCTCGACACATTCAATTTGCTTTGGCCATCTCTGCAAGGCGGTTCTTGGCTCGAACTCTAACAAAGCTGAAATCTTTTTTACTGTAAATTACTGTTGTGTACATCAGGATGTACACTGCTGGCCACCGTCAATGCAACACCAAGAAAGACAAGATATAGCACAGCAAAATTTATTTTGTAGATAACATGTTGACCAAGTATCAAATGTGATTAAATTTATAGACTTCTGTGAAGTGGGGTTCCTGCCAGAATCAGTAGCCAGAGTAGCCGCCATTGTTGGAGATCACCGATGCCACACGCCTCGGCATTGATTCAAAGAGACTTTGGATGTGTTCTTGGGGTACAGCAGACCAAGCAGCTTCCAGACGTTGCCAAAGTTGATCTGGTGTGACAGCTGGGAGTGTAATCTGGGTCAACCGTTGAGCAACCATGGACCACATGTTTTCTATCGGTGAAAGATCCGGTGAAGCAATTCAATCTGGTTATTGACGAAGAATCTCTGGACAAGGCGTGCCACGTGCGGTCGTGCATTATCCTGTTCAAATATGGCTGCGGCCAAGCCCTGAAGGTGAGGAAGGACAACTGGCTCCAACACTTCGGAGATGTAGTGCTGGCTTTTTAAAGTACCGGCAATGCGTACTAGAGGAGTGCGAGAGTGATATCCAATACTGCCCCATACCATAATACCCGGTACAGGACCAGTGTAGCGGTGCATAACGCAGCTGTTCAGCATCCTCTCTCCACGGTGTCTCCAGACTCGAATCCAGCCATCGTAGTGTTTCAGACAAATGCGTGACTCGTCAGTAAAGAAAACTTCATTCTCTTCTGCTGCCCACATACTTTTTTCATCGCACCATTGGCGGCGGAGACGTCCGTGGTTCTGCGTCAAGGGTAGACCAAGCAATAGACGTCTTGCGGACAGACCACACTGCTGTAAACGGCGTCGAATAGTACGCGCAGATACTGAATGATGCGTTACAGAATCAATGTGCTGTGCTACGGTTCATGATGTGACTGAGCGATCCGTCACTGCCATGCGCCCAATTTGCCTGTCTCCACGTGCAGGTGTGCACTGAGGTGGATGCGATCGACCACGTCGGTCCGTCGCACCCTCCGGCATCTAACGGTCACATATCCACATTACAGTTGTTTGGTTTCGTCCAACACGACTACCAATTTCCCTGAAAGATAATCCACAATCTCGGTAGGCCACTATCCTTCCTTCGTCGAACTCGGATACTTGATCAAAAGCTGATCGCTGTTTTCTACGACACATAACTAAAAGTTTTTTTGGAAAAAATTACAAGAAAAACACAATTACCGAACTTGAAATCATCGAAATCTCCAAGCCTTAAATAGTGCTTTGAGGTTGCGCCACAGGCGCGTATGATGTGTGTCTGCGCTGAAATTCTAATCATTTGCATATCTCACCTCCGCTAATGCATGTTGTAAATTTCATGTTATTGCATGCTTCCTTCAGGGTGTTGCATTTACGGTGGCCAGCAGTGTAGTTACATTAAATTAAGTGAGTAACAGTGGCGTAACGTACACCCCCGCATCGTGGGGGGCCCAGGGTTCTAAGGGGCCCAAAACCTGACTGACGCAAGTGCCTACTCTTTGTAAAATTCAAACTAGGGGCCCAAAACCTGACTTTGCAGGGGGCCCAAATGTTCTCCGTTACGCCACTGGTGAGTAACATACTTTTAATGAATATATATATGTGTGTGTGTGTGTGTGTGTGTGTGTGTGTGTGTGTGTGTGTGTGTGTGTGTGTGTGTGTGTGTGTGTGTGTGTGTGTGTGTGTGTGTGTGTGTGTGTGTGTGTGTGTGTGTGTAAAGTATTGGCCGAGTGGTATATTTTGCCGAGTGTTAGTAGGTTTTCATTAATACATCTTCAGTGGACGTTCATCTTCTTTATTTTGAAGCACACATCAAAAGCTTAGGACAAAATTACTGTACATTTTCACGTTGACGAGACACACAAACTTGCGACGATTGCAAAGCAAAGTGGACAGGAAACAAGCAACAGCAACATATTGGAGGACACAACACAAATAACAGCTATTTACATTCTTACATGATGACGGCAAAGAGGAAGAGAGTGGGATTCTGCGGGAATTTAATCGGGCACCTGGGTTCGAAGAACTTTTAATCCCGTATCTGGCAAAAGTCTTTTTAGTGACATGGGTGATCGTTGAGTTTTCATGTTTGGTAGTAGATCATTGCAATTGAATGAGCGGCGGCAGGCCAGTAGGCGGAGCTTCGAGGCATGGATCTTGACATCTCGGAAAACAGGGACAGGAACTCCGTAAATTACATGCCATTTGGAAAGTTTTTAGTGAGGAATCTAAGTGGAAGAGCGAGTCTTCCTATTGGCTGTTGAAAAGTGAGGATAGTGGCTCAAGAAAAATGGCTGCCTATGTGGGGGGTGTGAGTGGTGTAGTGACGGATGTCCAGTAGGGGCGAAAATTTATGAGGTAGAAAAGGAAACAGCCGTGTGGTTTGCGAGGTGGTCACCCTCCCTGGCATTGACCGCTCCCGGTGTTGCTGTAGTTTTAACTTAAGTACGGCGAGCGCTCAGCCGTGAGAGATTTAAAAATAATGCTAGACAAACATGATTATAAATTAAAAGAGTGATATAATTAGATGATTAAGAATAAATTAAATGCTAGGGAGGATTATACGAGTCCGGGAGTATACTCCTGGGTCGTTTCCTCTTGATTTTTGCAGTATAGTTTTCTAAGTTTTGCATATTTACATTTTCTGAACTATTTAGAGAATTGAAGAAGTGTTTAGCTAATTTTTGGATGTGCGATTTAAATGAAGGAATTTTAATTGCATTGCGAATTTCGTCGTTTCTCATGTACCTACAGGCACCGACGATCATTCTGATTAAAGTATTTTGAGCAACATCCAAGATATTAATGTTTGTCTTAGCAGCATAACCCCATACAGGACATCTGTAAGAGAGGATTGGACGTAGAACGGCTGTGTAGAGAAGCACTTTACAATTTAAATCAAGGTGTGAATTCCGGTTTAATAGGGGGTATATTTTAAACATTACATAGGTGAAATTTTTATTTTAAAGTTTAATTTCTGTGTGATTCTGAATTATCCTTAATTTATGAACATGAGTGTATTTAGTTTCGGTTTACCAAAAAAAGTCTTTTTCAAGACTAATTATTTTATCGTTATCAGTTTAACAGTTTTTTATATATATAAACGTATTCTAATACATCATTTTAATAGTTAAACATGCTTCGTACGAAGAGGAAAAACAAATCAAGTAAATTGAGTATTCAAAAGCGATGGTACACTGAACCAAAAACTGAAAACAATATGGACATTTCAGAGAACAATTTAAATGTTGCTCAACTCTCAAGTGGTGATAGCATTTTTAAAAATGAAAGAGTTTCTATGCAAGAAAAAAGTGTAGTAGAACAAGAAAATGTTGCTGATACCTATGATAGACCAAGTTATATAATTGTTGACAAAAATGTCTTGTGTGATATTTTCAAGTATACTCTTTGTTGTAGCTGCAACCAGTCACCTTTAAAATTTGAATTTGGACATAAATATGGATTTTCTCATCAATTGAAACTGGTATGCAAAACATGTTCTGAGCAAAAAATGTAATGCTTTACATCTCCAAGACTTGAAAAAAAAATCAAACACATCTACACTTTTCGATGTGAATGTTCGTGCTGTTCAAGCATTTCTTGCAATCAGTGTAATCAGTGGGGGCTATGCATCGGTTGAAAAAATTTGCATGTTTCTCAATATTCCTTTGATGTCGAGTAAAATTTTTAAGGAAATTAAATGCTACATCAACTCAGTGTACTCTCTTGCTTCCGAAACTGTGTTGAACTATGTACATAACAGCGTTCAAAATGCATACAGCAAACTGGATCAAAATGGGTCAAACACTGTTACTGATATTGCTGTTTCATTTGATGGGACATGATTGACCCGAGGACACACATCCCAAATAGGTGTTGGCTGTGTAGTTGACACTTTAACAGGATATATTATTGAATATGAAATTATGAACAAGTACTGTCCAACATGTATAAGTGCGAAAAATGAACTAGGCGAAACTACAGCTGAATACGATGTTTGGTATTATGGAAATGACGGTTGCAGCTAAAATTTGGTCTCGATCAGAAGCATGTGGTTTCCGTTACACAGCATTGTTATCTGATGGTGATGCTCTAAAACTCATAAATTCTTAAATAGCCTAAAAATATATAGACCAGACGTTGAAATTTTGAAAGAAGAGTGTATTAATCACATAGCAAAAGGTTAGGCACCAGCTTACGCAATCTTGTGAAAGAATGGAGAGCTAAAGGTATCACTTTAGGAAGAAAATCTTATGGCAGCTTAAAAGAAACAACGATAAAAAAAACTAACGCAGTACTATCAGAAAGCTATTCTGGAAAAAAAAGGAGATATTCAGGGCATGAAAAATTCCACATATGCCACGCTTTATCACAGTATCTCGACAGCTAAAAATCCAATGCACATGAAATGCCCTCCTGGCAAAGATTTGTGGTGTTTTTATCGAAGAGCCTTAGCTAAAGGTGAAAAACCTGCACCCCATAAACTTAATACTGGAACACCAATAAATCCAGATTACTTGACAAAAATTGTTCCAATATATCAAAGGTTAGCTTCTGATAGTCTTTTGAAAGGATGTGCCAGATGTCTGACTCAGAACAGCAGCGAGAGTTTGCATATCGTGAATTGGAGTAAGTGCTCTAAAGAAACTTCAGCAAAATCACGACGTGTAAATATAGCTGTTTCTGAGGCAGTATCATAGTATAACTTTGGTACTTTGAAAGCCTTAAAAGAAATACAAAAGGCAGCTAATTTGGATCTTTGTGAAGAAGCAGTAAAAATTGCTGTCACACGTGATTACAGACGTAAAAAAGAAAGAAATCGCCAAATTATTCTTGCTTTTCGCATAGCACGTCGAAAAGTAAAACTAGCCAATCTGCGAAAAAAAAATATTCAAAGAAAAAGAATATATTACATATAGTTCTGGGTTTTTTTAAACATAAATGTAAAAAAAAAAATATATGAAGATGTAAACTAGAATTATTTTAAAATCATCGTAAAATGGGTTCGTATGTTATTTATCGCAATTTTTTAAAAATGTAAGGTACTGAAAATTTTAAATTTTAAACATATAAAATTATAATTTTCATATAATAACTTTATAAAACTTTTATCATATGCATATAGTACATACAGTAATTTTTTAGTAATTTTATTGCACTTATATATATCTTTTTACAGTAAATAAAAACTTTAAAATTATTTATCTCAGAACAAAAAAATCGTGTGTTTTCTTTCATTTAAAATGCTAAGGCTTTTTTTTCTATTGCATGAAATGTTTTGAATTTTTTTTTATAGATTACTATTAAAATATATAACAAAAGTTGGTATGCATTTTTTAATCAAAGCAATACTTATTTTTTTAAAGTATTTGAACTTAGAATTTATACGATTTTTAGGGATTTTTTCATAATAATTCATAATTTTTTTTTTTTTAGGAATTTGAATCATGTTATCCCCAAACTCATACCAACTTTTGTTGTACATGGTTTAACAAATATGCAAATCAAATTTCCTGTGTGTACGTCAATTATTGTACGAGGAGTAGCGTTTTAAATTTACCTCATAAATTTTTAAAATTTAAAAAAAAATTAATTGGATTGATTGCTTTTTGTGATATTTTGAGCAACTATTCTGTCTTACGTATTGCATATACATAGGTTACAAGGAAAAAAACTGTAAAAACTATAAAATCAAATATTTTTGTTTAAATCGTACCGAGTCCCCTTAAAAAATATGTCTCCGCTCCCGATTTTGAGCGGCAGTAATAGCACCTTATTTAAAACGAGAAAACATTTACATTTAGTAGAAAACTCTCGTTCATCCATTCCCTCTTAAAAAACTAAAAATGTAGGCCTTGACATTATAAACACATTACAAATGTAGGCATTAACATAATGCAATATAAATGTATATATAATCAACTATTAAAACAGTTTTTTATATGTAATGTAGTTTTTTGTATGTTATTGTTATTTTGCATACTTTAGGTGACTCGTGGAACAGGGTTCTCGTCCCCTCCCTCTGGAAACTGTGCT